>REGM01000114.1:99570-121658 GCA_004194415.1 Aurelia aurita | reverse complement strand
GGGGGGGGGGGGGGGGGGGGGGGGGGCGGATCTCTGATGCGACAATTTGAAGAAGAGGAGGGCAGAATCTCCAACCTCTATCTTTTCATCTCTTGGCGATCCCTTTATCAGATAAAGGATTTGTTTGTGATCAACTCCTTCGAGTTTCTCATTGTATATAAAGGAGGATGAAGAATTCCAAGCATAGTCAAACAGTTTGAAGTTGGACTGGAATCACAAATAATATGAAGAAGAAACAGGCAGACAAACGAAGCAACAATCACATTTAGAGGAGATGTTCATTTTAACTTCAAATACACAATAAGAAATCAGAAACTATTGTATTTTCAATCATAAATATTATTTCCGGTGAATGATCATTATACCCAGCTAAATAAAATCAGAGGGACACTACAACTCTTTTGCATCAAATTAGCCAACTGCAGTTTTGATGGCTTTTTTTTCTCTGAGGATTACCAAAGGGGAACAATCCCTGTCCCCCCCACTTTATACTGTCTTGATGCTTGTTACATAGATACATGTTTTCTATGCAGTTCTGTTGGCATGTTAATAACTGCTAACAGTGTTGTTTGCATCATATTCCTTGTTTCTTTTCGTTCCTCTGTCATTTGTACCATATTTGCATCTTCTTGGATGCTCATAAACACTGTCTGAAGCTCATAATCACTAATCATAAGTCTGTGGTTAGTGTTACAGTTTTTCTTGTATCCAACCATGATGTGATCATAATTTGTAGAGTTGCTCTTCTCTTGGTGCACTGAAAATTGAAAAATTATGTTCATTTTCAAAATCAGTTTTTCATAAGTTATTATCAAAGCTGGGCACCTTCTCATAAGAATTGATAAGAAGCACCTGGAATAAAATAGCTTCAAACTCCTTTTTCTGGAATACTGGATTTGCATTTTTTGTTCATTTTTTAGATGGATATTTGGGGTAAAGTACTATAATTACTACTGCAACCAGTTACAAAATTTTTGAAACTTCACAAATCAAATGCTCCCAATTTTATGACCTCAGTAAATGTAAAAATTTACCTTCCATTTATCTCATTTACCAAATAGTGCACGTTTTTGTTTTTGGTTACTGTATCTTTTCAATTTTACTCTGATTTTTTGGAGTCCACCTGTTTGTTGAAATAGGTTTAATGCATAAGACCAGTCAACTTTGGCAAGGAAAATAAAATGCTTCACGAAAGCTTCATGATGAGGACAAAGTTCATTCTTTGCAGAGTGTGGCAGCTGCATGCACGACATTTGCAAGAAATTTATCTCTGTACATCAATGTAGAAGAAGCTTGTTTGACTCCTACTTCAAACAGCAAAAATGCAAATCGAAATAAAGAGCTGAAGGATGAATTTTACCTTTCCCCACCTGCCTTGTGCCAGGCCCAGGTTGGATGCCTGGGCTGTTGATCGACCACGAATGAATTCGAGCCCAAAACTGGATGAATGTTTAACAGAGATCTTGAGTTGGCTGGGCAAACTTTTCAAAGGCATTGAATAATGCAAGTAAACTATAAACTAGCAAAGCTTCTCTATTTTCCGCACTGCAACAACAATCAAAGACAGCGTGCAGGAAATCTGCCATCTACAAATAACTTCGTGTTGATTCCGAGATTCTTTTCCAATCCTCTGAGCGCGTTTCACCCCCTGCTGTTCCGGGTTCCGGATTGGAAAGGACTCTGTTTAACGAATAACGATTGATTTGGGAATTTACTTTCTCTATTTAAAATGTTCATTCGGCATTTTTAGTACTTTTTTCGGCCAAAAATCGCAGCACCACCATCAATTTTCGTCGTGCAGTGCGATGTGTTCATTGTGGGCCTAGCCATCGGAGGGTCGTGGAGAAAGTGGAAAATAGAGGGAGTCAAAAGCAAGCGATCACGCAAAGAGCAGAAAACGCAGAGCTTAGTGAAAGCAACAGTTTGTGTAAAATTTATCGCTCTATGCGGGTGCAAAAGATTTTGAGTTTTTGCGAAAGTATATTTTCGTGGCGAGGTAAAAATGAGGGTGTGGTTTTCTCCACAGCTAGCCCCTCCCTCCGCCAATATTATTAGATGACGCAATAAAAATGAAGCTCTCTGATTGGCTAATGGAATATAATTACGTCATATGTAAACAAACCAAAGCTGCTATTGTTACAAAATTTGCCTGTGTTTATCACTTGTGCTAAATGATTAAACATATGGATAACAAACAAAATATATCCTGGGTCTCCCAAAAAAGTTTACCGAATTGAACTTTTATTACAGTAAAACAGCGTGTTTGGTAATAAAAATTCAAACTGCAGTCGCTTGCACAAAGCCAAACTTAGATCTGAGTTGTTGTCTCATGTTTACAGTGATTTGCTGTCAAAATTTTCCTGAAAAACAGAACACTTGAAATGCTCCTGGAAAAGCTACAAACAGCTGAATAACAAGATCATCAAACCTGCTGTTCAAATCCCACAGCAATCAGACTTTTGACACATGCCAACCAGGCATCATTTTGCATTTACATGAGGTCTGATACCAAAAGCAGAAATTCCAAAAGCTGACCCCAAAAGCTAACATGTTTACGATATGCTTGTATGAAATGCAGTCTTTAAAAAAAAGCTACCTGGAGAGGATCCAATGGTCCTCACTTTTTTTTACACAGGATTTCAATGTCAATTCATGCAATCAACCAGTCTGTGTTTTGCTCTTTGCATTTAATGGTGTAAAACATCAAACATCCCTCAAAGCTCAAATTAGCACTTCTTGAGAGTTTTGGGAGCGTAAGGTTTTCGGAGATCACTGCTGTTTAAATTGCTGAAAATTAATAAGTGGTTCTTTTTTTAACTGATCAATTGGTAAACAATTTTGGGACACCCGGCATATAACAAAACTGACTAAATAGATAAATTGACTCCTTGTTAACTTTGTCGTTTCTACTTACATTCTTTCTAGTTGTCTATTAACTTCTTCGTCCGCCTCGTAGTCTTTAAGAAGTTGAGCCACCAGAGCACCATATGTTAAGGTGAACAATTCTCCACTCTGGAAAAGAGAAGGGGGCCATAACAAAAATATTTTTCACATCAGTTCTTGTTCGGGGGAACAACATACCACATACGACCAAACCGCTAGGAAAAGAGATTATGAACCAAACTCGACTTAAGAATAAGGCTAATAGAACGAAAAATGAAGAAGATATCCAAAAATATCGGAAGCAAAGAAATCTGATCGTTAAGTTAAATAAAAGAGCAAAACGTGCCTTTTATAATAACTTGGACCCGTTAAAGGTTGGAAAGGGGGATGCGTTCTGGAAAACCTTCAAGCCATTGTTTTCTGATAAGGAGGTGGATAGAAAGATTATATTGGTCGAGGATGGAGAAATATTGTAGGATGACAACGTATAATTGAGTGCTTCAATTCTTACTTTGTAAATATAACTGTCACTCGTAAACACATCCGAAGACCCAGTACTAAATGCCATTAGTAAATACGCTCAGCATCCAAGCATTCTACTTAAAAGAGAGCACGCTACCATTCGTGAAAGCTTTGCATTTACCCCTGTAGATTTACTAGCTTTATTACGTGAAATTAATGCACTGAATACTGGGAAAAAGAGCAGTGGACCAATAAAGGCAAATATGCTTAAATGTACGTCAGGAGTTTGCTACGAGGAGATCACACAACATGTGAATACATCACTTGAAATTAACACCTTTCCCAGGAACCTAAGAAAGTCTGATGTGACACAAGCCTTTATAGCAGATGATTCAACATGTAAGAACAAATTTCGACCAATAAGTTTCCTATCCACACTATCAAAAATATTTGAAAGATTAACGTATTCTCGAATGCTGCCTTTGATCAAACCAAAGATCAAACCTGTTGTGTGGTTTTAGGGAAAGTTACAGTATACATGCTCTCTCAAGGCTAGTGGAACGATGCAAACAATGCTTAGGCGACAAAGGAGTGATAGGGATGGTACTAACAGACCTGTCAAAGGCAAATGACTCCCTCATTATCTGCTCATAGCAACACTTCATGCGTATGGCTTTGGCCTATCTAGCCTCCTAATGATATACAGTTACCTAACATCTAAGAAACAACGTGGAAAGATAAAATCAACGTATAGCAGCTGGCTCGATGTTAAATCAGGCGTCCCACAAGGATCCGTATTTGGTCCTTTGCAGTTCAATATTGTGGTGAACTGGACTTTTCGAGAAATTTCTTTACATTAATATAGTCCAGGAGGAGAAGGGGAGTTTGGTAAGAAAAAGATGGAATTTATATGAATGAGTGATTTTGGTCAATTTTGGGGCGCTGATTACGAAAATCAATGTTATACGGCGAATATCCGGGGCCTTCAGCCTTGTTTTCATGAAAAGCCTCGTTTTCGTAACAACACCTAAATCGCCTCATTACGAGGCTGTTTAATTTTATTGTCTAACAATGGATAAAGGATGACGGAAATATGCTAAATGTAACTTTTCGAAACTAAAAAAGACTATTGTGACTTCCGGTCACGTGATATTTGAGTCACATGACTATAAACAATAAGAATGGGAAATTCGACCTCAATGAATTTCTGGCTTATTTTTCAGCGTTAGAGTAATTATTCTATGCCTAGGAATTCGTCCAACTCACATTCATTTTCAAAAATGTGACAATTGCTGTCTATATTGTCATCAGTGGCCTCATGGACCGTTCATGTGCCCTTCTTAGAAGCACTTGTCAACATTTCCGTAAATAAATTCATCGTTTGAAGTCAATCTCCAGCTATCTGTGGCAAAGTATCATCAACGATAGGTCGATATATGACTGCGTGATCTTTTGAGTATCTCTACCAACGACGTTTTCTTCTAACGCTATTGTCTCATTGCAGTCTCCGATATCCATACAGGCAGCAATATGTCCCAACTATATGCCAGAATCAAGAAGTGGATATTAACAATTGTTTAAATTATCCATTGCTAGCAGTATCACTTGCTTCGACAACGGATGATTCAGCTCTTCTGGATGCTGCTGTTGATAACCTTATTGTAGTTTTCATAGATTTATCAGAAGACAGAACCCTGCATTCATAATTTCAAGAACGCGCTGCTGCTATGTTTGGAAGGCTCTTTAGGAAATGGAAAGATCAGAGAGAATGCTAGAAATGTTTTTTATCATATATCCAAGAAGCTACAAACATTGTGAATATTGTTAGCTATAGTTACACACATATCAGAATTGATCTGACTTGCTTGCCGAGATCTCATCCCAGCATCAGAGCTTTCCTTGGAAATCGTTAAAAAGGGGGAATATCTTTTCAACCTCATCTTAAAGCAAAAAAGGATGCAAAACATGCTTATAATCTTTTTAAAGAAGATCTATTGCAGCAAAATAGCACAAAATGATGTGATGGATGTACACGGGCTCCAAATCAACCATTAACCCTATTCTACATAGGTAAATCAAGTACTACTTTCTCATGGGGGGGGGGGCAAAAATATTCTGTATTGGCATGGGGAGGGGCAAAAAGAAACTTTCTCATGAGATATCATCCCAGCATCAGAGCTTTCCTTAGAAATCGTTAAAAAGGGGGAATATCTTTTTAACCTCATCTTAAAGCAAAAAAGGATGCAAAACATGCTTATAATCTTCTTAAAGAAGATCTATTGCAGCAAAATAGCACAACATGATGTGATGGATGTAGACGGGCTTCAAATCAACCATTAACCCTAATCTACATAGGTAAATCAAGTACTACTTTCTCATTGGGGGGGGGGCCAAAAAGCCCCCCCCAGATTTTCTCAGCAACCGTGATGTCTACGGCAACGATAATTGGTACACATAATTACCAAGCAATTATGATTCTAAAAATAGCATTATATGCTAATTAGTCATATGACCTGTTGCTAGGCAACGCAAAAATAATGGAAATTTGCTGATTTTGGTTCTTCTCCTAAAAACTTAAATTTTTCAGAGAAAAATTGTCAATAAACAACTTTGAAGCTATGTATATGATGAATATTGTCTTCTAAAATAAAAAAAAAATCATATTTTTGGATCGGGCGTCTAAAATCTATGTAGGAAAACTGCAAAGATATTCAGTTTTGAATTATGACCTTATTTGAGCTATAAATACCTGGGCGAGTCCAAGAAAAATGGCATCCAGTCGAACGTTTCCAAAGGCACGGACCTAGTCCTACTTAGGCGGGTCTACAAATCTGCAATTTCCATCGATCTGGGCCGTGAATCCACAGCAATCCGGCAAGTAAAGGGTTTCTTCGTGCCAACAATGCATCAAAAGAATTTAAGAAGTATGAGTAATATGATATTTGCCAAACTGATGTCTGCTTTTTCTGTGTTGTTTTCTCTTCTCCACCATGAAGTCAGAGGCGAATTTGTAGGCCTTCTTGTCACCACGCGATTAACCGTTGAGGAAGCAGGTTATTGCTGTTGAAGTGGTGTTGTTGCTAAACGATCTATGCAATTGAATACCATGACTAGAAAAGCCAAAAGAAAGCAATGCCAAGGCTTTCTGCCGGAGCAACGAAGCGAAGTAGTGTTGAGCTCTTTGAAATTCTATCAGTTTGGAACAACGCTAATGTAGCATCACATGAATTCATGAAGGCATGCTTACAGCTTGCAGAATGTCTACACAGTGGCGGACTGGCCCACTGGCCCGTGGGCCCCTTTCAAAATCTGGCAAAAAGGGCCCCTTTTCGATGAAAAAGGGCCCCTTCTGCAAAAAAGAAAAATTTTCCTCGTTTATGTCCCCTTGCGAATAATGGACATCTCACTATATATTGAGATCGCTCCTTTTTAGTAAACTAGGTAAATGAAACGTGTGCTTTTAAGGCTTCTGTCAAAATATCGACGCCACGAGAGGACCTATGACAACCAATACTTGCCGTACAAAGTCTTATGACATTGTCGGTCATTGAAGTGAGTCATAGCGACAACAGATTTGATCAGGGCTAGCAATGCGAATTTAGCTCCAATCAATTCGCAATAAGTTTTAAACAAATCCTGGAAAGTTAACTTGAACATAGATACCTTGCTGGTTGATTTTTGTGCTTCCAAAGTTTAAGTTTGCCTTCACCTCCAAAACAGAGCTTTGCCGCTTTGGCCTAAGCAAATTCTTGAAGAACAGCGAATAAATCAATACTAGCCTTGATAAAATTTGAACAATAATAAGATCATATTATATAGTATTTTCTAGAGTTCACCTATAATGCATTTCTTAGTTTTTCTTTAATTTTCATTCTTAATTTCAATGTGCTTCAGGAATTTGCTTAGGCCAAAACGCCAAAGCTGTGGTTTGGAGGTGAAGTCAAATTTGAACTTATTTGAATTTGAAAGAATAATATTTCAACTTTGGAAGCACCAATATCAATAAACGTGGTGCCTATGTTCAAGGTAACTTTTCAGGATTAACTTAAAAGTTATTGCGAATTGATTGGAGCTAAATTGGCATCGCTAGCCCTAATGAAATCTGTTACCTTTTATTTGGGACACCCTGTATACCGCGTGCGCCAAAAAAACTATCCACTTTAGACAGACCACGATAAATCGTTCACTGTACTGATTTTGAAGATTTATGACTTAATTTTAGCTAAAATTCATAATTAGATTCAAGGATTTTTGTAAAATTTTTAGTCTTCTTTTTCTTGAGCTGTAATCGAGTTTCTTAAAATTTTCGGTCTCGAAAACATTGAAAACGATAACAAAACATCGATCAATTTTTCAAAAGACTCGACATGAATGGACAGAGAGAAAATTTTTCGTGGTGATTTGGGGATTTAAAAATCGATTAGTAATAATGTGCAACACGAGCCTTAGTTCAGCGTTGGGAAAATGTAGCAGTATATTCTTTTAATGAATAAAGTGATGTGGGATGCTAATTTATAAAAATCTGTTACAAAATGGTCAAAATCCTATTTTAGCACTGGCAAACAAGGGATTTGTAGAAGTGTTCTAAGCCAAAGTAGAAGGCGTGTCCCCAAGAATTTTCCTGGGGGATTTGCCCCCAGACCCTCTCATTTTAATACCCCCACTTAAATTGCACTTGCCATGCCGCTGATAGCGACAAAATGTTCTCTTTACCACACCCTCATTTTTTCAGGCCACACCCACTAGGGCCCCCATAAGTCCTCCATGGCCGGTGAAAAATTATGAGCCAGTCCGCCACTGTGTCTACACTCGCATTCCGAATATCTTGAAACATCAGCTGATAAAATGGATCATAACAGATCATCAACAACTGCTTGTAGAAATTCAGAAACATTATTTTCAATGCCAGGACCCATCAAAAAAGCTTCACATGTGAACTCAAGATATAGCTGACTTGATGCTGTTATCAAAAACACTGATTTCCACGAGCCAATTGTCTTCGATAACGATTATGCCAATTATGGAATTCCAGAGGACAGAAAGTTGCGATATGTTTGGTTCACGGGTGTGAAGCTGTCTTGCAGTTAAGCCTTGGTCAATAGTTTTATCAAAGTGATATTCAAAATCTTCATTTTCCGACAAATAAAGTTGATATTTTCTGGCTTAAGAAAAAAAAATGTTTATCAAAACATACTATGTTCGTTGAAACAAGAAATCATACTTCTCATACCAACACTTTCTTTTCAGGGTACAGTTGTATCAGTATAATGCTGGGGGGGGGGGGAATTGGCAACATCAGCTTTTTGTGGAGACTTCCTGATGGCGAGCTTGATCAAAGACGTCAAAACGTGACAGCGAGGCAAGTCTGCAAAATGGTTTCCGAATATGAAATCTGCACATTTGCAACAAAGAGATCAAATGCAAAACGAGGCTGGGAGCGAACTTTCCGCAAAAGGAAAATAATGGCGGGCCGGATCGAAGCCGCCGGGTGCTCGTCTCTGGTTTTGGCACCCGATCACCACCTGCACGCCAAACTTTGCGTTCGATTCAAATCAAAACAGTCTCATGGGAGGTTGGGGAAGCTGCCAAAGCAGAAGATCTCCAAGGATTCACCAAAGAAGCTTCGGGAAATGCCTCAGTTGCTGTTACCAAAATGGTTCAATATCAGCAGAAAACAGAGATTTCTTCAAGTATGCATAATCACAAAACTGGTCCTGTCCACTCGGTCTAACTTGGTGGAACAAAAATTCAAGATGCAACGAACATGGCGGACAAGGTAGGATACCTGGGAAAATTTGCAAAGTATGCAAAAACCCTTTACTTTGCTCAATAATCTTTAAAAGGTGGGTATAAAATTCGATTCCATTTTCTTTGAATTTAATGGCTTGAAAGGAAGTAGGGTACTTTGCTTTGAAAAACCGCGAGTTCAACCGCAATCAATGAGAACAAAGATCTCACATTACAAAAGATGAGGTCACCCAATCTCGAATTACACAGGTGTTGTTTTCATAATCCGAGTCACAGGGGCAAATCCTAAAGCGCGGACCTAAATCATTTTCCATCTTAAATGCGGGAATAAATCCATTTATAAATGCGTACTAAATTTTGATTATTCCCAATGTCGCATTTCTCGACAAAGTGTTACACTTCAAGCTTCAAAAGTGCATCATTTTGGAACAAAAAATTAATAATTCAGTTTATTCTAAAACTAGCCAAAACAGTGCAAATAAGAAACTACGAGGACACACTGTGACCATTGTCCTCAACTACGATCGTTATCACGACAAAAAGAAACACAATTCATGTTTTGATCTAAAAAGTCCGTGAAATAAAAGGTCCGCGCTTTAGGATTTGCCCCTATGCGAAATCCTAAAACGCGGACCTTTCAATTCGCGGACCTTTTCTTACCCCTGGCTTTGAAGAGTGGACAAAAAATGTTTTCTTTCTATTCTTTTCACATTTTTGTGCTCTATTCATAATTTGCAGCTGTTGCGAAATCGTACTTCGATCTCATTTCGCATTGGTGTTATTTATTTACGATGAGCGGTCAACTTAGGCCCAATAATGCCTCAAAAATTTGGCAAATTCCTTATCGGTCACTAGACTAGCTACACTAGTCCCTCAATTTCGCTGTTGTTGTTGTTGCTAATGGCCAGCTCAATGAGCGACATATCAGTTCTAAGGAGCATACAGAGATTGTGTAGCCAGTCTAATCGGTCACGAGAGGCTCGCACATACGAGGAGCGAAGTTTGTTTAGTACAAGATTTAACAAGATTTAGTTCTATCTTGGCGAGAGACAACATGCTAATCAATCTGCCAATCAGCGTTGGAAGTAGAAACTAAAAACAAGACAAGGTCCGCGAAGTCCGCGTTTTGGGATTTGGCCAATGCTAAATCCTAAAGCACGGGCCTTCTTTGGCGGACCTTTTTCCTCGTTGGCCTTATTCCGCGAGGTCCGCGTTATAGACCTGGCCGTTCTAGAAGGAAATTCCCACCTGTCCACTCAATGCAACTTCGTAAAATTGCAGTGGACATGTTTCTTAACATGGCAGTGTTACGCGATTATCCAGGAAAATTTGCAAAGTGCTCAATTTTTGCTTTTATAAATTGCTATCTGACGGTAATTTTTACTGTTATATGGCCTAGGCAAGCAAAGTCGGTGTTGTGTTTCATACTGTTCTTGCTATGCCTATTTAGGCCTCCTCACGTTAATTTGTCTAAAGATGAAAATAATTGCAGAGGGTGAACAGGATTGAACAGGTGGTAATTGTATCTCATAAAATAAAATGTACCTCCATTCTTCCTTGAGGCATCCCTCAATTTTTCATTGTTAGATGGATCATAAAAGCAGCCTTGTACAGAGCCACCAAGTACTATAATTATATATCAAGATTAGGATTTCCAAGCTGTGACAGGTGCACAATTGAAAAATGTCCATCATTTTTTGCAAGGTTATCATTATCTGGTTTATGTGAGAAGATTGGTCCTCTTTGAATGGACCCGGTGGGTTTTGGCAACCCAGTAGATTTGAGAAGTAAAATACTATTCTTTGAACCATTTAGATATTGTTGTGATTGAGGTTTGAAAAAGAACTCAGATATCTTCCAAAGAAGAAGTAAAAATGAAAATTAATGTTTCATCTACAACAGAGATGTATTGAATTATCATCAAGTTATTGTCAAATGTATAAAAAATGATAGACAAGTAAAATGCCTGTAAGTTAGAATTCATTTTCATTTTTGTCACATTAAAGTTTATGTGACCTTGTATAGAAGTATAGAATCAATGAATTTAGTTACTTTTGATAAAATGTTGTTTCTTCGTGAAATTTATACTTTTGTATTGAATTACATTGATGAGAACAAGACTGCTGTGTCTTGTCTAGCTTTCAAGGTTGAATTTCCAAGTATGCAGTCCTTGTGCCATGAAAAGATTAGAGGAAATGTTCTCTGAAATTCTAGGGGTGCATGGCAGTTCTTCCTACATCCCCACAATTGCTGTGGGGCCTGATAGTGACAATTTAATTAAGTAATTTTCTTCGCAAAGTACAAACATCACTAGGGTACATTCGGGCTTAAAATGGGCTCTTCAAGACACTGGATTTTGGAAACGAAAAGTCTTTCCACATTTCACAAAGTATTACGAAAAGCCCGATGTTTCGAAAAGCCGGAATGGACCCTAGCAATGGGCCTAGGCGTCGATTCTTCTGCTTGAAGTTATATCCTTAGGACAAAGAAACGAAGTGCCAGTATATTGTTGAACATATTCTCCAACTCAAAATAGATTTCCACGATCTGCAAGTGCTCAAGAGTAATTGTCCTTTTCTCACAGCTTCTTCGGCCAGCTTCGGATGAAGAGGAAAGCGGAAGCTGACCGGTTTGCGAACCTGGCCTCGTTTTCGTTTTACATATGATGCCTTTAGCTTAGCCTATAGCCTATGGCCTTTGTTCTTCAAGTGACCTAACTCATCGTCCAGCCATCCACGTGTCAAATTTCCGACAAAAGAGAAAAGAAGCGTGTCTACAAAAGAGGAGAAATATCGGCTACTACGGCTTACATGTTGTGCTCGATTTGCGAGAACGAGAAGGAAAGGAAAGAATTAAAATGCAACCAGCAGACGCTGCAGAAGGCTATTTAAAACTTAGCAGAGCTATCAAAGATGGCCAATATGATGGGTGTAAAGGTTTACTGGCTATGACAGAAATAAAACCGGGTGATAATGTTTTTGAGATTGGTTGTGGAACGGGCGAATATGCGGCCTATCTGGCGAAGGATGTTTTGAAAGATGGCCAAATAACAGCCTGCGACCCCAATGAATCCAGGATTAAAGTGGCGAAAGAAAGATTTGGAAATCTGGAAAACTTGTCCTATGTGCACGCTGGTGGGTCAGAAGCCCTTGAAGGGAAGCTTGGTGTTTATGATGTTATTTACAGCAGCGCTGTCCTTCATTGGATGTCAGACGAAGAGTTAGAAAAGACCATCCAGAATTCATTTTTGGCGATGAAAAGTGGAGCAGTTGCAGCACATCTTATTATATTTCAACCAATTACCAACTATGAGAATTTTGTGCCCTATTTCTCAGAGGATCTCAAGAAGGAGTACTACAATATGTTGAGACCTATTCCTGTTGAGAAATTAACCAATTTGCTGCAGAAGCATGGATTTAAAGTGTTAGCAACTGATCAGTTTATGAAGGCGGTTGTGTTTCCTACAACCGATGTATACCTTGATTGGCTCGATTCAACGTTATACGGGAAGTTTGGTTATAAAGATCTTTACACAAAGTTTGGAGAGAAGACTGAGTTGGAAAAGAATGAAGATGGACAAACTTTACACAACCAACCGATTTTTCAGGTTGTTGCAGTTAAACCATAGTCATAAGAAAATAATGGACCAGACTCTTACAGGTTGTGGAAAATCTTCCAGTATATCTATTGTTCGTTAAAAAACCTTAAAAATTAAAGTACATAGCTTGAGATTTTCACTTTTATTGATTATAAGATGCTTTGGAGTCTTTTGCGACTGTAACGAATTCCTAAGTTTGCGGTTCAACAGACTGTGTAAGCATCCCCAAGATGAACTCTCAATAAAAGAAGACAATTGATTTTACACTGTAATCATGGTTCTATCCTTGCTCTAAACGATCTCTGCTCAATCTGCTCTAAAACACGTGTACAGGTATTATAAGGCTTCAACAAGGAACTTACAAAAATATCCACCAATCAGAACCAGAGTTACAGCTATTACGTAAATGTTACTAAGCACCCTTAAATCATGGGGTTTCTAAGATGAGTCATGTTCTCTAAAAGTAATTTTCCTACGCAACATCTAATCATATAATTAGTTATAAAGAGTCCGCAAATTCTTGTGAATTAGTGATATAGAAAGTGCTAATTACGCAACTACAATAATTATGCTGTGCGAAGCAGGTTTCTAATACAATGGAACTCCCAACACACTCCCCTCCTTGACTCATTGGGAGTCAAGAACCAAACGGGTTTTCCATTGGGCGTCCTTAGCTGCTGCGCGCTGCAATCCCTTGCGCCTGCATTGCGGGATAGGGGCTTCATTCACCTTGTTCTCATGCTCCCCTCTTTTTTCTGTCCCTAACATTTCACCTTNCATTCATTTTAATATCTAAAGGTCTGCTTATTTTATTACAAAACAGTATTTGAAAACACTAAGGTGATCTAAAAATTCTTAACAGTTTAAACAAATGTTTTGACAGTTCATCAATCTAAATGTCAGCCATGGAGATCTGAACATTGCACCTGAGTTTTCCCTCTGTTTATGATGAATGTTTGGCATAGTTGTTCCACTATATATAATAGTTTCTAATTTTGATAAGCCACTTTCGCCTGTTTTACTGTAGTACTTCATACAACTTTTGATAACAATTTCATGAATCTTTATGCCAGCAGAAAATTGAACACTCTCTGTACTGCAGTTCATATTAGGAAAGTAAAATTAAATTGAACATCTTATCCAGTGTGGTTCATTCCAGGAGGGTTCTTCTAGGCCAGGCTGTAATTTCAAAATCTTGAGCCTAACCTTGAACCATATACTGTATAGAAAAAGCGTGTTTCCTTGCAGACTTCATTGGCATCGTACATCAATTAATCGGGCTAATTAATATTAACAGGTATTCGATTTTATATCACAAGGTCTTGCAAGAGATAATCGAAAAGCTAAGTATCCAAACTCTTCTTTGCTGGCAGGATAAACAGATTTGATAAACCTGAGTAAAAACCGGGAGAAATCAAATCTAGAGTTAATTTCAACAATAAAATCAATTAGTTTCTATTTCAGCTTGCGTCCACAGCTCTCTCCAACGGACAAGAAAGTAACCAGAACAACTATCGATGTAACTTGCTTTAAATTACATTTGCGCTTGCATCAAGAACTCTTCAATATTCGTAACATTCCGCATGAAGAAGTTTAGGCCACACCACCACAGCTCTGCTCGCAAGAAATCAAGATTGTGATCATTGATCCCCTGTGCGCTCTTCGCGCATGGCAAATACAATTTTCCCTCCTGTTGCCTTTAGCCTATAGCCTATGGCCTTTGTTCTTCAAGTGACCTACCTCATCGTCCAGCCATCCACGTGTCAAATTTCCGACAAAAGAGAAAAGAAGCGTGTCTACAAAAGAGGAGAAATATCGGCTACTACGGCTTACATGTTGTGCTCGATATGCGAGAACGAGAAGGAAAGGAAAGAATTAAAATGCAACCAGCAGACGCTGCAAAAGGCTATTTAAAACTTAGCAGAGC
This sequence comes from Aurelia aurita, assembly GCA_004194415.1. Lineage (NCBI taxonomy): Eukaryota > Metazoa > Cnidaria > Scyphozoa > Semaeostomeae > Ulmaridae > Aurelia > Aurelia aurita. The sequence goes on along the minus strand of REGM01000114.1, from coordinate 107,040 downwards.
TATCAAAGATGGCCAATATGATGCGTGTAAAGGTTTACTGGCTATGACAGAAATAAAACCGGGTGATAATGTTTTTGAGATTGGTTGTGGAACGGGCGAATATGCGGCCTATCTGGCGAAGGATGTTTTGAAAGATGGCCAAATAACAGCCTGCGACTCCAATGAATCCAGGATTAAAGTGGCGATAGAAAGATTTGGAAATCTGGAAAACTTGTCCTATGTGCACGCTGGTGGGTCAGAAGCCCTTGAAGGGAAGCTTGGTGTTTATGATGTTATTTACAGCAGCGCTGTCCTTCATTGGATGTCAGACGAAGAGTTAGAAAAGACCATCCAGAATTCATTTTTGGCGATGAAAAGTGGAGCAGTTGCAGCACATCTTATTATATTTCAACCAATTACCAACTATGAGAATTTTGTGCCCTATTTCTCAGAGGATCTCAAGAAGGAGTACTACAATATGTTGAGACCTATTCCTGTTGAGAAATTAACCAATTTGCTGCAGAAGCATGGATTTAAAGTGTTAGCAACTGATCAGTTTATGAAGGCGTCTGTGTTTCCTACAACTGATGTTTTCCTTGATTGGCTCGATTCAACGTTCTACGGGAAGTTTGGTTACAAAGATCTTTACACAAAGTTTGGAGAGAAGATTGAGTTGGAAAAGAATGAAGATGGACAAACTTTACAAAGCCAACCGGTTTTTCAGGTTGTTGCAGTTAAACCATAGTCATAAGAAAATAATGGACCAGACTCTTACAGGTTGTGGAAAATCTTCCAGTATATCTATTGTTCGTTAAAAAACCTTAAAAATTAAAGTACATAGCTTGAGATTTTCACTTTTATTGATTATAAGATGCTTTGGAGTCTTTGCGAAGTATTCTTTGTCGTTCTTCTGATATCTGTGCGTCAGGTCAGGGGTTATATATATTTAGACTGACTTGACTTCCTTGTATCTCTTCGGTAAACCTTGCTCAACTGGAGTGATATCATCAAATCAAAGAAGACAGGGAAATAAGAGAGTCACTTAATAAATATAGGTTATATTTGGAAAATAGAAGTGAACGATCGAACATTGAGTCATACGTTCTGGTTTGTCGGAGAAATTTGAGTTTTCGAAAGATAATCTCGAAAAACTCTTTACAAATCTTAATTTTGATCAAATAATTGGATTTAATTGGAAAAATGTTCCTGATAAACATCAAAAATGCTACCCTGGGTGCCAGACCGAATTATATAACACAAGGGAAAGTGCCCACATCTTTCTTTCAGGGTGGATCTGGCACCCAGGCCCCCACATGGTGGATTAGAGAGCTCCGACATATATGATATATCTCCAATATTTCAAGTTACTGTTTGGGGCCGTGTACATGAGAGAGTCAAATCGGTTTGAAATTTCACCCCGATCTCAGTTGAACTCGGTGTCTGGTCAAAGCCCTTATAGTGTTTACATGGAAAATGTGATTTTAACTCGGCATTTCAAATCGGTTTGAAATTTTGAAATTTCACCCCGCTTTGAAAACACCATGTTAAAGACTCTGCGCTAACCAGCAGCCTCTGCACAGTGAAGCTATACCACAATGCAGTTTGTTCAATCCCACATTGCAATTCTAGAACGTCCACTTGTTTACAAAGATGTAGAACGTCTTCACCTTGCGAGCTAATTTTAGAATGCCAATACGACATATTAAATTTTTCAATGCTGAGTTTCCTGTCAGCTATATGCATGAAAACACTCCTTTTTCTGATAACAAAACAAATCAGGACATCAAGTTTCTAACTGAATAGAGATTTAACATTGACAAAGCCATAGAGTCCGAAATTTAAAATTCGATATTTCCCTTTCTCCAATTTTCAAAGGGGCCTTTGCTACCTGCATACCTTGCACGTTCCATCTATTTTTGTCCGAAAAAGAATGTTGTTTATTTGGTTTTGCAAAGAAAGCGCACAAAGGCTGCTGGTTAGCGCAGGGTCTTTAAAGTTAGTTGATGGAGCTAAGAGGAGGTAATCTATAAATAGGACAAAAGAACACCCACGCATCTTATTGTTCCTCTAGCTAAATGATATCCACGCACGTGTCGCAATCATAAAATACAATAGGCCACAATAGGCTAATTTTAGACCTGCATATGCAGCTCTCGAGTTAGCTATTTATCTCCGTCAACGCTTTAGGACGACCAATAATGTTAAAGCATCCACCATCCACTTAGGCCACATAAATATCGTCCTAAGGCCCTTGCGTCTACTAACTTTAACGCAAATTATTCTCAAACCGGTTTGAGATTAAGTGGTCTCGGGTTCAAAGTTTACATTGGCATTGTTTTTTTTGGCGCCAAACATGATGACGATGAACAATCTCAAGCATTCTTGTGTCGTTCGATGACGCAATAGGAAATAAGCTATCGGGCCAATATTCAGATCGGGGTATAACATTAGGATAATCCTATCGCGTTGGCGTTTCCATTGTCCTTGTTTGAAATCGATTGTGCAAGTTTGCATATTATGCAAGTATTATCGAAGGTATAATCTTCGGACCAACGGCCATTATCATCACATATGAAGGATCTTTTAGATTTAGTATTGTTAAGCTTCCCGGCATGTTATTTTACGTTTCGATCATGTTGTCTTTAATATTTAACAGCTTCTTTTGGTATAAAACTAGCTGCATTCCGTGATAAATGCACTCCGAAGATTTTGACACTTATGGTGAAAAACATGAGTGCAGCCTGTGGTATAAAGTATTCAAAAGCTCTATTGGAAAGAATGTTCATTCATTCCAATATTTATTCAGTCATTTACTCATTTATGTAGATTACTCAGCGATCCATTTATTCATTTATTTATTCCTTATTTTTCATTTTCATTTAATATTCTTCATACACAAATTAACCCTTCGGCAAATTAAAATATAGAACGACTACTTACAATGATAAAAGTCTCAAGTAGAATAAAGCCTACAGCCCCATAAAACCTAAGCAGTGCTGTTCTATTTTGCATGTTGGGACTGGAGAAGACTATACTTACCGACCATGCCTTATTGCAAGTTAAGGATTTTGCAATAAGTGTTAATGCATGTTAAGGATTTTGCAGTACGTTAACACTAAAGAGACTATAGATGACTACACTAAACTAAAGAGACTTTACATTGTAGACTAGGCCATGAGAACTCAAAAGTGAGTGTTACTAGTGAAGTATCTTTGAGTCTGTTAAATGGCGTGCCCTACGTGCCCTCGTGCCCTACAACTTGACGTGCCCTCGTGCTCTCGTGCCCAAATTTATGGCGTGCCCTCGTGCCCTCGATGTCGGCGTGCCCTTCGATGTCGGCGTGCCCTATGATTACTTCTTTAAATTCACACAAAGCAACTGGACCAGATAACATACCAGCTAAAATATTGAAAGTAGCTGTTGATGAAATAACTTACTCATTGACAGATCTATTTAATCAAACAGTTAATACATGTAGTTTCCCAACTAACTTGAAGAAGGCTGATATAACACCTGTATTTAAAAAAGATAACTCTACAACTAAAAAAAACTATAGACCAATCAGCATTTTGCCTTCTACTAGCAAAATATTTGAAAGGATAATGTACAGACAAATCTATGACAACATGAGAAACGTACTATCCCCTATTTTATGTGGTTTGGCGGTCTCTTGAACCCTTGTTCTTGTTGCAGTCGTCTGCTTTTCGTTTCCACAGTCAAAACTCAATACATACCATCCCGTGGGCTTTGACTTGAGTCCACTTTTGTTCCCTGTTCGCCTCTCCCCTAATGCTCTTCACGCTTGATTGTCTTCACTGCTATTATTTTCCAGGGACTCTTTGAGTTCCTTTGTATTTTCTATTCCCCTCACCACCACCTACTCTTTAGGTGTATCCTTACTCTTTATATTTCCTGTATTGCTTCTTTATTCCATAATTTACTTTTCCGCTATATTCCCCTTTTCTAAACTGTGTTCTGCCTTTTTCCTCTCTCCCTTCCATCCTAAGGACTCTATTTAAACCCATTTTTATGGTAGCTAATTGTTGCAGCTCCGTACATTCTAGTCCACTTATTCTACTCGAAGATGTTTTTTTTGATTAAGCCGAATAAGTTATCATTATATTGNTCCACAGTCAAAACTCAATACATACCATCCCGTGGGCTTTGACTTGAGTCCACTTTTGTTCCCTGTTCGCCTCTCCCCTAATGCTCTTCACGCTTGATTGTCTTCACTGCTATTATTTTCCAGGGACTCTTTGAGTTCCTTTGTATTTTCTATTCCCCTCACCACCACCTACTCTTTAGGTGTATCCTTACTCTTTATATTTCCTGTATTGCTTCTTTATTCCATAATTTACTTTTCCGCTATATTCCCCTTTTCTAAACTGTGTTCTGCCTTTTTCCTCTCTCCCTTCCATCCTAAGGACTCTATTTAAACCCATTTTTATGGTAGCTAATTGTTGCAGCTCCGTACATTCTAGTCCACTTATTCTACTCGAAGATGTTTTTTTTGATTAAGCCGAATAAGTTATCATTCTATTGCTCTATAATATTTACAATAGTTTCTGTTATAAGAAACAGCTTATAAGAAACGGTAGGCTCAATTTGTTAAAAATTAAGAAACTATGGACTATACCCTACCTGAACTAAAAAGCTAAGAAACTTTAGTAATTTGTAGCTTTAATTTTCACAGGTCACTGGAAAATTTTTTGGCATTGTGTCTTAATAGTGGATGTTTTGGCATTGTTTTGGGTGCGAATTATGTTGTAACATGTTTTGAGATCTTACTAAGTAATTTGGAAGCCCTACTAACAAAAATATATTGGCTTTACACATAGGGCATTTGCAATATAAGAAACGCATAAGCAACTTTTTGTAGCAAAATGGGCCTAAAATTTAACAAATTGCCTAGCAAGCCTTGAGTTTCTTATAGAAAAATGCGTNGGTGTTTTAGAAAAGGAGGCCAACATAGCTCTCACATGGCTCGATCAAAATGAAATGATCGCTAACCCAGACAAATTCCACGCACTTCTCGTAAAAAAAGATCAAACGGATACAACAGGGCATAGTATTTCTATTCAAGGGAAGACGATCAAATCTGAAGCTTCAGTAAAGTTACTTGGTGTAAATCTCGACCATAAACTAAACTTTGACTCTCACATATCCGATCTTTGCAAAAAAGCAGCAACCCAGCTAAATGTACTAAAACGACTGAAATCTTTTCTTGGTTTTGCGGAGAAAAAGGTACTCGTTCAGAGCTTTGTCTTTTCTAACTTTAACTACTGCCCTTTAGTATGGTTTTTCTCTTCAGCTAGATCTGTGGATAAGATCGAAAAAATATAGGAGAGAGCCCTACGTTTTCTTTACGATGACCACAATTCTTCTTATGAAGAATTGCTTCGCAAATCAGAAAAATGCACAATGCACGTAAATAGGCTAAGATACCTCTGCATTGAGATTTTCAAAACTGTACACCAGCTAAATCCTGAATTCATGCAAAATATTTTCGAAACAAGAACCTCCAATCGACCTTCCCGTCGTCCAAATGATTTGCAGCACTATAGGGCCAGCCAAACAACGTTCGGTTCAAATAGCCTCAGGTCTCTTGGACCGCAGATTTGAAATCGTTTGCCAGATGAAATAAAATCAGCAGAAAATCTGGTCCAATTCAAAAGACTTATTAAAAACTGGGATGGGACCACCTGCAGAGGTAATGTATGCCTTCGAAATTAATTCTATTGAAACTGTATTTATTCTTTTCTTTAAAATCATTCTGTTAATTTAATTTGCATTTTGTATTTAGATAATCGAATTAGACTAGTTGCTTTTGTAGCTAAAAAGTAATTTCGATTTAAAATACGAAGACAACAACAACAACCCCTGAATCCTTGCGCGCATTCCCTTGTTTAACAGTTTAGATTAAAACTTCCCTCTCATTCGAGACCCCCCTTTTCAAGCCCTCATTCGTAGGGACTAATCCGTTTCCTTCTTATCTGGTTGGAGTTTCTTTATTTCTATATTTCTTTATTTTCTTTGTTTCTTTATACGTTGTCCTTGTAAGAACACTGGTGAAGAGGGATAGGAGTACGATGTAGAAATATCTTTGAAAAGCAAAGCCAAAGGTAGATAGACTTTGTTTTAAGAAATATCATTTTTCGTTATGAAGAAAAGTTTTGCTTGCAATCATTTCCCTGCTGTGCGTTCTCCATTTTAGAAACTTAACTTATTACGTAATCTTTATAAATTTTACCACTTCCTTCTATTCCTTTCCTCTCCTTCGTTTTACTTTCCTCTTTCCACTCTTTATAAATTATATTGCATTTCAAACTTTTGCTACAACCTTACTCTTTACTCTAACCCGCTTTGCAAATTAATAGTCGAAAAGGGACAATTTAACAATTCAGCAACAAATCTGCGAGAAAATATAATTTTCTTCTTCGTGCAATATACTAAATAAATATCCAATGCAGTCTCTCTGACATTTCTGCTGTTTACATGCATCTTCCTACTCTATATTCGAAACTCATTTCAAACGCTTTTTGCCAACCTTGTCCAGTTCTCTTCTCTCATTTTATTTCCTACTTTCTTTATATTTCATACAGTAGTTTTTGCTTCAAATTGGCTGATTTGGTTGTGCAACCCTTGCTCAATATAGTTATAGTCTTTTATTCTCTCAAACTTTCCATTTCCCGCTTCCTTCGTCCTCTATGATCCTCTAAAAACTGACCCTTGAGTTTTCTTTACCTCAGAATTATCGCTACTCTTTTACTATTGTCTTTCGTTCTACACTCCAAGTGCACTTTATCGACTATTTTTCGTTTACTGTTATCTTTCTCATATGATATTCTCACAAAAACTCTCTTCACTCAATTTCAGGTATCTAAACCATAGTTGTGATTATTCTCTAAGTCATTTATATTCTCTTTTTGTTTTAACAGTGCTACATCTTTTAGTATCTTTCTATTGTAGCCAATGGCGTTGCCAGGGGGTAGACTGGGGTGGACATGTTCACCCCAGTTTCTCAGAGTGGTATTTATTCATCAGCAAAAATAGTGTCAAAATGGTTGGGTATACCATGGGTATACCATACAGAACCTAATTCTTTACTTTGTCCACTCCACTTTTACAGGGGCTGGCGACGCTACTGATTTTAGCCACTATTTGCACCAGCCTTTCGCAAATTCATGAAGTCCAATAAGCTCTGGCTCCCCTATCTACTCTGAGGTCTCTTTTTATTGTTAGTCGATTCACCTACTTATATTATTTGCACCCTGAGTTCTCATACTACCTTGTACTCAGCTGTCTCTTTTCTCGTCCTTTCCTTGATATAGCTATTCCCTCTGCTCCCTCTGGCCATTCTCGCATTGCTCTATCAATGGAAACTCCCATTTTATAGGTATCTAGGTACGGTCTTCAACCCGTGTTCACTTCTTCTCCTGCCTGCTAGAGTTCTTTTTCACTTTCTAAAGATACTTCATCCTGTTCTTTCTA
>REGM01000114.1:57312-75971 GCA_004194415.1 Aurelia aurita | reverse complement strand
TTTTCATCGGGGTGGTACGGGGGGGGGGGGGGTGTTACTACTATGCATTCATTGCCGCCAGATGTCAGGCATGTTCTATTCGCTGGACCCCAAGACCCCGGACCCCAAGACCCCAGACCCCGGACCCCGGACCCTGAGACCCCGGAATTAAATGTAAATACTTTTCATTGTGCATTTTTTTTAGTATCAAAGTCGAGCAAAATGAGTAAAAAAAGGATAGCAATAAAATTTAGGAAATCGACCATATAAAAAATTCAAATGTGATATGTGATTACTGAAAGTTTCTTAACAGTCACAAGCCTGGTTTCCATAATGCAGCAATAAACATGAGCAATGGACAGGGGTCGCAAAGATAGAAAAAATCCTATTACTGCGACACTCTACAACACTCTGTGACACTTGTGGAAACCAGGCTTAATTTTTGGCGAGCTGAAAACTGGGTTTTTTATAAGTTTGTAATCCGGTTTCTCTTAAAAAAAGAAAGTATACATTGTTTGGTTTATATAAAATGCAATGCGAATGCAAATGAAAATTCGACCAGGATTTCGGAAATGTGGCAATACTAAGGATGCAATTTGAGAGCATCGTAAATTTGGAGTATTTATAAGACTTGATGCACAATAGAAAACCCACTTTTGCGTACAAATATGATCATCTTGTCCATGAAATATTGGAGATTTTTAGCAATTGTTCCAACTTTTTATCGCTTTTTATTACATAGCTTGTTTTCGTGTTGGTTTCACGTTGCGGTTACAGTCTATTTAATACTTCACAGTTTATAAAATATTAAATGTTATGTTTAATCTGTAATTCATAAAAATTACGAAAGACCAAGGTTTACAAAGTTTCTTATGAAATGTGTGTATGCATTGCCTGTTATTGTTACTATTATAGTTAACAAAATTTATTGTTTTCTTGTTTTTTCGCTCATTTTCCGCCACTTTGGGACTAAAACAACTGCGTAATAAAAAATATTTACATTTACTTCCGGGGTCTTGGGGTGCGGGATCTGGGGTCTTGTGGTCTGGGGTCTTGGGGTCTTGGGGTCCAGCGAATAGAACATGCCATGATGTCATCCATGTTAGCCTTATGTTAGCCTATTCTTTCAGTCGTGTCTCGTGATGATGTGATGATGTGATGTGATGGCAGGCAGATTAATTTTCCAAGCTGCACGGGTCAAGGAACGGTCATCAAATCTTGCTTGGCCGGCCAATCACTCATCCTGACAAGATCAAACTTATCTTTACACATCTCCACAAATAAAGGTTCATAGATCACAATATTCGAGATGAAGTGGATGCGACATCTGAGTTCCTGCATCGGCCTAGGCCTGGCTGCAAGTTTTGGGTGCCTTGGGCTTGCAGAAGCTCTCAGCTCACGCCCACCTTTTGACGGTACAAAGTTCAGAGTTGCTGTTGTTGGATCGGGAATTGGCGGAACTTCTGCAGCCTATTTTATTCGCAAAGGCCTTGGCGCAAGAGTTGACATTGATGTTTATGAGCAGAATGGCGAAATTGGCGGGAGAATGGCGGTTGTGGAGATGGACGGGAAAGTTTTTGAAGCTGGAGGGGCTGTTGTTCATGAAAGTAATAAATACATGACGCAGTTCTGTGAAATTTCTGGTAGGTATCTCAAAGCCCAACAAGAGCGATTTTGCACGTACTTAAACTGAGATCTCTCTAAAATTGTCATCCATGGTCGCAGCGCTAACCAGAAAATGGGCTTTATCTTCACCACAAGTCTAAACTCGAAAGAGGATGACTTTTCCCGGCTTCCAAATATTGATTAGCAACTATTCAAATCTTTAAACAAAGAGTTTCGCATTCAATGCAGTCTATTCTTTGCAAAACAAAGGCAACAAACAATTTTAGTTTTCAAAGCTTTTCGGAGATGGTATTTACCAGACTGAGGGCACATGGAGTGCTGGAATCATCAGCAGGGAAAATATGTAGCCAGCATTTTTATTGGGATTCAAGAAAAAGTTCTTATCCAGCAAAGTCATGTGCTTTTATTGGTTGATATTTTTTAGACAATGGCGAGGTATTTTTCATTGCAAAAAATAATGAAAATTTGTGCAGAAAGTTTAAAAATTACACAGAGGACTATCTGCAGNTATTCAAATCTTTAAACAAAGAGTTTCGCATTCAATGCAGTCTATTCTTTGCAAAACAAAGGCAACAAACAATTTTAGTTTTCAAAGCTTTTCGGAGATGGTATTTACCAGACTGAGGGCACATGGAGTGCTGGAATCATCAGCAGGGAAAATATGTAGCCAGCATTTTTATTGGGATTCAAGAAAAAGTTCTTATCCAGCAAAGTCATGTGCTTTTATTGGTTGATATTTTTTAGACAATGGCGAGGTATTTTTCATTGCAAAAAATAATGAAAATTTGTGCAGAAAGTTTAAAAATTACACAGAGGACTATCTGCAGAGTATGGCAGTTTTTGACAAGATCTTGTGCGTCCAGACAAAAAAACAGTAGTGTATTCACGTGCAGAGTCTGTGATCCTATGTTGTTAAGCTAGGGAAGAATATGTCTCGTTAAAATTGATGTGCACATGTTCATATATGAAAATTGTTCAAAAAATTGTGTGTAAAGTTGCCATGCTCTGCAGACTTGACTGAGGGAAGCTTTTTGTCAGTGAATAATTTGCGCTTATCTCTCCCTGAAAGTTATGTAATATATTTCATTGATGAAAATGTTGTCAAGAAAAATCAATAAAAATCTTTAAAAAATCTTTATGTTTCCAAAAATCTTGTTCGCTTTTTCAAGAGAATGATACACCTCATGATGACAAATATGCGCCCCTAAGACATCCCAGCACTAACATGGCAGGAAACTGCTAAGTAGAGTTGTTTCAGAGTTCACTGTTACTTTTTTACTCCTTCAACAAAGCTGTTCCAACAGTGACAGTAGGTTGCTTAGCATCTTTCTGAAATAAGCCGTGTAATTTAATCTGCAAAGGGGATTTAGGGCTGTTTTTTAATCACCTGTGTTTATTGTTTTTCAGTTCATATCTTTCTGGAGAGCAAAATCAAGGATTAGGGTGCTAGGAAAAAATTTTGATATTGTTTTTGCACGAGTTATTTGGGGTTTTAGAGGCAACAGGGAGCATGTCTTGCAAGTTACGCTCTTGCCTAGCATGTATTTGTTTTCAAATTTTTATACATGTTGTATTTTGAGATGTGAGTCTTGAAGTAGAGGGGGTAGCAACAAGCTCTAAGAATGATCCAACAAGCTCTATGGCCCCATATCTGCAGGTAACTGTGCTTCCATAACGATGTTTCTTGATCTTTTTAGGCTTGAAGAAGTTGAAAGATGATGAAACTGATAAAATGGGAATTTACAACGGTGAGGAATTTATCTACCTAAGCACTGGATACTCAATAATCGACCTATTGAAGTTGTTCATGAGGTATGGATTTGGTATTTTCAAAATGAATTCTTTCACTTCTAAGACAATAAAGAAGTTTATGAGCATTTATGAAGTCCAAGACAAAGGGACTTCGTTTGAAACAGTTCCTGACTTTTTAAAGGCGCTCGGTGGAGAAGATTTTGTAAAGCTGACCCAAGAGACTGCAAAAGAAGCATTGATGAATAAAGGAGTGTCCGAGAAGATTATTGATGAACTTGCAACTGCAGTTACGAGATGTAATTATGGTCAAGATATGGGAGTAAATGCTTTTACTGGTAGGTTTAACTTCTTTCTAATTTTTTAAATCCTCCATTTGCTTCATGGTTAGTGTTTTGTTGACAAATTTATTTCCTCCACTTCTTTCTTTCCCCAGCTTTCAAGAGATCAAAGCATTAAATATGTCCGTCCCCTGAGCAGAGCTGAAACCTTTATCTCCATTTACAAAACTTTTGAAAGCAAACTTGTTGTCTCTTCCTCTTTGTATAGTCCTACCTGCTTGAAGTTTGATTACACCAGAGAAGGCTAGACTAGAGGCTGATCAACAATGAACTACCTATGCAAAAATTACTCTCTGGTCAACCTGTTATATGGTGTAACATGGACAAATGCAAACAGAGGCTGTAGAAATGAAGCCCTACAAAGATTAACTGAAATTCAAGCTAGTCCACCAGCCATTTTGTTTCCATAGTTTCCCATGCAACTTCAGCACTTATGACTACAGTAATAGCTGAAATAAGGTTTATTTGACAGTTGACACCTGGGCAAGCAATCCCATGAAACATAACCCTGTTAACTTCCAGAACAATGGCTGAGCTTAATGCCAAAGATATTCGATCTATATTAACACAAATACGAGATTAAGGCTGTCTTGTTGTATTTTGTGAATTTAATCAACGTGGCTAAAGGGGATCAAGGTTCGACTTCATCAAATTTCTCTTTAAGAAGAGTGAAAATAGATCTTGTGTCACTGTGATGTGGTTGAAATTTTTCAGTGACCTTTAGAGCTGCTAAGAGCTTCTTTGTCGGACGTTTTCCTGCTGTGGTTTGAGTGACTGTTATGTCAGAGTTGATAGAGGCTGTCATCCTGCTTGTTGTACATCATTTCAAGTTAAATGATTATGTGTCTTACACTGAGTGTCTTTAATGTCTTACTCTAAGGGCTTAAAACCTGATCTCAAACTTGATTGTGTTTTTTTGCCAAGATATTTTTTAAAAGATTTGTTATTGTACTTTAAGTAAAGGACGTGACCTGTTTTTTTTAAGTGATTTTATGAAATGAGAACACATGTTTAACAGCAGCCAAATGGTTTAAAGCTGAAGACAAATATTGAAAAGATAAAGGAGGCCTATTTTGCCGTTTTTCTGCTGTTGTTTATGAAAAATCTAAATCCGTGAGTCACTACAAAGGTGCCTTTGATTTCATTGAGATGACGTTTTGGGTACATCAAAAACATGAAAACCTTCATCTTGCAAGAACCAATATGCTGAATTATCTTAACACATTCTAATCGAATCTCAAAATATGGCTCTGAACGCTCAGGAAATCAATTTTAACAGCAGACAAATATCGAAAGTGTTTCACTTTATGTCCTTCCAAAGGAAGCAAGGGTAACTAGCGAAAGTGAGGTGAAGGTGAAGTTGCGGCTTTTTGCGCGAAGCAAGCGCTGGGATGGCAGAAGTAGAGAACACTTAATCGAGTCTGCGACCCCTTTTCATGACGCTCAAGTGGTGGGGCTCGAACCCTGTCCACCTGACTGTTGTAGCTGTTAAGTCAGAGGATTACACCACTACACCTTCAACCTCGCAGAAAAGTGGGGGATTGTCAGTAAGGCTGATCTGTTGTGAAATGCGATGTTTACATTCTTATAAGCGTTTTCCAGAGACGAACTATTCTATAGTTTGAACGCTGCTTTCTTCTTTTCAAGGGTTTGTTTCACTGGCTGGAGCGCAATCTGGCAAACTTTGGGCCGTCAATGGAGGTAACTATCAAGTCTGCAAAACCATCCTTGAAAAAGCGGAAGCTAACGTGATGCTAAATACAAAGATTACTGCTATTTCCAAGAAAATTGAAGAAAACCAGGAAGTGAAATATGCTGTTATGGCTAATGGTAAGGTGACCGATTATATGTACGATGCTGTTGTTATTGCAGTTCCATTGGAGGTGAGATCAGACCAAATTCAATGCGAGGCATGCTCAAAATGGCCGAAGTTAAGTGAACTTGGAAGATTTCAGCAGACTGTCGCTACCTTTGTCAAAGGAAGGGTTAACTATAGAGCTTTCGGCTTTGAGAAAGAAAGCGACATGCCGATTGATACTTTCACTGTGGAAAACCCGAAAGCGTTTTTCAGTTCACTTAGTGTTCTTAAAACTGTAGAAGGCAAAGAGCAGACTGGTGCAGAATCGCCAGTTTATAAAGTTTTCTCAAGGGAAGTCCTCACTGACGTACAACTTGATGCTCTGTTTGCAACTAGGGAGGAGCAGAAGGTGATCAAATGGCTTGCTTACCCACATTATAGCCCCCCTGAAAAATTCAGCCCCTTCAAGCTCGATGATGGGGTGTTTTATGGGAATGCAATAGAACGTGTAGCAAGTGCTATGGAAATGGGGGCGATTGGGGGTAGAAATTCAGCGTTATTGACACTTCAGTATTTGAGTAAGGAGAATAATAAGGGCGTTCACAAAATGCAAAGGGGGAGTACGAAAGGAGAGTTATAAATTACACGCAACACGCAAATAGAGTTACGTATTTGTTTAAAATGAAATAAAGTGCTTTGACTAGGCTGAACTGGCTTTGAAATAGAAGTCTTCTGACGTTAGGTGATCACAACGATTTGCTAGATTTTTCGCTGGACACTGTTAATAGAAAGATAATCAGAGGGAATCTTTAGAGAAAAGCTATGTACCTCCTGTTTTTATTGTCAGTTTGTCACTTTTAGTAAAATTCAGCAAATAGTTTCGTTATCTAATTTGAATATCAGGACATGGGGACTTGTAGGCTTGCCCCAAGACTATTTCGTTATGTCCTTCTGACTGATCCTATTCCGTCTCAGATCTGCAGCTCCACCATTCCGTGCTCATTCCTTTACGGAATGTTGGAATTGCGGATCCGGGATCCGGAAACTGGGGACGGACTTTACGAATTAGAGTTGGGGCAAGTCTAGGAGACTTGTTATCAAAACTCTATTCCCTTATCAACACCCAAATTCCTCGAAATTATTTTGCAAAACCTGATCGCAACGTGATCGAATTGGAAATTAGACAGCTGTGCAAATTAAGTCTTAGGCTGTAAAATATAATTTTAAAATTAGCTGGTCTGAACCCATAAAATCTTAAAAATAAGTGCATACAACGTGGTGGTAACCAAGATCGATCTTGTTCATGAATCTACTCAAAGATCAAAGTCAAAGCCATAAAAAGTTTACGTTTCAAGCCTCTGAAAGTTATCAAATCTAGCAGGAAGTCCAGGAAGACTTACTAATTAAATATTTGACTGTGCCACACGTTGATTTCAAAATCCTGTTCCGTCTAGTGCAAGCACATCAAATGTCCGTTATCACTAATTGATTAATATAATATAAGGTTCAAAATTGTGTATTTTAAAAACAGTAGTTTTTGTAGGGTAGTTCTCTGTTTAGGATTGTTTTCCTATTTTCATAACCCTCCAGGTTTTTCTGAGATATTTTACGTCGTGAAATCAGAAATCAGAAAAGTGACTATGAAGCTTAAAAATGGCAAGTCTGTTGGTGATGATATGATTTCAAACGAAATGATTAAATGTTGTGTTGACTCACATTTTGTAAGGGTTATTCATTACATCTTCAATGCAATCTTACAAAGTAGAATTTATCCTGCCACCTGGAAACATGGTCTAATAACACCACTTTTCAAGTCGGGTGATACCCATGACCCTAATGACTATAGAGGTATAACAGTAACGAGTTGTTTCTCTAAATTGTTCAATGCCATTCTGAATCTGCGTCTTGTGCGCTTCACCGTCTAATNCTTTCTTCTCTTTTCTGGGTGATATTAGCCCTCAAAGTGGAGTAAAACCATGTGTTATTCAAAAACTTTTCAGAGCACTCGTTGAGCCAATATTATTGTATAATAGCGAAGTCTGGGGGGCTTTCATGGGGAGTTACAATCGTAATGCGTCTTTTAACCGATTTACTGAGAATCTGTTTGACGATAAACTACAGCATGAAAATCTCCAAAATAGGTTATGCAAAATTTTGCTGGGCGTGCACTCCAAATCTTCAAATATGGCTGTGAGAGGAGATATGGGGGTTTACCCACTAAATGTGAAGATATATGAACGAATCTTAAAATTTTATTTTCATCTACTACATCTTCGTACTTCCAATCCAATCATCGAAAATGCTTTGCTTGAATGTTTCAGGCTGCATGTTAAAGGGGTGCCCTCCTTGCTAACTGTGGTACAACATTTACTGAGACTTTCTGGTTATACCCTAGATTCAGTGACACAGGAAAGGGCTACGTCGCGGAAGAGGATTCTCCTGTCTGTTACCAAATCCCTTAAGACTGAGTATGAAAAGAGGTTCCGAGAGCATATACAAGGGTCTGGACGGTTATCCGAAATTTACCAATTCATCAAAAAGGGTTATGGGGAGGAATTATACGTAAATAATATCTTGAAGTATGAGCATAGGTCTACAATTGCCAAGCTAAGAATATCCGCACATCTCCTGCCCATTGAATTAGGAAGGATGCAGAAAAAACCGAGGTCAGAACGCATATGCCCAGTGTGTATAAATAGTCCAGAAGGTAATGAGGTTCATTTCGTACTTGGATGCTCAGAGCCAAAACTTGTAGAAGCTAGGAGAGAGTATTTTGAAACTATGAACGGCAGCTTTGGTAGTGAATGGAGTAGAGTTGACAAAGAAATATTACTTAACATGATTGGTAACATGGCTATTACAACAAATATCGCAACAATTAGGTTTTTGCACAAGGTATTGGGTGTATGCAAAGACTTTCTGATAGACAATCCATGTGTACCAACGGGATAGTGCCCTCACATCTCCTCTCACAATTCCTTTTACGTATGTTCTTAAGTTGCTTGTTCGTTTTAATTAGAGTTATTGTATCTTGTAAGTATTTAGCCTATAGTTGTATGTAACTACGGTGCTTACAGTGATTATTATTATTATTATTATTATTATTATATTTTATGAAGCTTTGAAAAATGTACATGTAGAAATGGGACGAGGGGAAGCTATTGTGCTTAGACTCGAAGCTGTAATTATTGTTGTCTTTTTTTCTTAATTTCCGTTAACTTGACCCAAATTAGGATCAAAGCGTAAAACACAACCACTATAGTACCCGTGGCAGTTTTTCCGAAACTTTAGACGTCTGCCCATGTTCTTATGCATTTGCAAGAGTGAGTATCATCTGTATATGCATGTCTATGTTGAAATCTTAACGCCGAAGAAACAAAAATATGGTTCCTGTATGTTGTGAAGGCAAGATGTCGAACAGAGCTCAGATTTTCCTACTATGTTAGAAGAAGTTGTAAGATCTGATGGTCACTGGTTACATTCCCGAGCAGTGGCGTGGCCAGGGGAGGGTATGAGGGGGCAAAGCCCCCCCACTTCCAATAATTTGGCTAAAATTGTAATTGAAAAATGCAATAAAAATTTCTGGGTATACCTTTTTACCCTCCCAGTCTGAAAATTTTAGACTTTTGCCCCCTCACTATTTTTTGTCTGGCCCCGCCACTGTTCCCGAGAGGGACTACAAAGTTTCCATTTTCGGTAACCCGCTCATAAAAATTAATTGTTAGTTTATGCTGAATGATTAATAAATTTGTAAGAATGTAGGGTTAGCAATTTCAAATATCTCGAATCTTCCCGCTCTTTCTTTCATATGCTCCTGTTTTTATTCACTGCCCCGTGTCTCTTTCATCGTCTAGCTCCCCATCATCCCTTTCACGCTTCCTGGTATCCCTGTTATTTCTTGTTCTCTTGTTCCAACCTAGAGACATTTTACCATCGCCACACTAAAATATGTTATTCAACTGTTACCTTAATTTTATTATTTTAACATTTGTTCACCGAATATTTTGCCTTGAATTTCAAAATTTTTTAATTTTACAATGGACAATTAACGATTAATGAGATTTATTCATACGCTATTTGTTGTTGTAGTTTTAGAAAAGAATGATTGTCAACAAATATTGTTTGCAATCTTTTGACTTGGAACTTGGCATGCTGAAGCGAAGCAGTCGGATCCACAGTTGGACTTAGAAGCTTCTTGAGTAGTCGATCGTGTATGGCATTGAAATTGACAAGACTGCCCCAACCAAGTTTGCGCCATTACTTATGATGGTAGTGCTGGGTCATCTATTCGTTTGAGGTCACTAGGCGTCTCCACACAAAAGCTAAATTAAAGGAACCTTGCAGTGACGCACGGTCGTTCAATACGCTAAATTTGACATAACTAACGCGTTTTTGTCAGACACGCATAAGAGGAGTTTTTCGCGACCAATCTGAATATTCTGAATTTAGATCTGAACTCAATATGCCTAAAAATGCCCTGTTTTTATCAGAAGTTTTTTATTTTTAGCATTGTTTGAAAAACAGCTTTCAGTATATGAAAATTTTTATCCCGAGCTTCAGGCTTCCAAGTCTCGTCTCAAATTCTATGTTTTTTTGTTATGGTTGTTAAAACCAAGAAAACTACTATGCTTTTTGTGAGGATTATTAAGCCACAGGGAAACCACCTCATTGTCACAGAATTTACCACAATGATGCTATAAACGCTACATCGGCCAAATTTGAAAGTATTAGCAAAAGAAAAAAAATTCATTCAAAACATGAGATTCGTAAGAAGAAGTCTTCATGTAGACCAAGGGTAGGCATGTGCTGTGTTTCTGGTGGTCCTATGTATGTCTTGGAAAAACGATTTCACCACATCATTCTGCAGATTATCAGTACAAACTGCGCTCTTAAGGTTACGGTAAACGTTTGTAGGACAAGATTGAATTTTCTCTCCCCAAAAGCCAAACTATTAGCGGAATCTAGTTAAACTATACATCATTCGGTGCGTAAGAATGTAGGGATTCTAACCATATCAAAATAATTGACAAAGATTGTAAAATGATTTTTTCCAGGCAACTTAATTGCTTAAGAGAGCATACCTCCTTCAAAAGCTATTTTGTACCCTTGCGTTTAACGTAACAAAATCTAACTTATATCAACAGGAAGCGCACATGCTAAGCTACCAAAAAGTGTCTCAGATTCTTTAAATTCCTCCTTCCCTTGAAAATATACTCTGTCATAAATTTGCGAATAACTTCTCTGCCCTCCCACAGTTGTATTGGGCAATAAAAGGCGGACCAGAGGACATACCAAGATTCCGAGACACGTTTTGCTTGCCTGAAGCCTGCTCTGGTAGTGTGCAAAATGTGGAGCCATTCGNCGCGACCAATCTGAATATTCTGAATTTAGATCTGAACTCAATATGCCTAAAAATGCCCTGTTTTTATCAGAAGTTTTTTATTTTTAGCATTGTTTGAAAAACAGCTTTCAGTATATGAA
The DNA here is from genome assembly GCA_004194415.1 of Aurelia aurita. NCBI lineage: Eukaryota > Metazoa > Cnidaria > Scyphozoa > Semaeostomeae > Ulmaridae > Aurelia > Aurelia aurita. The sequence continues at coordinate 64,997 of REGM01000114.1, read as the reverse complement.
AATTTTTATCCCGAGCTTCAGGCTTCCAAGTCTCGTCTCAAATTCTATGTTTTTTTGTTATGGTTGTTAAAACCAAGAAAACTACTATGCTTTTTGTGAGGATTATTAAGCCACAGGGAAACCACCTCATTGTCACAGAATTTACCACAATGATGCTATAAACGCTACATCGGCCAAATTTGAAAGTATTAGCAAAAGAAAAAAAATTCATTCAAAACATGAGATTCGTAAGAAGAAGTCTTCATGTAGACCAAGGGTAGGCATGTGCTGTGTTTCTGGTGGTCCTATGTATGTCTTGGAAAAACGATTTCACCACATCATTCTGCAGATTATCAGTACAAACTGCGCTCTTAAGGTTACGGTAAACGTTTGTAGGACAAGATTGAATTTTCTCTCCCCAAAAGCCAAACTATTAGCGGAATCTAGTTAAACTATACATCATTCGGTGCGTAAGAATGTAGGGATTCTAACCATATCAAAATAATTGACAAAGATTGTAAAATGATTTTTTCCAGGCAACTTAATTGCTTAAGAGAGCATACCTCCTTCAAAAGCTATTTTGTACCCTTGCGTTTAACGTAACAAAATCTAACTTATATCAACAGGAAGCGCACATGCTAAGCTACCAAAAAGTGTCTCAGATTCTTTAAATTCCTCCTTCCCTTGAAAATATACTCTGTCATAAATTTGCGAATAACTTCTCTGCCCTCCCACAGTTGTATTGGGCAATAAAAGGCGGACCAGAGGACATACCAAGATTCCGAGACACGTTTTGCTTGCCTGAAGCCTGCTCTGGTAGTGTGCAAAATGTGGAGCCATTCGATTGGTTCCTTGGGTACAAAATAGCTTTTTCGTACCTGCACCTAGTGGATTCGTAAGTCCCGAAAAAGGGCTTTTTACTGATGCCACTTCAAATGTAAAGATCAAGGTCAAATAATCCACAATGTAATCCGGGTCAAGCAATTACCGCTTATAAAGCAATTTGTGAATTTAAACAAAGGAATCGATACATATAATGTGGTTTCATGTTTGTTTTCTAGCACACGACCGGCTTAATGGAATAGGTAAAAAAACTAGGATTAGGATTTAAACCACACAGAAAAACTTTGCGTGAGAAGTGACAGTATCCTTCTTTCGATTAAGAATTCTACTTTTTCAACATTTCTGTTACTTCCAAAGATGGTATCTTTGTATTTCTTAAAAGTTGGGCTTCTGAGATTTGAAGAAATCCGAAAATTGGCTTTTTCGGTCTGCAAACGTTTACCGTAACCTTAAAAACACCCCCCAGTAACGACGCCGCTGAAAGGCCTGAAACGCTTCCCCGCCAAGGTGAAATGATGACCCGCCAAGAAATTTGTTTCCCCGCCGAAATTTTGCTCTTCCCCGCCGTGATGCCAGTGGCCACGCCACTGGCATCACGTATGTAAGCATGTAACATCACTATTAATTTTTTCGATTTATCATTTTACAAGCTTCCATTATGTAACAACCTCGTTATCGTTATTGTATCTTAGCAACGGTTCCCATAATGGCACCAATTATTACAAGAAGACAAAGTAAGATGGTCACTTCCTCTGAAGAAAGGTCAGCATTTGTACAGCCCGCCATCCAGGGCGGATAAAGCGAATAGCAACTGCAGACATACTTATGGGATGTGGATCTAGTAAAACGTTAAGGGATCAAGAGTTGTTAATCAAAAAGAATTCCGAGGTTGACAGAGCTTTAGAAGCTGAAGACAAAGAAAAGAGGAGGAGGGCTTCTCAAAACACAACTCGAGACCAAACCACAATAACAATAACGTCGAAGGATTCAAAGACTGATATAAATACAAAATCAGCCGAGCTAGTAAGAGAAAGCATGGATCCAAGATTGCAAACATTTGTAACAAATGGAGAAAACGTCCTTGATCAACTGAATAATATGCCTATGACACTTGATGATATGCCAGGGAATTACCAAGTTGCAAAAGCATTTAGACAGCTCTACCATAAAGCACGATATGATATCAGTAAAAGCTTTTGCAGAAGTTTTCTTGATAAGATGGTCGAGAAAGGTTTGATTCCATGTTTTGTTAATGCATTCCAGAAAATTCAAAGACGGTGGCCACAAGTATTTAATGAAATTGCATATCAGGATGAGGTAACAACTCATTGTCTTATGTTGAATTGAATCAAGGCATTAATTACTGTAAAATGGTGCGACAAAAATATAAGTTACTGCCATTAGGAGTAGAGCGCCCCTCTCCCCAAAAATCTCGCATGTGGGGGTCCCCTTAGGGTTGCGAGGCTGGTCTCCTCATTTCATGTGAAAGCTTTCAGTGAAGCCAGTCCAATACAAAATTTTAGAAAGAGACATTGATAACCAGCATGTGAGTATGTATTTGAAACTTCAAAACCTGCCTGCAGACAATGCAAAGAATCATAGCGCCAAGAGGGGGGACAAAGGGGTATCTATCAAGGGGTCCAGGCTGCAAAGGAGGCTGTAATGTTTTTTGCTTCATACTGGATACTTGTCTAAGCCTGAACAACCCATGATTCACTCTAGGACCTGGCCTGGCTCTCAAAACCCCTGCAAAGACCAGGCGCGGATCCAGCAATTGTGGTGACCGGTTTGTTGCGCCTAAGGCGCAATAATTAGGGGGTCCGCGGAAAATTTTTTGGGACCACGCCCTTTTACTTCTTGGGGAACGCCCTTTTTCACAAAGGGAACGCCCAATACAATTCCACGGCCATACAACTTCTAGATATTTGGGGTTCTTGTGTTTAATGTCGGAAACTACCCTTAAAAAGTGCACTTTTTATTTTGTATCCATAACTATCATAATAAATTGCACAACAGAGCATCTCTAGGCTTCCAAACTAAAACTAAAATTTATTCAATCTCAAAATCCAGCAAAACAAGCCTATCAGATTTCAACAATTCCAGATCCGTAGCCAACTGGAGATCGCAAATTTCAAACTTCAAACATTCCATTTACTCACAAANGGCACTGAAATTCAATTTGCGCGCTCGCATCGAAATGTTTTGGCTTTAGATTAGGGTGAATGATCAGTTTAAGCACAAGATAAGACATAAGGGACAAAATATAAATATTCATAGCTCTGAAAATCTGACCGGTTTGTGCAAACCGGTCGACCCGGCCTGGATCCGCGCCTGATTAAGAACTAATATTTGTACCCAGCTTGCTCTTGATTAAAAATAGGGGAGTGTAGATAATGTGCCAATGACTGAAATTAAGAGAACTCAATGTCCTGCCTAGGTTTCCTTTTCTTTGTCTATGGAAGTTTAAGATACGCAATAGGTGTTGTCCCCAGAAAATTTGAAACAGTTTTAGCACTTTCTTATCCTATTTTCAGGAATTCAAAGTTAATCCTCTTACACTCAAACTATCAGAATACAATCCACCAGAAAAGGCTGCTGCACAGCTATGGCTAAAGTTGAACGGCTCTGCTCTTGGCTTTACAGATTTGCATGAAGCATCTAGAGTGCATTCTGGAAATCAGGGCCTGGTAGAATATTTCCTGGAAGAGTGCCTTCCTGCTATCAGTAGACAAGAACAACCAATTGAGGAAAAGGTGAGTTGATGGTGGAGTGGCACCAGATGGAAGAACAAGAAAAAGCTTAAGTTGCTTTTTGACCTTAATGACTTTGTTTTGATTTTATGCAAAGGAAAGAAGCGTTAATAAAATGAATTTTGCTTAATGAATAGAATCAAAGGCTCATCCATCAAAATGGGGAGGGCTTTATCTAACTCATCTGGTGCAGTGATGTACAAAAGCATGCTGCTAGGAGCCCTGAAGATATGCTGCATGGCAAGATGAAACATGTTAACATACCTGGTGAGGCAAAAAACACACTCCGTTTGAAAAATACTGCTCCCTAAATATCAAAGCAATAATATTTGCAAATGTCTTGTTTAACAGCTGATGTGTTTAATTAAATATGAAACTTTACCTGGCTTAAATCTGTCTCTCGTTTTTGGAGTTATGAAACCTTTTCATGAAAAGGTCCCTTTGAAGACTCTCAACAAACCGCTAAAAATGATGATCAAATTTTGTCTGTTTCCTCCCTCGCAGCAATGCCAATCACCTGTGTTAGCACACATTATCCTCTTGAGACGATGAAATTCCCTTTAATATATTTGTTTCACTAGAGGAATGACTACTTCACTCTCCCAAGAGGATAACATTTTTGTGCTAAAATATGTTTAAGTCATCACTGCAAGGTAGAAATATTACTTGACGGAAATTTACTCATGATTTAATCCATTTTTCAAGGTTTTCCAAAGGTACTTTCTCATTAAAATCCCTTATGAAATTGGAATGGAGTGACCGATTTCAGCCAGGAAACATTCTGAAATTAATTGAACATGTTGGCGTTTCAACAAGATATTCAAATATTTTATTGCTGCGATATTTAGGGAATGGCCGCCTTTGAGATGATGTGCTTTTTTCTGACTCATCTGTTATATTATTTGATTCAAACATATTTGCAGTTGTTTTTCATTTTGTTGTGGTGTTCCTACCAACAAGTTTATTTCAATTTCCAACTCATTGCAAGCATCTAAACATCTAATGACCGATAGTGATATTACAGTGGCCTTTCCTTGTAAATTTGCTTTATTACAAGAAACCTGGGTATTCATACAGACAACATGTCACGTGACTTGACCAATCAGAAAATCAGACTTGGGGTAAATGAAGCCATTACAAAGTATAGCGTCGCACTGGGATTTTGAGAGTGTCTTGTTTATTTATCGGAATAAATAAATTCAAAAGCGCGGAAGCTGCTCAAATCGTTCCAAAACTTTAGCAGATAGATAGGTGAATGTCTAAAAGGAAGGTTTACTTTGAAGAAGCGACGAGCAACTTACAGCTGACGGAGTTTGTGGTGCTGATTACGAAATTATCGTCGCAAAGGCAAGTTCCTCGCAGCTTTCTTGGCCTAAATTTTTGTTTTGCTTTTAAAAACAGCATGTTCGTGCAATTATTTCACAGGTTTAGGTCTGACTGACAATTGCTACCTATCCTTTCCCTACTCACTATCACGAGGTAGAGTAGAGGAGCAATTTTATGCAACTTTTTGCAAATTTCCTATAGAAACATATAGAAATTTTCTGATGATTTACCCCAAAACAAGATGGTTTCGTGGTTTGAACCCTGCTGTGACGTCATGCCGTCTGTATGAATAAATTTGTTATTCCTTTCATTTTTAGACATTGCAAGGAGCTCTCTTAAAAGACTCACTTGGTACGATATATAACTGCAGCATGTCTACAGATAACGTCTCCTGCTTTGAAAAATTCAATGGTGTTGAAAAGCTACTTCCTTTGGCGAACACCTCAAGTGAAAGAGTGAACATGACTGCGTTGTTTGCGTTGGCTTATTTGACTAATGAGACGAATAATCATCTGATTGCATCAAAAGATGGTGGGTGCATTCTTTTGTAATGTATTTTTCTACCGGGTGAGTCAGAAAAACGCAATGCAGTTTGAAATATATATGTTTAAGCAATTTTAGAAGTACTTGTGGCTGAAATCGTTCACTCTCTTCTGATTTCATAAAGGATTTTCTCGAGAAGGCCCCTTCGAAAAACCTTGAAAATCGGCTTAAATCATGATCAACTTCCCTAGTGATGACTTGAAAAAGCTTTATCACATGTTATCCTTTTGGGAGAATGTTATCATTCCTATACAGTGTAACAAAATTATTCAAGGGAATTCCATCCTCCCAAGAGGTTAATACATGCTAACACCAAGTAATTGTCATTGCTGTGAGGCATGAAAACCGACAAAATTTGATGATCATTTTTAGCAATTTTTTAAGACTTTTTGAAGGTACCTTCCTGAGAAAATCTCCCGTAACTCCCAAAAGGAGAGGCTGATTTAACCAAGGTGGATTTTTGTACCAAGTTGAACATATCCGTTATTAATCAAGATGTTTCCCAATGTTATTGCTTTCATATTCAGGAAACCGCCTTTTTCAAATGTCGTCAGTTTTTTAATCATCCGGTATTGTAAGAGATCTTAAAAATTTAAGAGCAGAAGATAAGTTTTTTCGATAATATTTATACACGTATTTTGTTTTGAAAACAACAATAAGAATAACCAAGTAGATGGTGTTCATAATTTGTGTTTTTAAACATCTCAGAGGCTCATGATTATACAAGGATATTAATTCTCTCGTTCTCTTACTGTAGGGCGTGTTTGATTGGTAATTCCAAACGTACCAGATTCTGAAAACAGTAGACTTCGCAGAGACGGAAATATATTTCCCAATCAAACATTTTAAAACGGTAGGTTTCGAATTCACCACCAGGGTTTGCTAATGAAAACGAGAATTTCTCCAAGGTCTGCCAAACCTTCTGCCTTTTGGAGCAGAAGGTTCAGAAGGCCTTCCAAACCTACCAAACCTACCGTTTTGAGAATTTCGCAGTCAATCAAACACAAATTCCGAGTCTACCAAGTCTACCATTTTCAGAATTGGTACCAATCAAACACACCCTTATTTCCAATTTCTTTCTCCAGAGACAATTGACAAGATAATGAATTTTATCAATCATGCCAACAAAATGAAAAGCAGAAGTTACCTTGGTATGACAAATGTCGAGCTTGCTAACGCCCTTAGAAGAATTTCCGTCAATGATTCAAACAAGAAAAAGGTAAAAGACATTATTTTTTGTAATATAAGTCTGTATTCAATTCTTATGTCATTATTCATCTTTTAAAACTACTACAGATTCACAGATGCTGGTTAATTTCACGCTATGAATTTTTGCTGCTTGCTTTTTATGGCTGAAAACGCAATAGACAATAACGCTAAAGATGGCGGCTTCAAAGACTCTGTTATGTTTTGCTGCAAAGCATGCTGGTAAAAAGCTCCCTGACGACCACCTAACGACGTAAACATTTCAGTCTGCCGTTTCGACCAGCTAGCTGCTAGCTTGAATTTGAATCGACCTTGAATTCGAACACAACATGGTTCGAAAGGAAACCTTTCCAAAGCAGAAAAAGTAAAATTTTAATTCGAATTGAAGTTTTAATTAAAGATTCGCGTTCGAATTACAAACTTTCCTATTTGTTTACATTGATTACTTGTCCCGAACTTTACCACAGCTAGCCACATTTGTCTATTGAACTGCATATTATTTTCAAAAGCTCCAAAATTTTGGAAAGCTTCGACATGTTGGAATGACTGCTTCCAAAAACGTCAACATTTGAGTGGCAGCAAGTTCTTTTACATTTCTACAAAGTTTTTTTATCAAACGACGGTGTCGAAGATACTGCACACTTTGTGCTGCTGTGCCATGAATATACTACTCACAGAACGGTGTTCCTTGACAGAGTAAATCGCATTTCGGCTTCCTGTAGAGTGGACATCAATAGTTTATGCGAAGATGAATTGCTTAATGTAATTCTCTATGGGAGTGAAAATTTTCCAGATATTTCAAATAAAGACATACTCTTGGCAACTATAGAATATGTAACGGCTACCAACAGGCTAAACTAACTAAAGCTGCACTTTCTCTTTCCTTCCTTTCCTCTCTCTTTTTTTGTTCTTTGTTTTTCTTTCACAATCTTTTTTTTCTTTACCTTACTTTTCTTTCTTTGTATTTATGTACCCTTTATGGGCTTAAGTGAATATGATGCGAGCACTCTTATTGTCTAGCCTTATTCATATATATAT
>REGM01000114.1:33181-57205 GCA_004194415.1 Aurelia aurita | reverse complement strand
GTAGGTAATTGTGCTTTTGGTAATTGATTTATAAAAAAAAAAAAAAAGTTTTTTTATTTTGTAGAAATTTACAAAAATTGACGAGAATATTGTTTCCTAAAAGATTACAGATTCTGAATGAAGAATTCATTGATCTACGAAGAGATAATGTATTTGGACTATCCATTTGTCTAGTAGACATGTTGCGTTACCCCCATCTTATGATTGTCGGAGTTTGTGGAGCTGTTTACGAAAATATCGATACAAAGGCGAGTTTCTCGCATTTTTCTTGAAATGCTTTTTAAATCAGCTTTATTTATTTTTCTTGTATAGATTGGAAGCCGAAAAGGTTTAGATGCACTAATGAGAATGTTTACAACTGCCAAGTCAGATGAACAACGAGTGTCTGCTGCCAATGCAATTTGGATGTTATTGTTTTGTGAAGAAAATAGGAAACTGTTCAAGGAAATAGAAGGTGCTGCTGAAGAAATTTACAAATATCTTGTAAGTTAGTAACAAATTCTTATTTTGGTTGTATCTGCTGAAATATTTATAGGGATAAGAATGAAATTTTTTACCAGGTGAGTAAAAAAACAATCCCCGTTTGAAGGCCATTGCTCCCTGGATATCAAAAAACAGAATATTGGCAAATATATCTTTTAGTAGTGGACATATTTGACTAAATTTTAAAATTTACCTGACTGAAGTCGGCCACTTCGTTCTGAATTTATGAGAGATTTTCTCGAGAAAGCCCCTTCTCAGGAAACCTTGAAAACAGGCCTATAATCATGATCAAATTTCTGTGATATTGCTGCTTTACAGAGATTACTTGAACACGTTTAAACAAGTGTTATCCTCTTGGGAGGATGAAATCACTCTTGCTATTCTCTTAGGGATGGCACTTTCATCCTTCTAAGTGGATAACACGTGCTAAAATTTATTCAAGACATTACTGTAAGGCAGAAATATTAGGAAAATTTGATCGTGATTCTATGCCGTTGTTAAAGGTTTCTTGAAGAGGCTGTCTTGAAAAATCCCTCATTATTTCAGAATGGCGTGGCCGATTTCGGTCAGGTATATTTTAAGATCTATTTTAACATGTCCACTTTTAAATAGTATATTCGCCAATATTATTGCCTTGATAGCCAGCGAGCAGTGGCTTTTCAAACAGGGATTGTTTTTTTCACTCACCTGGTACATTAGGTAATTTGTCGAAGGTGCCGCGGAAAGATAAAGTTCTCTGAATGCACTGTAAAGATTCCAATTCACTATTTGCTATCGGTTGTCCCGAAAAGTGAATTTAAAATATTCATTTTCACACTTCAAACATCTTAACATCTTAGCCCAGAAACGTCCTATCCATGCTAGTGTATGTTTTTTGTATGAACCAGGGCCGTGAAGAAGATTTATGGGCCCCGGTTCGGGAAGAAATATTGGTCCATTGCAATACAAAGATACGTTATACGCCGAAGGCGCACTTATCTAGAGTATACAAAAGCATGCTCCCCCGGGAAAATATTGAAAACTAAGATTGCTAGANCTGTATTTTAGTATCGTATAGTGTAGGTAATGTATCATTTGGTATTGATTTATAAAAAAAAAAAAGTTTTTTTATTTTGTAGAAATTTACAAAAATTGATGAGAATATTGTTTCCAAAAGATTACAGATTCTGAATGAAGAATTCATTGATCTACGAAGAGATAATGTATTTGGACTATCCATTTGTCTAGTAGACATGTTGCGTTACTCCATCTTATGATTGTCGGAGTTTGTGGAGCTGTTTACGAAAATATCGATACAAAGCTGAGATACAAAGGCGAGTTTCTCGCATGTTTCTTGAAATGCTGTTTAAATCAGCTTTATTTATTTTGCTTGTAGATTGGAAGTCGAAAAGGTTTGGAGGCACTAATGAAAATGTTTACAACTGCCAAGTCAGATGAACAACGATTGTCTGCTGCCAATGCAATTTGGATGTTATTGTTTAGTGATGAAAATAAGAAACTTTTCAAGGAAATAGAAGGCGCTGCTGAAGAAATTTACAAATATCTTGTAAGTTAGCAACAAATTCTTATTTTGGTTGTAGCTGCTGAAATATTCATAGGGATAAGGATGAAATTTTGTACCAGGTGAGTAAAAAAACAATCCCCGTTTGAAGGCCATTGCTCCCTGGATATCAAAACGAGAGTATTGGCAAATATATCTTTTAATAATGGACATGTTTGGCTAAATTTTAAAATTTACGTGACTGAAGTCGGCCACTTCGTTCTGAATTTATGAGGGATTTTCTTGGATTTTCTCGAGAAAGCCCCTTCAAGAAACCTTCAAAACAGGCCTAAAATCATGATCAAATTAATTTCCGTGATATTTCTGCTTTACAGAAATGACTTGAACGCGTTTAAACAAGTGTTATCCTGTTGGGATGATGAAATCACTCATGCTATTCTCTTAGGGATGGCACTTTCATCCTCCTAAGTGGATAACACGTGCTAAAATGTGTTCAAGACATTGCTGTAAGGCAGAAAGATCAGGAAAATTTGATCGTGATTCTATGCCGTTGTTAAAGGTTTCTTGAAGAGGCTGTCTTGAAAAATCCCTCATTATTTCAGAATGGCGTGGCCGATCTCGGTCAGGTAAATTTTAGGATCTATTTTAACATATCCATTTTCAAATAGTATATTCACCAACATTATTGCCTTGATAGCCAGCGAGCAGTGGCTTTCCAAACAGGGATTGTTTTTTTTCACTCACCCGGTACATTAGGTAATTTGTCGAAGGTACCGCGGAAAGATAAAGTACTCTGAATGCACTGTAAAGATTCCAATTCACTATTTGCTATCGGTTGTCCCGAAAAGTGAATTTAAAATATTCATTTTCACACTTCAAACATCTTAACATCTTAGCCCAGAAACGTCCTATCCATGCTAGTGTATGTTTTTTGTATGAACCAGGGTCGTGAAGAAGATTTATAGGCCCCGGTTCGGGAAGAAATATTGGTCCATTGCAATACAAAGATACGTTATAAGCCGAAGGCGCACTTATCTAGAGTATACAAAAGCATGCTCCCACGGGAAAATATTGAAAACTAAGATTGCTAGAATCGCTCTGGTGGCCATTTTAAATGCACATATTATACCGGGTGTCCCAAAAAAAAAGTACCCACGTTTGTTTGAATGTAGTGCCATAATGAAAAGCGACAGGAATTCGTGGTATCGACTGTCCCAGTTCACAAAGGCTAACTTAGATGTCAATAGTTTGATTTTTACCGTAGGTTGAAAATTCTTGGAGTTGCGAAACGCAAAGACCATCGTCCACACTAAAACAGTAGGCCTAAATGTTATGAAGGAGTCAAGCACAGGTCGTCCAAAGTTTTAAAAAGTTTCAATAGCAACGCACTATAATTCTATAATTCTTTTGAAAGCAAATGATATTCAAATAATGCGTTGCTATTGAAGCCTTTTAAAACTTTGGACGACCTCTGCTTGACTCCTTCATAACATTTAGGCCTACTGTTTTAGTCTTGACGATGGTCTTTGCGTTTCAGAATTCATAACTCCAAGAATTTTCAACCTACGGTGAAAATCAAACTATTGACATCTAAGTTAGCCTTTGCGAACTGTGACAGTCGATACCACAAATTTCTATCGCTCTTCATTATGGCGCTACGTTTAAACAAACGTGAGTACTTTTTTTTGGGACACCCGGTATATAAATAAGAAATATCCGAGGTTGGTAAATTTTGATTTTTGTACTTTCAGAAATCTGAAAATAAAGATTTGAAACAAGCTGCAGCAGGAATTTTATGGGAAATGAAGATGAAATATGAAATGAAGGATCATGCTGCTAGTGCGTCAGGTAATAAATCGTTTCTTATTTTATAACGTGAATTTTTAAATAGAATTAATTGCTTTTTGTGTAAATTACCTTGGACAAAATGTGAAATAAAGTTTCCTACGAGTGATGGTTTAGCTTGCATGGCTATGGCTAGACTGACGACGTGATTCCTTGTATTCTGGAACAGCATACCTGATGTCATATTATATTATACTCTGGAACAGCATACCTGATGTGGTAAAGAGCAGCGAAACGGTCCCTTCCTTTTGCAAAAAAAATCAAGACATGGGGTGGGGAAGGATGCAATTGTAAATTATGCTGTTGATTGTAAATATTATGGTTTGCTTTATAAAGTATATATATTAGTTGGTTTTTATTAGCTCACTTTTCTGAAGAGTACGAGCTATCAGTAGTTAACTTACCAACTGTAAATAAGAAGTTTATTATATTATTATTATTATTTTCGTTCAATGTTTTTAATCTGATGTTTACTCTCGTACACGTCATACATATGTCAGTTTGAAGCCATAACTATCATTCAATTCAATGCGGAAAACTGAGACTCATGTGATCAGTCTAGGCTATGGCTAGGTATTTATTGCAGTGCTAAGGTTTATATCTTTTTCGAATGTTTCCAGTTATGACTAAGAAAGAATTTTTTTGGTACTGTTTACGCTTGCAAGGTTCGTACGTTATTTCTTAGGATAATGAAGGAAAAATATTTGTGCATTTTGGAAATTGTCAATTTTATTGTAAAATTTCTTGGTCAATTCCAAAACTCTGGCTTATACGTAGCAGGCTTTCCCCCTTTCAAGGGCTTTTTAGGGTTTTTGTGAGTTTATATTTTTTGAGAAAATCCTTTTTTTAGAGGAGTTGTTAGCGGTATCTAAGTTAGTCCTTTTCTGATAGATGGGCAATCGAATCACTTAATCGATTCAGTAAACATTTCTCTATAAACTTTTAAATCAGGGTATTTTTTGGGGCACGATAAGTTCAGAAATTTCGCTTGTTCAAGACCCTTTTACTGGTAGCTGACAGATCAGCCGGGTCCAAAAATCGGAATACGCTTTCCATATTTGTTTGCTTTTTATCAGTAATAAAAAATCATTGATATTACCATTTGCCAACGTTTAATGAAATACGATTACATATTCTAGACCACTACATTAAAGCTAATTTTGTTTTGGTTTTTGATAAATGATGAAAGTGAACAAATTTGGTGTTGGATTCAGACTTTTGGACCGACTGCATCTTCAAGACTTTAGTACTTTGTGTTAATTTCTTAGATTTGCGAGAAGATGGAGGAGGCGAACTCAACCATCTTATGATCAGCTACAACTGGGAACAACAACCAATAATGTTAAAAATCAGAGATTCTTTGAAGCAACAGGGTTACAAAGTATGGATGGATGTCGATAAGATTGGTGGGTCGACTTTACAATCAATGGCCTCTGCGGTGGAAAATTCAGCTGCAATTATTATTGCTGTTTCAAGAAAGTATAAGTGGAGCGCAAACTGTAGATCAGGTAAAAGCTTTCTTTACACTGTGTCGGGTGGATGAAGTCCCCAGGAGGAGGGGGGGGGTCTATCTCGGAAGAAAAGATGCCTGCCAAATATGCCTGCCAAAGGAAAGTTTCAGGACCTCTCCTGGAGCAAAATATTATCCTTCCTAGAATAGGGTGCAGCGAGATAGCTAGAATCATTGTTTTCTTTTAGTTTGTTCGACATGTCCTAAAGTAATTAGCTTTATTTACATTCCTATCCTGGAACCAAGATACGCAAGACATTTTCCTGTCCTGGACGCCGGGGGTAAAAATAATGCTTGGTTAATGATCCGACATAAATTCATCCCCAGAAGTACAACAAATAACCTAATCCTAATCTCAAATCCAAAAACCCTAACCCTAAAACACTAAATCTAATCGTATAGACTAACGCTAACCCTAAAACTAACCATGTCCCCAAGAAACCAACCCTTGAACTAACCCAAGCATAGTTATCATACAGCTCACGTTGTTTTTGTGATTTTTGCCTAAGATAATCTGATCAATAATTTTTAATTTTTTGCATTTTTTGTAAGGTCAAAAAGTTTCTAAATTGTTTACACCTATAAAAATAGCAAAGCGACGAAATCTTTGTGAATTCGCTTTTCAAATTTCAAGAAGTTTTTAACCCGCCTGGGAGCTTCACCCCTTCTTCACGATACCTGTTTATCATTAATCATTAATCAGTGATCATTGACCTCAAAATTGATCATCAGCAAATGGATCGTTTTAAAAAACAACTTAAAACGCATCTGGAGAGCTAGACTCTCAAACACAACTCCCTGGAAGAACAGCAATGGTTAGGTTTTATAAGGCCGTAAGTTTTTATTCTTGAAATTTTTATCATTGTATTTAGTTGTTGCATATTTTAATTTGCTGAAGGGATAATTTTTGTATAAAGAATATTAAATGAAATCAGGTGCTTGCTTTCCCTAATCTAAGTTATACTTTATTACCCCGCAGAGGCAGAATATGCATTTCAGCTACAAAAGGACGTCATTCCTTTAATGCTAGAGACAAATTACACACCAGATGGATGGCTTGGGTTTATAGTTGGTGCAAAATTCTGGATTGATTTTGCGAGTAAAGTTCCTTTCAAGGACGCAATGAATAAATTAACTAAAGAAGTTGGTGACAGAGGAAAAATTGGAAATGAATTAATCAGAGCTATCGATGAAATGGATCTTGGAGGTATCATAGTTTTCGTTATCATTTAATAAAGCATGGTTTGCTGTTGTCTCTTGAATGTTAGAAATTTAATAGACAGAGAAGATTTTTCAGGACGCATTTTGTGACAGGGACGCATTTTCTTAACTCATTTTTAATGAGTTATTGCTTACAAATGGAATCAAATTAGAACATCCTCTAGGATTGAGGCAAAAGTAACTTCGACGCTTTTTTCCTTCGCATTGCTAATGCATTACTAAACGCATTTTTACTCTAGTTTGAACCAAGCTCAAGAAGAAAAAACAATTCGCCGATTCAGAATAGATTTCACCGAAGATGTTTCATACCAACTGGCAACGCTCATTTTTGTCGATTCCGCTTCTCAACTGATTGTGAAAATGATTTCTTCATTTTTTGTTTTAAATCGTAGCTCCACCAACACAGAAGCCTGTCTCCAAGACAAAAGACATCTTTAAATGGAGCAATAGAGATGTTATAAAATGGCTGAAGGAACAAGAAATAGCTGAAACGTGGGTGCTTCGTTTATGTTTCTTTTCTCAAGTACAGTTCAGATAAATCACTGACACGTATGTGTCTTAATTATTTGTTAATTTTTTTCAATCTTCAAAGTTTATAAATTTTGATCCAAAGTTAAAGATATCCTGCGAACAATAAGTATTTCACCGAAAGCTTTCCCTTCAAGGAGTTTTATTTATAAGCAGGAGTACAACGACAAACATTTTTCGCTATCATTCATATTTCATGTTGACTTTTCCGCGAAATTAAGGCGTATTGATATAAATAACTAGTCCAATGTTCAAATGGACTTGCCCAAGTCTCTCTAGCCTGCGTCACAGACCAAACGAAAAGGAAATCCAAAGGAAAGGAATACGATTTCCTTTTCGTTTGGTCTGTGACGCAGGCTAAAGTCTCTCCCGTTTATACCTAAAAAACTACCACTTAAAAAATATTTGTTCCTGCGTAGGATGGAGGGGAAGCCTCTGCGAAGGAGGGAGAAAAACATCCCTGTCTCCCTCCCTCCTTTGCAGAGATCATTATTTTGGTATTTAGGTTTTTCAGGTTTTCAGGTTCGCGGAGAGACTTAGGCAAGTCCAGTGGTAGAATAAAATAAAGGGGAATGCATTTCACATGTTCAGGACGTGTTTCGACACGAACGTGTGTCATCTTCAAGTACATTTATAGTGCTAATTATTCCAACATCATGCATATTGAATCAGTGTCAATCAAGTCAATTTTTAGAAAGATCACAAGAAAAACAAAGTGACAGAAAGTTCATATGGAGTTAGAATAATTTTAAAGGGATATAATAATTCTGAAAGTTCAACAAGTTTTCTTTATTTGTGCAATTAGTTATTTACAGCTTGCTTCCTTTTTAGATCCATCAAGAAATCTGTTCTCGATAAGCTGACAGGCAAGAAATTGATATCCTTGGAAAATCTGCGCCATCAGGTGTGTGATTTATATCTATAAACTCTCTCAAGAACACATATTCCAAACTGTATAGCTATTCTTGTAGACACTCTTGTGATTTGATAGCTCGAAAACGCTTCTCGTGTTCTTTTTATTATATGATGTTCGTTAGTTTTTGTTAATTTGTTTCTTCTTTTTTCTTAGTCTCCAGATTTCTTCTTCAACTCAATCCGGGCAGATTTCGGATTTCCAGACATTTTGGATCTGTTGCAGTTCACTAATGCACTTCAAGAACTTATTGTGGATTAACGGTATCTTGTTTTTTCATTTGGTCTCACTGTAAATATCTTTTCAATACGATCAAAGATGAACAATTTCCTTTTAAGTTACGGTATTTGAATTTTTTTATTAAATTAAAATATTTTACAAAACGATGTACTTTACAGCATATAGGAATCAAATCTTTCAAAAACATTGCACGACTGGTTGATACATTTTTCATTTGATTTAATGGTTTGAAAGGGATTTCAGGTACTTTACTATAAGTTTTCATTGGCAATCTTTGATATCTTGATAATTGTCAGAATCACAGCGTCTTCTATGTTTCAAAAAGTTTTCCGGTTGTGACGTCATCAAATTGCTAAATCGTGAACCAGAAAAGCTACGGATTTCTGCTTACCGCCATATTATAGACCTTTACAAACTATGATTTTCTTGAAGATTGTACTGTTTTTCCTCAATTAATTTAGGATTTACAACGATTTTAAGTTTTTTCGAAGCTTTTCATGAATTCTTTCTAAAAGAAGAACAACGCAATGATTTTGAAAATAATCAAGATATCAAAGATTGCCAATGAACACTTATAACGAAGTATCTGAAGTTCCTTTCAAGCCATTAAATCAAAAGAAAGATGCATCAACCAATCGTGCAATGTTTTTAAAAGATTTGATTCCTATGCTGTACTTTACAACACTACAAGGGCGATAACACGGGGAGCAAAAGACATTATGACTACCCTGTGGCCATTACATTAAGAACATGCAGCTAAATTTCAAAGCCTTTGGCTCCAAATCAAAACAATTGTAAGGCATTGAGTAAGGCATTCTAGAAGTATTTCCAGTGTACGTTAAAGTTCAAAAGTTTCGGACAAAATTTGCTTGCTGATTTTTCAAAAAGTTTCCGAAATGTTTTTCCGAAGTTTTTTGTCCGAAACTTTTCCGTCCGAAACACGTGGATGTTAATGAGCATAGGTTCCAAACCTTTAAAAAGGTCGGTGTAAAATTCTGTGACCTATTTCTTTGAATGGAATGGCTTGAAAGAAAATTTAGCTACTTTGCTATAATTCTACCGTTGGACTTTTCAAAAATCTTGAATATTTTCGAAATTACAGCGTATTTTATATTTCAACTCATTTGAGGATGTGACGTCATCAAATTTCTAAGTCATAAACCATAAGAGCGAAAGACTATCAAAGTACCACGTATGCGGAGAGCCAATCTCGTTTATGTTCGCCAGTCACATGCTCTATCAGTAGCCAATCTCCGTTTGCTTGATACCATATTGTAGACATTCATAAAGTATGTTTTTCTTGAAAATTATTCTATGTTTCCTCGAAGATTTTAGAAATTACGATGATTTAAAGTTTTTTCCAAAAAATTTCTTGAAATCTTAAAAAAGAAGAAAAGCACTCTAATTCTGAAAATAGTGAAGATTTCTGAAAAGTCCAATGGTAGAGTTATAGCATAGTAGCTAAAGTTTCTTTCAAGCCATTCCATTCAAAGAGATAGGTCACAGAATTTTACACCGACCTTTTTAAAGATTTGGAACCTATGCTATGTTAATGTATGATCATCAAATGTCATTTTTATTCATATTTTTGTAAATATTTTACACGGAATGATAATTTAATCTTTTGTTTAGGTTTTTTAGTTTATATTTCTTCATTTTAGCAGTAGACTGACTTCCAAATTACATATATAGAACATCCAAATTATGCTTTATCTTCGCTCAATGACATTTTATTTTTGTTAAAAATTACATCCAAGGCTTGCTAGAACTCCGCTTAAGAATAGAAATACATTTATGATTGATCAATGCTCATATATTGACTTTAATTACCTTTGATCAGTTCAGAAGTAATTTTTATTTCTTTCAAGGATAAGATTTTTATTTACAGACATTTACTTGAGACATGCATGCATTTCTAACTTCCTCTTACTTCAGCATTTAAATCACATTTAGGGCCTGTTTATATGGAGCAAATAGTCCTGGTTACTCGGTAACTACTATAGTGATCCGGATCCCGGCATACCTTCAAACCTCTGATTTTTTTGTTAATTTTCAGTTTGCATGGGTATTTAATCCCATCCTGGCTACTTGAGACAATTTTCAGCTTCCGGGATTCTAGCTGAGACAGGCAGGATTCCGGTAGGGTGGGATAAGAATCTTCCTTTGTAAACTGAAACTGAAAACAGACCACGCAACCTAAACTGATTTACATTTAATTGCTATTTAGCAATTAGTCACACCTCTTCCGCATCGCCTACACCCGAAATGAAAATAGTTTCGGGTACCCGGGACCATTTTTCTCTTATAAACTGAAACTGAAAATTGTCCCGTGCTGAAAATAGTTCTGTATGACCGGGACTAGTTGCTCTTTTTTAGACAGGCCTTTAGGTATGTTGTTAGGTATGTGATTTGTGTGCATTACTTTCTTATTTTTTCATTTTTATCATCGTTCATTTGTGTAAATAACAAAGCTATGGGAACAGTTGACATTCATATAATTTACGTTCGTAGAAATTATGTATGCACTAAATTAGTAAAGGTTTAAGAGAAAAATGCATCAGATGAAATTGTGATGAAAGTAGAAATTCGACATTTCATTTTCTTGAAGAAAATTTCTTTCTTTCCTTAGCAGAGCGTTTTTAGGACTTATGGTATATTCTAGTCGGCACAACCGATTTATTTAATGAAAAACGACAGCGGCTGGGTATGCTGTCTTTTCGCCGGTTTCATTTTCAACACTAGAACTTTCTTAATGCATCCTGGACCTATTTAGTCAAATTTTGAGAGTTTTAACCAAATAGATAACAAATGGCAAGTCCATCAGTCTTTTGCAGCGACTTAAATCTGAT
Source organism: Aurelia aurita (assembly GCA_004194415.1). Classification (NCBI taxonomy): domain Eukaryota; kingdom Metazoa; phylum Cnidaria; class Scyphozoa; order Semaeostomeae; family Ulmaridae; genus Aurelia; species Aurelia aurita. The sequence goes on along the minus strand of REGM01000114.1, from coordinate 46,115 downwards.
AATCTGAAAATCAATGGATTACACTTTTTACCTAACCGTTTACTTCACTGTTGACAAAGCAGAAATCTTTTTATGTTGTCGTTTCTGACATCTTAAACTCATGTAGTAAGTCTACTGTTTGACTGGATTGTTGATTCGATTGATTGAACGTTAAACTCTCGAATCTAATCCAACGAGCGTTCTGCTCGATTTTTCGGTCGGATTCTGTTCGAAGACGATTAAGATTCGATTGAAGCTGGTTCGAAAGATATACTCGGCCTTTAACTTGAGATTCTCATTCCATGTAACCGTAGGTAGGTATACAGCTAGATTAAAGATGATTCTTAAGTAAGCCAGACGCCGTTTCTGTTCGTTACAAGGCAGTAGAGCAATGCCGATGTATTACCAAAGCACAAGTTTAAAGCAAGCATCTCCACTGTCCGATGTGACACCTCAGATAAGTTCGCAAAGATTTACACTTTCTGATTTGTCATGGCTGCCGCAAGATGGAATACCAGAACCTTTAACCTTCCCTCAAGTTACGCCATCATTGCTTCTGCGAGAGACAGCTATCAGTTTGGATTCAAAAGTGCCGATGGTGCCAGGCCTGGATAATGTTGTGAGGCTGAGGAGAACACAGCTTGGAATGAAGGTAAGGTATCATGACCGAGTTTGATTGTTTACTTGTTCGCTGTGGTTATTGCTCCGATAAAATTTTCGGATCAGTTGCGATAGGCTCTCTTACTATTCTTCGGACAAAGAAGCAACCCGAGAGATATGACTGTTATGCAGAGGATCAGGGTTCGTTTTGGAGTTGGGGTTTTAGAGTTAGGGTTAGTTTTAGAGTCAGTTTGTAGGGTTATGGTAAGGGTTTTAGTAGGGTTAAGGATTGGCTTTAGGATTAGTTTTGTTAGGATGGGTGTCATTTTGTTGAAAATTAGTTTTTGTCGGAACGATATCCACGGATTCCCAGATTTTGGCAGCTTTACATGGAAACTGGGTCACTGATTTGATTGTTGTTTTTAAACTCTGGTTGAACATTGCATTTCATAACGAATAGATTTCCCAGCAAGAATTTCTTGGAGTAATGCAAAACTTTTTAGAGATGCAGTACTCTGATAATAAATCGCAGATCTTATTGTTATTTATTTACTTCTTTTGTGCTTCGAGTACTTTCTCTGAATTATTTTAATTCCCTTCTTTTCAGCTGTATGAAACTCCAATGGATGCCGAGTTTGATCTTCGCAGTCCATGTTTTCCTCGTCTAGAGTATAACTACTTGCACGATCCACATTTGAAAACATATCTGCAACGACCTTGCGTCAGAAGAAGCTTGGAAAAACAAGGTATGACATACATGATATTACCAAATCTTTCAACACGGGTATACTACGTTGTATCGGGACGAGTGCAGTTTAGCGGGTGGCGCTAAATGTCATATACCCTAACTAACCCTAACTTAACACCAACTTACCCTAACTAACCCTAACTAAACCTAACCCTAACTAAACCTAAAAACCCTTTTCTAAAACTAAAAACCCTTAATACCGTATGACATACAACAACATAACATTCGAATGCCGCCCGCTAAACTGCACTCTAGCCTGTTACTCTGGCAGTTAATTTCGATGTACAAAGAAGAAATCTGTACAGCATGAAATTCTTTTGCGACATGGCAGCATCACGAAAATGCCTATTCCGATTTTGAAAAAATTCTCTGTGGCCAAAATTTCCAGCCAAAACTTTTCCTGGGAGTGGCGTTCCCCTGTTCTCATACTTTTATCGGGCTCTGCAAAAACTTGACCTTATTTAGGCCTCCTCACACAATATTTCGTGGTCCCAATCAGGTTGCGGGATTTGGTGCAGAACAACGTTTTTTCGAACCTTGCTTCGATTGATGCAGTTCATTCGATTTGGGCGAGTTGCTGCGGAAGCTGGCTGGAGATTTCGCTGGTAACTTCTAGTCTTAAAAACATAGAAATCGTCAAATTACTTACAAGACTTATTTTGGACTCAACAGGTAAAATGAAATTCCTTCTGTGGATTTGTAATAGGTTTTATTGATTTACCGTCTGGTTGACGCGATTTTTTGCATTTCATTTCTGAGGAGTGACGGTTGAAAAGGGCTTAGGCAGTGATTCGATCGTGATCTGATTGATGAATGCACAAATAGGGTCAGTTACACTTTATTATTATGAGTTCATGTTGAGCAAGGTTTACCACAAGGATACAAGGGACTCCGGTAATCAGTTTAGCGTAGCTGCATCGGAGAATCTATTGATCAATATAACTAACGCTGTTTTACAGAAACTGCTCTTAGAAGTTTACAAAACGCTCCACCACTTAAATCCATCATACCTCTGGGAAAATTTCCAAACAAAATATATAACTTATAACTTACGTAAGAAATTTTTATGCCAACTTTTTCAGAGGTCTCACACAATAAAATATGGGATAAAGTCCCTGAGATTTAGGGGAGCTATGCTGTGGAATACCCTAAACGATGATGTAAAGAATATAGAATCTGTTGCAGCTTTCAAAAAGGAAAGCAAAACTTGGGATGGAACCAGTTGCCTTTGTACAATTTGTAAATAGACACTGAATTCCTTTAATTGTAATTAATGTTTATTACTTTAGGTTTGTTGTAGATAGTTGGTGTAAATTAGCTTTATTCTTTTAAAACTATGTAAATACCAACTTTAAATAAATATATGAATGAATGAATGAATGTTATTTCGTTCTCTTTCAAGGCCGCCTAGCGAAGGATGGTTCAGTTGTATGCTCACCGCGTGAATACAACGAATTCCGACAATGGATTCGAAGATTAAAGCTTAACCGAATGGAGGCTATTCTTAAAGAAATGTATGAAAATGAGGGCAGAGCCAAACTGTATGGAAGGAGGTTGAGTGAACATGCACTCGAATGGTATGATGTGAACAGGCAAAAACAGCAGAAAGCAAGAAAAAAACATGGGGAGAAGAATCGCAAGCAAAGAGATGATCAGAAACGGTGAGAAATTTTAGTTGCTTTCATCAGCAAAAAAATTGTTTACAAGTTGTGCTTGATTCGGAGGCTCGATAGAGCAACATTTGTATTTCTTTATTCATTAAAAAACAGACAAACTATAAAAAAAACAAGATTGATAAACTACGTGCCCTCGTGCACCTTCGAAGGTCCAGGCTCGAGCAAAATTTATCGAGGAGCTGGAGCTGTAGTGCCTCCATGCTCCAGGCCATCTCCATCTCCCTCCTACGACTATGTTCCAACTAAAGAAGAAGAAAATACATACAAATAAAAGTACACACACACCACAAAAACTACAGACATTGTCAGATACAGAGCACGAAGTTCCTGTTTCCAAGGGCTATCAATTTTCGTAGTCTAATGAATCAAAACCTCTTTCGACACCTCTAAGGGGACCATTATGGAAATAAGGTCAGCTTGACCTTTTAATGCTATCCCTGCCACTGTAATTAGGGGTGTTTTTCTTTACATTTTTAACCTAGGGGTGTTTTTCTTTTCATTAATTTGTGTCAAATTGATACATATTTGATGTACTCTAATGTAGCTTCAAGAATAATTCTGTTGACAATATATGGGAGTACATCAGTGAGCAAATAAAAAAATCGTCATTGAAGTTGGAAATATCCATGTTCAGAATTTCTGAGAGCTGGTCAAGGAAGTTTCCACGGGGTTTCCACAAAGATGATCAACCAAGGGGCAAGCAAGGAGCAGCATTTTACGATTTAATCGATGTTTTCCCATTTGGTAATGGTTTTCATCACACCTGGTAAAAAAACCAAGTATTTGAAATTGTTTATTAATGTCTTTTAGGCTGATGAAAACATTGGAGCAAGGATTTCAGGACACAGAGCAATCGAGAGAAGAACAGCAGCAAACGAGAATAATGGTTTGTAAATTAAGACATCAAGACATTGACGATCAAAATGATGCTCAGAAAATCAGAGAAATAAAGGTGAGTGATAAGTGACGCCTTGACTTGAAATCATATCAATTCTATTTAACATGAATAGTGAATGGGCTTAGTGCAATTGGAATCAACCATAAGCGTACGAGAAGAACAAATCTAGGGGGGCTGCCTGATGAAAAGTCTATTGTTAACGAAATTTTTTGCCCGACTTACGGCGGATTATTGCCCGAAATAGGCAGATTTTTCTAAATTTGTCGAATGTTGGGGGGGCTGCCGCCCCCCAGCACCCCCGGCCCGTACGCTTATGGAATCAACCCTCAAGTCTCGGATTAAGAAACGTTTATTCGTGAAAAATGTACTTATGTGTGGCAGAAAACAGACGATTTTGTTGCATGGCGGTTTGTTCCCCCAAAATCAGCTTGAATTAACTGTTATAAACACAAACACTCGATTTTTATTTCAGAAAAGAATCCAAAAGATAGAAACAATCGCAGAGAAAGACTATCAATATGCGCAGACATGCAGAAGATATGAAGAGATGCGAGAATATGAACGAAAGGACAAAGAAAAGAAGGTAAATTTGAAAATCAAAAGCGTACAGGTTTTTTATAAGAAACTTGGATCAGGCCCAGAGGTGGATTGGCCCGGGTGGCTAGGTGGCGATTGCCAGCCGAACCCCTTAGAGTTAGACCAGTTAGACAACGTTGCAATAGCCACATAGGCACCTTAGAATTAGAAAAAATGGGTCATTCACTACAGGGTGGGTAAGATTTAGAGCAAACAAAGAAAACTTCGCAACTTTTGTTGAGGTTGAGGGAAAATGTGCCTTTCATTCAGTAACGTCAACGTGTATAGATATTTTATACACACCGTTATCGTTTCAATGTAAGTAAGGTTTAGAGCCAAAAAAGGAAGATTCGCAACTTTTTTCGAGGTCGAGGGAAAATATGACTCCCGTGTTGTAACGATAACGGTGTATAGAGATTTTATACACACCGTTATCGTTACAATGTGAGTAAGGTTTAGAGCCAAAAAAGGAAAATTGGCAACTTTTTTCTTCTCTTTACACCGTTATCGTTACAATGTGAGTAAGGGTTAAAGCTGAAAAAGGAAAATTGAGAGCAAAACTGCACATCGTACTAGGTGACCCAATAAAAATATGAAACTTTTTGAAAAATTTGGTCATGTTATCGATCCTCAAATATTTTTTGTGTAGTTGCATCAAGTACCAAATAATGGTGCAAGACGAATAATTCAATTTCATGCTCATTTCTTATGATAGCACAGTATGCTTCAACACCAGGTAGCTTTTAAAAGCACAAATTCATGCAAATTTAAAGCCATCTCAAGACTTTTGAAATTTTGATGATCGGTAATATGATCGAACTTTGATGAGTTTACAAAAAGTTTCACGTCTATATTGATCACTTTTCAATTCTCAAAAATTCAATTGAGGCCTCAGACTAGCAAATTTCCCTAACAGCTGTGCAATACCATTGTTTTGCAATACCATTGTTCAAACAATAGACCTTTCAGCTTTACTAAAAAGGAGTCTGGATCGAGTGATACTTTCGTACATTTTTAATCGAAAAGTTCGATTGGGTGGGTTTTAATAAGTCTAGGTGGGTGTTGGAGCTTCTGTCAGTGTTGTCTACCTTCGAAAATTCGTCAGATTTCTAGATTATTTTGCAGGATAGGTAAAAGGTCTGCAGGCTTTTTTGACACAGCACGTCTTATTTTCTTAGCTTTACCATCTTCTTCCTGGTTTTCCTAATTTTTTAATCCTGTTCTAAATTCCAGGCGATCGAGAAATGGAAGAGAAGACAGTGGTATTGTCTGAAAATGATGGACGCTAAGGAACAGCAGATGGAAATGGAAATGGCGGAAAGAAGAGAATGGATGGAAAAGAGAAATAAAATATATGGGAAAGAAAGACGTAGAAGAGAGCGTAAGTTAGATTAATTCAGTTTTAAGATTGCTTTGAAAAGCTAAGCCATCACGAAACACGCTGAAAGCTTTCCCAAAGATCAGTTGATATAGGATCAAACAAACTATAATCCTACCCAAATTCTGAAGAAAAATCGAACGTCTTCTATCCTTAGAACGTCCAACTCAATAATCGAACGTCACTTAACTGTCAACTCTATGTAATCAACCAATCAAACGTTAAGAATATGCGCGCGGTCTAAGTTTAATAAGAAAATAATGATCTGATTGGTTCCGCACCGATCGTTGCGGAGATGGCCTAGGTAGTCCCTGTTTTGAAGCTGTATTGTCATGAGTCTGAGTTTGATGCCAAAATCATCCAATTCAATGCGGAAAACTGAGGCTCATGTAATCAATCTAGATTGTTGATACCTTTAAACTACAAAGAAATCTAAAGCTAAATTATGAATTTCAATAGACGATTGCTTTAAAGATGGCGTCGGTGAATTTTTTACCAAGATCCTTTGCGGCATTGAAGAAATCAACCAATCAAATGAATCGAAATTCAATCCGACGAAAAGCATCATGATAAAAAATTCTTGTCCATAATCGTTGCCCTTATTTGCAGAATCCCTTGAGCATTCGATGCAGCTTAGCAAACAACTCGCGAACGAACATTTACAAAAAGCAAATCAATACCTGGAGAGAGCTGAGATGCGGAAGGAGGCTGCGATCAAATTGTGGAGGGATAAAAACACAAGAAGGAGAGCATATAGACCTGTACCACGTGAAGCGACTTTGAGAAGACCTAAGCAGAACAAATCAAGAACAAAGAAGTCCGCTGAAGTCCACGGGAAGAAGCAGAGTCCTAAGAAAAGCTTGTGGACCATTGATCAATGTTTGAATGTAAGTTACTACGATGATTTAGAGGTAGATTAGCTATGATTGATATTGGTTCGATTGATGATTCAATCAATAGGTAGTACTGATGATTAACCATTGATTGATTGATGATTGATGATGATTGATGATGATTGATGATGATTGATGACCAAACTAACCATTGATTGATGATTCAATCAATGATTTCTGTGATTTAGAAACTAACCCAGTCGTGGTAGTACTTTCATTGCCTATTGCAGGGTGCCTCAAAAAATCATGCCCCATGTTAGTCTGGTTCCCTGACATTATTTTCGACCAAGGGGACTGAACTCCAGGGAAGGGAAGAGGTCTCAAATTTCGGAGGTCTTTAGAAAAATGTCGGGCGACTATGGAAAAACGGTCAATTTACAATTTTCTTTGATTGTTTCATGATAAAAAGCTATAAATTTACCGATTGTGCTTCCTTTAAAGTTCTCAAAGGGATCCTTGTCAGAAATTTTGGTTCAATAATCATTGTTGAGGATGATGAGGATGATTGCTTAAGTGATGAATTTTATTTAAAAACTCTGGAATCAACTTGAACACGACGCTAAACAGGCACCCTCCCTTGCCAGTTTCAAGAAAAGAATGAATAATAGAACCTAATCAAAATTTTTATTTTTGTAAATTTNGAGGTAGATTAGCTATGATTGATATTGGTTCGATTGATGATTCAATCAATAGGTAGTACTGATGATTAACCATTGATTGATTGATGATTGATGATGATTGATGATGATTGATGATGATTGATGACCAAACTAACCATTGATTGATGATTCAATCAATGATTTCTGTGATTTAGAAACTAACCCAGTCGTGGTAGTACTTTCATTGCCTATTGCAGGGTGCCTCAAAAAATCATGCCCCATGTTAGTCTGGTTCCCTGACATTATTTTCGACCAAGGGGACTGAACTCCAGGGAAGGGAAGAGGTCTCAAATTTCGGAGGTCTTTAGAAAAATGTCGGGCGACTATGGAAAAACGGTCAATTTACAATTTTCTTTGATTGTTTCATGATAAAAAGCTATAAATTTACCGATTGTGCTTCCTTTAAAGTTCTCAAAGGGATCCTTGTCAGAAATTTTGGTTCAATAATCATTGTTGAGGATGATGAGGATGATTGCTTAAGTGATGAATTTTATTTAAAAACTCTGGAATCAACTTGAACACGACGCTAAACAGGCACCCTCCCTTGCCAGTTTCAAGAAAAGAATGAATAATAGAACCTAATCAAAATTTTTATTTTTGTAAATTTTGTAGTTTAAGTGTAATTTCTTATCTGTAGTTTTTGGACACGGCCCCCTGAAAAGCAATCCAATCGGACTGACGGGGCTACCGTGTATAAACAAATTAAAATAGAAAAATAGAATGACGTTTAACAAAGTAGCGCTCCCAACACACTACCTTTCTATGCAAAATTTTGTGAGCAAGACATCACGTTTTTTCAAGAATAAAACTACCTTTTTGTGAGTTGTCTTTATTGCAAAAAATTTCAGACACTAAATATTTCGCACCACAACAAATTTCGGACATTAAATTTGTGGACGTTTGAAATGTCCGAAAATATTAATGTCCGAAATATTTTGCGTTTGATTTAGCCAAATTACTGGTAAATCATAGGTAGTTAGAAACCGTAGTTTTACTTACATTGCCTTCATGATAAGAGTGATTCTGTTTCCTATCCTTGTTGCAGCCGCCATTTTGAAAGTTCTGTTGTTAAGGAGGCTCTATTGTTAAGGAGGTAGCGAAAGAGAGAAGGAAGGAAAGAAGAAGAAATCTGGCAAACTTCGTTTTCTTTCCTTTCTAACTTTCGCTACCTCCTGCGCAGAACTATACAGATAAATTTTTTCCTCCGCAGAAGCGTATTAGTTGCAGCGCTCCTCCATAAAAGCACACATGTAGTGTCTAACCACCCATGGGTAAATTACTAGTTTAATGTTTCTTAATGATATCGCATCTTCTTTCTGAAGGACAACTGCACGACAGGGCGGCCACAAAGTAGTGTATCTGTCGAAGCATCGCGTATCACCGAGTATGGGGTAAGACGTGCCTTGGGTTCATTGGGATGCAGCGAAGCAGCTGTTGATGCCATGGTCAAAGAGAGCTTTGGGAAGAATGTTGGTTCTACTAAAGAAAGCATCAGGGGCTCTGTTGGTAGTAAGGCAAACACGAAACAGCAGAAGAGAAATTCTATTCTTGTGGATCGTGAGAATTCAAACTTGGAGAAATTGAAAGATTTGTTGGTACGCTTTGATGACAAAAGTTTGCCTGATGATACAGTAACATCACGAAGGCGCTCATCAGCTATCTCGGAGCGTTTGCCAACGCCACACCCTTCACACTCTGATCTTGAAGGAATTGGAAGCTGGGACGCTGTAGAGTCTGTTAGAGAATCGTTTAAAAACATGGGTAAGGTGAGACCAGATATGAATGAGGGACAAGATGCGTCAGAAAATTTAGAGCAGAAGGGATCAGGAAACAGTAAAGGATCGCTGGTTTCAGAAGCAATGAGAGGAAAGGCCGGAAGGGTCGGAAGAAGAGCAACGCCTGCCTTTAGGAAATCAGACAAGAAAAGACTATTCGGTGAGTTTGGAGATGACAAAAGTAAATTTGCTTTGAAGTCATTTGGAGAAGGAGAAGAAGAAGAAGAGGAGGAAGCCGAATCTCAATCAACAGAGGAATCTTCCGAGTTGGAGAGGGCAAGCATGGCGCAAAGGCTATCTGGCTGTTCCGATGTGGAAGGATCTATGTCTGAATTTGGTAGATCACAGCGCAGGCAAAGTATCGAATCAAGGCTAGCTTGTAGCAGCATATCAATAAATAATGCCCCAAGGAAGCCTGTTCCTCAACCAAGAAGAGAAAGCACAGTCGGGGCATATAGTTTGGAGAGCCGAGAGTCGCTGCAAAATAGATACAAATCAAGGAGTTCAACTTTCAGTAAAATAACAATTAATAACGAACCAAGTAGGCTTGTTTCTGAATTGAGAGACTCGTCTTCAAAACAAGTAGCAGACGAGGCTAATGGGATCCTGGATTCAACGCCCACAGTAAACATTACCAACAGCCGCAGTTGCACCGATTTAGAATCGGACAGTAGCCAGAACCTGCCACCTATCAGACCTTCTCGATCTCGAATGACTTGTGCCATAGACCCATCTATTTTCACTGTTGCCTCTGATGAAGGAACTGGATCGCCTAGTTTGAACTCACAAGAGTTGATTAACACACTGGATGATAATGAGAAAGAAAAAGTGGTCAAAATAGATGTCCCTGATGAGTTAGAAAAAGAAGAGAGAAGCGATAGGGGGATGAATGTTAAAGAAGAAGGGGGGAGCACGGGTGAGTTTGCTAGACGGCTCACCGAGTCATTGTCACGAGTCACAGATGGTGGAGAACAGGGGGGAAATGACAAGACCGAAGAAGGTGCAAGAGGAAACAAAAGTGAATTTAGCGATGCTGAAAGTTTGTCCAGAGATTCCATGTTGAAGGAATTCGTGGTCATAAATGAAAACGAGCTTGGGAGCATAAAACATGTCAACGCAGGAGCTCTTGCAAAAGATGCTGCCACTGCATCAACCGAGGCTAAGAGCATAGCACGAAAAGGATCTAAGATTGATGGTGCTCTAGAAAAGACGCCTAGTTCAGAGTCGGAGTTGAAAAGAGAAACGAGCAAACTATCAGGAATCAACATAGCCGTAAGGAAAAATAGGCGTAGAGTGTCGATCGATCAACCGAATTTTGATTCACCGAAAGAAGCCGGAGAAAGGCAAGTAAGACGATCGTCTAGAAGTGGAGCGACTAATACTTTAGACCCAAATCAAGGCTCCAGTTCAGTGGAATCTGCGGTGTCTTCGAGGTCAAGGCGTTTCTCAATCGAAGAGGACAGGGATAGCCTTAGGAGAGCCTCGTTAAGGAATGCTCTAAGTGTGGTTCAGGGGAGCGAGGCTAGCGATCTTGCTTCCAGATCAAACTCACTCAGTTCAGCTGCGTCGTTAAAAGAGGGATCTATGGCAGGCAGTAAGATTTATGTGACTCCGATTACGCCAACTATGGATTTTACGACGAGCGTTCGAAGTAAACCTTCAGGGACAGAACAATAATCTTTATTCTTTTATGAGACCAATACATTTAAATATGGCGAACTTCTTTTCATTGTATCTTGGAGTTATGGCTGATTTTTGTTATATTTGTTTTCCCCTATACTGTAGGATTCCATCGTAAACCTGCTAACATAGAATAATACTGTAACTAGCTACAAAATCTTTGCATTTTGTAAACTGTATTTCTGGCTAAGTAGGTTGTAGTTGATTTCTTTGTGCAATGGCTATTCATGATCAAGAATTCATTTTATTATGATGTTAAAAATGTTAATGTGAAGTCCTATCTTCTCTATTTTCCTCTGTTTATGAGAGCGTTAGGAACAAGATACTTCAAGGTTTACATCAATTGATAAGTTAGCAATATTTGAGAAAAACTGAGAAACTTCAAAAGCAAATAAAAAGCTTAGCAGGACAGCAACGTCTTTGCACTGTATTCTTAAAGCAATTTTTACTGCAAATGTGTATTTTGACGCAAAAGAACTCTTGTTCTTACCAAAACTTGTTCTAATACAAAAAGTGTTTTCCATGTCCAGAAACATACCCGTGGCGATAGTAGAAACTACCTAGTAATTTTTGCACCTAAATAGTTTGCACCATAACTTTTGTAGCCAACAGATCTTTTAGCTATTCCACAAAAGAGTCTGGATCGAACGAAATTTGTACACGTTTTGTAGAAATTTGAAGTATTTTCGAATGCACACAACGTTGATAGGAACTATGACACCAATCAGTTGAATATATCGTATAAAATGTACAGAAATGTCGCTCCATCCCCGGGGGGGGGGTACTTGACTTTCAATTGTACGGGGGTGTGCCCACCAAAGACAAACATTTTTACCCCGCTCCAGAATTTTTCCCTCCGAACGATAGCCGATTCTAGAAAAAATAGTCGAAAAGTACACTCAAAAACGTAAAAATCTGGCCAAGCAACAACCTGTTTTAAGAAAATACACCCTTTTGACAACCGGCTCTAGAAAAATTGCCTTCTTTCGATACCCGGCGCTAGAAAAAAGAGGCGAAAACGATACCCTGAAAAACGGCACGTCCCCGTCGGAAAAATATACTAAGTACCCCCCCCGGGGCTCCATCTAGACTCTTTTGTTGAATTGGTAGAAGGTCTAAATATCTGGGAAAAGTAAGACATTTGTAAGGCAAGATAAAAAAAAACGTGTCTTCAACCTTTAGAAGAATGAAATCTCATCGAATATGTTTTCAGAGTTGAGTAGAAAAATCAAGAAAATTTATACAACAATTTTGGCCCAGAAAAGCTTACAGAAATGAGTATCGGCAGGAGAATAGTGCGAAAAATGTCTCACTCTTGTGTTGATGAAAGTGATTTGGAGACAAAAATTTGACTGTTTGTCCTGTAAGGAACACGAGAGGGCAATTCATAAACAGAAAAAGTTGTCCCCCCTTACTGTCCCAGGTTCCCTCTGACCTAGCAAAAATCTGGTCAGCGGAATTTCTGGAGCTTAAAATTTGTAATCTCATTCTCACGTGGAGGTCAGTGCAAAAACAAAATGGCGGGAGATGTGCACAGAAATATTGCCAGTAAAAGATGAAATTATCGACAGTAAAGACTGCAATTAAAAAAAAGAAGAATGTTGCACATGTAGCAGCTCTTGAAGGTCAAAATGGTATGTATTTACGTCCTGTCTGATAAAATTTCAGCTTGCAATTCTGTCTTGAAATGATATGCCTTTATTTTAAATAATAAATACTCTAAAAAAAGGTAGAAGAAAGAAAGAAAGATACATCTCAACTTCTACATAATTAAACTTTTTGAAATTGAATTCAAAATTGAAAGCTTCCAGCAGCAAAGACTTAAAGGAAATCACGACTCCTTAGGCGACCGTCTCAAAAATGTTTGGTTAGTGTCGTCCGACCGACCGTCTTCTAAAAATGAAAAAATCAGAATTTTGGATCGGGCGTCTAAATTTTATATAGGAAAACAACCACGAAGTTTTTCTGTTTTGTGTTTTTGTATTCAATAATACATTGTCCGAACTTAAAAAATTGGGAAAAATTGAAATTTGATCATATTGCCGACCGACCGACCGACCGACCGACCGACC
>REGM01000114.1:0-32421 GCA_004194415.1 Aurelia aurita | reverse complement strand
GATTTTTGGCAATTTTCGTTCAGGAAAGGCAAAATTTTCTTAATTTGTGTCTAGAAACCCAAAATTTTGGCGATTTTGGCCTAGAGAAGGCGAAATTTTGGTGATTTGTGCCTAGAAAACGGCAAATTATGGCACTTTTGGTCTAGAAATTAGTCTAGCCAAGGGTATCATTTTCACAAAAATTGGTCTAGCCAACGGTACCATTTTGAAGATGCTGGCGGCACACCCCTATCCGAAATTTGGCCAAGAACCCCCCCGTGGTTTCGACCCGCACGATTTAACCCCCGTTTTATTAACCTGCATGACCTGCGTTTTACACTAGCCGACATTGTAGGGCCTTTTCATGACAGCATGTCCTTCAAATAATAATGAATCTATTTCCATAGCAATCTGAAGCTCTTGGGGTTTACCACAAGGCTTTGGCACTTCAAAAAGCAGGAGACTTGAGAGAAGCTGAGAAGTTGTATTCGAATGTGTTGGAAACAGATCTGTTAACTCAGGTATTGTGTATTGCTTCTAAATACGTAAAGATCTTTTGCAACAAGAGGAGATCCTGTAATCTGAATTTGGTGATAATCCTACAGTACATCAATGAAATTATGTTTTTGCTGATTTGCTGATACTGTCTCCAATCGACCTCTTCAAGATAAGAGCGCCAAAGCGGACATTTTTTATTTGTTTGAGCTTTTGCATCTTAGAGTCTAGAATCTTGTTCTGCGTACAAAGTATAGTATAGAAACAAATTTTCACATTCTTATCTGTCTTTATTTCGAAATTATGGCGACATAAAGAATTTGAGTTCATAATTAGGGCTTTGACCGTGAAAACAAAGTTTGGACAAAAATTGTTCCAAACTTTGATTTCACGGTCAAAGCCCTTACGAATTTGAATTCTTTATATCGCCATAATTTCGAAATAAAGACAGATGTGAATTTGAACATTCGTTTCCATACTATACTTTGTACGCAGAACAAGATTCTAGACTCAAAGATGCAAAATCTCAAACAAATAAAGAAATTCCGCTTTAGCGCTCTTACCTTGAAGAGGTGGATTGATTGGATTTATAGACAAACACATTTGCAGAATGACTTAAGCCTAATGGATGGTAGCATATGAAGAAATCATTGTTGGATTTGCCGAAAGTTATAATTTTCAAAAGCAATATGGTTTCCTAGATGCTAATGCTTGGTCTTATCACCCTTGACATTATCTATTATGTCTATTAAAAGGAAATTAATGATGCACACAACAGGCATGAATGTTGGAAATTCACATTAATTTACGCCACAAATACAATAAAGTTGTTTCCTAACTAACATCCATGAATTCTTGAGAATTCTTAGGAATTAATTAAGTAGTTTCATTAACTCGTATGAATTTTTAGAAACAAACTATATTCAATTGCAATATTGAACTACACACAAACAGGCCTTACTGGGAATAATTTTGCAGGTGTGCGGTAAATCGCACTCCTCAAGCATTTCAGGCGTGCGATGGTGTGCAGTTGAAAATCTGGTAAAATCACTTAGATATTGATCGAGAAGAACTTGCTGGACTTCCTTTGCAGAAAAAAGAAACCAGCAAAGAAACCAATTTATGAATTAAACATCTTTCTAAACAGAACCAAACATGTAACAAGAAATAATAAGTACAGTTATTGTAGTTGATAAATGTTAAGTCACTTGCATATTAACTTAACATTACACGCATTTGTTAAAAAAAATCGCTGGTAAGGAACTGTAGGTGAATTATTGTAAAATTAAGAAATGTTATCTAGGACGCTAAGAACTAAGAAACTCATGACAAACTAGTAAGAAACTTTTGGTAGGCCATATTAAGTTTGCTTCCTTTCTTTTTCTTAGCTAACGAAGCCATTTTTCTCTCAGCGCAACAGAAATACGTAAAACCGTCCACATTCAACTAGATTCAACTCACAACTACTGAACGTCTGCCAGTTATCGTTGCTTGATTTTCNTAGTTGATAAATGTTAAGTCACTTGCATATTAACTTAACATTACACGCATTTGTTAAAAAAATCGCTGGTAAGGAACTGTAGGTGAATTATTGTAAAATTAAGAAATGTTATCTAGGACGCTAAGAACTAAGAAACTCATGACAAACTAGTAAGAAACTTTTGGTTGGCCATATTAAGTTTGCTTCCTTTCTTTTTCTTAGCTAACGAAGCCATTTTTCTCTCAGCGCAACAGAAATACGTAAAACCGTCCACATTCAACTAGATTCAACTCACAACTACTGAACGTCTGCCAGTTATCGTTGCTTGATTTTCCATTCAATTGTTGCATAGGACTTTCCAATGACGTCCTTAAAGCCTGGTTGCCATTAAATCGTTAAATCTTAGCGTGATCGTAAGGGGATCGGCGACAGTCTGCAATCATCAGCGATCGTCTGCGCTGTGTTCCCGATTTAATGGAAACACTTGCTTACGATCCTTACAACCGTCGGCGATCGTGAATCGTAAGCGTGGGAAAGACTTTCCCAATCGTTACGACTGTCCCCATCTGGGAAAATTTTAATGGAAACACACATCGCAGACAATCGACGATCATCACAGGCATCCTTTGTTTAAGAAAAATGACATGGATCAAATTGCCCAATTAGATTTTAACTTCCTTGTTAAACTGCCTTCCTTGGGGTTTGAAAACGTTCTTTGACTGCTTCGTTGCAAACAGTCGAGATTATGATCGCAGATGGAAGATGGGATCGCCGACGATCGCAGACTGTCGCTGATGCCCTTACGATTTAATGGCAACCATGCTAAAGTTCGTGAGTTCAGAAAAAAATTTGATCATTGAAGGATATAAGTGATTTGAGTTTCAAAGGTTTCTGGTAAATCACAGCAAAAAAAGCTTCGCTATGCCAGATCGAGGCGTGCGACAAATCGCACTCCTAGGAAAAGGGAGGCGTGCGCCAAGGCGTGCGAGAGCGATCGCACGCCATTCCCAGTAAGGCCTGCACAAACAGTATTTTTTAAGCTTTGGCTTTCGAAAATTTGGAAGAATTCTTTTGAGTTCACAAGTTGTTTTATGAGTTTTCAAGAATTCTTAAGAAAGAAAAAGTTGTAAAGTTATGAAAGAACTGTAGTTTGCTTTTGGTTAATTTTATATACCTTAGCAAAGTGATTTATCAAAAGCCAATTGTTCCTTAGTATCTGAAATGAGAGATAGGATCTCGAAAATATACTATATATAACTTTTAAACAGAGTTTAACAACGTGATTTGTTAATTTAAAAGAAATTGATTTTATGAACCATCAAAATTATGATTCATCGTCACTGACACTTATTTCTCTGTGCTGTTTAGTTGAAGTTAAGTTTGGATGAAATTGTCCAAAATTGTTGTTCAGTTTTTTATTTTAAATCACAGTGTGAATTAAACATTTTTTCTGGATGACGCAATTTGTTCCTAGTCTTTGGGTTAATTCCTGTTAATTTTACTTTTCCAATCTTAATAAACCTAATAATTTCCAACATCCTTAATTTCATACAGTAAGGAACCCAGTATTTGATACCTATTTGGTAAGAAATTAGGTTAACTTTTAATGAAATAAAATGGAGAGCTTTGTATTTGTAGCTTTGTTTCATATTATAAGGAAGCCAATATTTATTTTGTAAAGCGTCATGCAAACTTTTATTGAGAGAAAATTAGAGAATGTTTTATTGATATTTTTAATTGTATTCACAGGTGCCATGCCCTTCTCAACTGAAAACTCAAGAGATTCTTGAAAACTCAGGTCTTCTTCTGAAATACACAGTTTACAAAAATCTTGGCGATATTTCATATGGAGAAGAAGATTACGAGAAAGCTTTAGACAACTATTTAGAGGTTTTTTTATTTCATATTATTTTCCAATTCATATACTTCAACCGAAAATAACACAAAATTATTAACATGCTTTTGAAAACCATGCTCTTTGAATTTTAAGGTCCTCCACTCTCTTTATTTCCAGGAATAAAGTAATGTTTGGGGGTATTTTAGCATGTCTGATGTTTGGTCCTATTTTTGGAGTCGGACGCAATGCCTGCATTATCTGAAACATGTAAAGGTTTTCACATCACAACACACCTTGATTCAAATGCTTAAAAGTGGAAAGTCAGATATTCTTATAGACCTCTGTACCCCATTCGACTCCATTAAATGTGATCTCCTGTAAGCAAAACTACATGCGTATGGTTTCAGTTACAAGTTTCTGTCTCCTTTTCACAGCTTTTTTTTTAAATAGGCTCAACGTGGTAGTTCTACAAGGATATGTTCTTGGTCCTTTTTTCTTTTATATTTGTAAATAACAGTTGTTGCTGCTCATTCAGAAAACTGATGCGTAACTGCGATTGTGTAGATGATACAACCATATATGCATGCAATGAGAATCTTGACAGTGCAGTGTAATCATAACATTTTCTTAATCTCATTGTTTTCTTTCAGGCTGCTCTTATTGATGAGTCAGATGTCTCATTGTGGTGGAGAATTGGAGACATTGCATTGAAAGTTACAAATCTCAAACTTGCAAGATATTCATTTGAGAAGGTAAGCACACATTTTGACGATTGCATTTATTAATATTCTAAGGAAGTATCCATATATTTTTACATTCAAGGGTCACATACTCTTTGTCATTTGTTTTCCTTCCTAGAGGATCATTATGCGCGCTGCCATTGATTTGAATCTTTTTAACTGACCTGATATTCCGATTGATTTTTCGATCACTAAATGTTGTCCAAGAACTTGGGCTCTAAAACTAAGGTAGACGTTTATGATTTATCGATAGATTGAAGTCAACATCTTCTAGATCGGTCTATTAGATACATTTCTCCATTACAAAGCCTTGTGTAGTAAAACCTTAACAAAGTAAGTGTTTTTTACAGACCCAGTAGTCCTTCTTGATTGATTTTCAAAAATTATTTCCAAGCACAACTCTAGAACGATGTGTCCGATTTTAGTGAAATAAATTTTGTTAAATGAGTTAGCCTTTCGCCTATAAAATAGTTTATTGTGCGCTAAAATTGCTGGATAAATTATGATCGTACAGTCTGCAATACCCAATAGTTTTTCAAGACTCACCAGGCAGGAACTTGAATAACAGTGTCTTTAGTGTTATAGCTTATCTTTGCTTGATTGTTCCTTGTAGGGTCTGATTTACAACCCAAATCACTGGCCCTGTCTAGATAATTTGATAACTGTCTTGTTTGCTATTGGTGATTATGCAGGTACAGTGCAATTCTTACTCTTTCGATTTCAAATGCTTTTCTTTGAAAATACTTTTTGATGTACAGAACGTTTTAAGGTTACTGTAACCCTTCATACAAAAATTTCTCGATTTTTCGTTTTTGTCCTAATCTGATGGTTTAAGTATTTGAGTACTGTTTTAACCAACTCACTTCCAGAAATAACCACAATTACTGGGAAATTTGAGCATTTTAAAAGAAGCAATCATATTTCTCAAAAATTGCGGGAATAGATATCAAAGGATTAAAGTAAACTCACTTCACCTTGCAGCTATATTCATAACATCCCGTGCTGCTATTTTATTGATATAATGATTGACCAAGCTTTATTGCTTGACGCTCGCTGAGATGAATAAATTCTTTTCTATGCTTGTACTGGGTGAGTCAGAAAAAACAATCCCCGTTTGAAAGGCCACTGCTCCCTGGATATCGAGGCAATAATATTGGTAAATATATTGTTTAATAGTGGACATGTCCAAATAAATTCTAAATTTTACCTGACTGAAATCGGCCACTCCGTTCTGAAATTATGAGGGATGTTCTCAAGAAAGCCCCTCCATGAAGCCATAAAAAACGGCATAAAATCACGACCAAATTTCCGCCATATTTCTGCCTTAATAGCAATGACTTGTACTTGCTTTAGCATGTTTTATCCCCTTTGGAGGATGAAAGTGCCATCCCTGGGAACATAACAACATTATTCTCGGAGATTTTATCCTCCCAAGAAGATAAAACGTGCTAAAGCATCTGCAAGTCATTGCTATAAGGCAGAAATATTTGGAAAAATTCCCTCATGACTTTAGGCCTATTTTGAAGGTTTCTTGAAGGGGCTTTCTCCAGAAAATCGCTCATTATTTCAGAACGGAGTGGCCGATTTCAGTCAGGTAAATTTTAAAATCGATTTGAACATGTCCTCTATTAAATAATGTATTTGTCGATATTATCGTTCTGATATCCAGGGAACAGTGGTCTTTCAAACGGGGATTGTTTTTTCTGACTCACCCGGTATAAATTGTATTTTATGTTGTAGTAGCTCACATTTGTCAGTAGCTCACTTTTGATAGTCAAACTGCTGTCTCAAAATGAATACTTCAGCTTTGTTTCTGACTTTTCAAAGATTTGTTTCCGTGCTTATTTAGCGTGTAGTGCGATTTTGATGCAGCNGTCAGAAAAAACAATCCCCGTTTGAAAGGCCACTGCTCCCTGGATATCGAGGCAATAATATTGGTAAATATATTGTTTAATAGTGGACATGTCCAAATAAATTCTAAATTTTACCTGACTGAAATCGGCCACTCCGTTCTGAAATTATGAGGGATGTTCTCAAGAAAGCCCCTCCATGAAGCCATAAAAAACGGCATAAAATCACGACCAAATTTCCGCCATATTTCTGCCTTAATAGCAATGACTTGTACTTGCTTTAGCATGTTTTATCCCCTTTGGAGGATGAAAGTGCCATCCCTGGGAACATAACAACATTATTCTCGGAGATTTTATCCTCCCAAGAAGATAAAACGTGCTAAAGCATCTGCAAGTCATTGCTATAAGGCAGAAATATTTGGAAAAATTCCCTCATGACTTTAGGCCTATTTTGAAGGTTTCTTGAAGGGGTTTTCTCCAGAAAATCGCTCATTATTTCAGAACGGAGTGGCCGATTTCAGTCAGGTAAATTTTAAAATCGATTTGAACATGTCCTCTATTAAATAATGTATTTGTCGATATTATCGTTCTGATATCCAGGGAACAGTGGTCTTTCAAACGGGGATTGTTTTTTCTGACTCACCCGGTATAAATTGTATTTTATGTTGTAGTAGCTCACATTTGTCAGTAGCTCACTTTTGATAGTCAAACTGCTGTCTCAAAATGAATCCTTCAGCTTTGTTTCTGACTTTTCAAAGATTTGTTTCCGTGCTTATTTAGCGTGTAGTGCGATTTTGATGCAGCAAATATTCTTTGTTTTTGCAGCTTGCTTAGAAGCTATCATAAAAGGTTTGAAAAAGGATAACATCTTCACGAAAGGTGATCAAATTTTTTTATTTTCTTTTTATAGTTTTTTCTGTAATAATTGTAGGTAGCATGTTGTATCTATTTCCAACTTTGTGAAGCATGCATTGCCAGCATGTTGATCTATTTGGAGTGATTACTACAATATTTAAAACAAGATATGATGTAACCCATTGCAGATAAAAAATTTGATAAAAGCACTGTATTTTAGAATCGTGTTTTTCTGCCATCAGCTTTTAACTGGCAACTTTGAGCTTTGACAGTTGTCTTTTATATGGATTAATTAATGTTGTTAATTTTTATTCTTAGGTTTAGTGATACGTGATCAAATATTCAAGGAAGAGGCTCATTTCAGAAAAGATTATCAAGAATTCCAGTAAGTTGTGATAAACCTTGGTTGCCCAAATAACAAAGTATATATATGTATGTATGTATCATTTGCCACAATTAAAATTAAAAATATTTACAAGTTTCATAATATAAAAATAGATACAATACAATATATAAGGTTAAAAACGTAAAGAAAAACACCCCCAATTACAGTGGCAGGGATAGCATTAAAAGGTCAAGCTGACCTTATTTCCATAATGGTCCCCTTAGAGGTGTCGTTATAACGGAAAGACGTAGGTTAAAGGAAAATACAGATCTATATGTGTTTTCGATACAAAACGTGGTTTATAAGACCAAACCTTGATTGGGAGAGATAATGAAGACATAATGTCATCTTCCTCTTTCTGTATATTTAGGAAAAAATGTTCTTTGATCCAAAGGATATTTGTTCTATTATCTGATCTTGTCACTGTAAAATCATTTGAAAAAGTCCAACTGGAGAGAGAGCCAATCTAGTATGTAAATTTATTCAGAATTAGCTAATCAAAATAGCCCACTTGAGTGTAAACCTAGTAATAATAAAAAGAGGCTTAAACGATTTCTATGAATTTTTTCTATCAACTGTTCTGATCTTTAGTCTTTGCCGTGATGCCTATCATTTTTAAGCGGGCATAATTATTCTGCTTTAAAATTGCTCAGCCCATGCGAGAAGGATTTCGGGATTTCCGAAAGGTAAGAAGCACAAGAAGAAGGATAATAGATAACAGGCACATAAATGACTTTGATAGAGATCAGGGGATAGTCTCAGATTATTTTCAGAAAGAAAATTAGACTACCCTGTCTTCATTCACTATTTTAAAGTAACAAAAATGCCTTTTTGTCAACAGCATATTATTTGAAAATGAAAACAGAGAAGATTACATTGAAGATGACTATAGTGTGAGTTTGAAACTATTTGCGTTTCTTTTTTATGTTATCATTTTTAACTTGGATTGTAGTATTTTAAATGAGCAATCGATTTAAAGGAATTGTTTGATGTACTTTCCTGTTACATCTTTGCATTTCTGTTTTATATTTCCATCGCCATGATGCTGTTTGAATTATTTATCTATCTTAAATAGAATTTTTCATACTCTTATAGGACAAATGCGGGGTTTGTAAAATTAATATTAGAAAACGAACTTACCAACTGTTGAAGCAAACTACCGACTTTTTCCACGTGTTGACGTTCGTAACAGCTGTCAACTCGTTAAACATTTTTGATAATTTAGGCCAAATGTCGTCGCCATTAGTCGCCATTTTCCCACGAGTACACGATAAGGAGGCTAGCCACGATTCAGAGGCAAGAAAACAATGGGGCAGCCTTTTTCACCTTGAATGTGATGTGTCAGAGAGCACCGATCTTTGTGCTTAATGACATCACTACGCAATAAACGCTTATTTGAAGACGTAATTTCGTAGAGAAAGGACGAAAATTGTGGAAAATGTACGATACACCATTCATAACTGTATGATTTTTTATTTTATCATCAATCATACCAACCCCGGACTTGTCCTTTAAATATCTTGCATAGAAATTCATATTTTTAATTCTAATTTAATTTTGTTTGTAGAAATATATAGAAGAGGCACTCGTTCTACGTGAGAAAAGATGCTTATTAGCTCGAAAAGAAGATCTACAAAGTATTAAATTCACTAAACCACTAGCTTATTACACGTAAGTATTTATTTTTTAATTTTACGAATTTTACCTTTGTTCTTTACGTTAGTTGCTTTGAACATATCTAGCACAATTAAGGTTACTGTAACCCTTCAGACAAAAAATTCTCGATTTTTCGTTTTTGTCATAATCTAGTGGTTTAAATATTTGAGTACCGTTTCAACCAACTCACTTCCAGAAATAACCACAATTACTGGGAAATTTGAGAATTTTAAAAGAAGCAATCATATTTCTCAAAAACTGCGGGAATAGACTTCAGAGGATTAAAGTAAACTCACTTGACCTTGCAGCTATATTCACAACATCCCCTGCTGTTATTTTCTTGATATAACGATTGACCAAAACCGCCCTAAAGCTTTATTGCTTGACCTGCGGCTTTATGTTTGCACTTTCAAGCCTAATCGTTTTTCCCGCGCGTTTTGCTTCAATTTGATAAAAGCCTGATTTCTCGAAACAAGATTCCGGGGTACTGGTGGCTACTAAAAAACCTTGGTGTACCTAACGGGCCAATCAAATCGCTTTACACTTGGCATACAGGGTCACAAAGCATATAACTTCCAAACGGTGTCAGTGATTTATGATAGATCCACTGGTCCGACTTTTATAAGGGTTTAAAAGTTAAAAAAGACATTTCAGACATGAACATTAATTTAAAATTGCATTATTTCTAGACAGCACGTTTTATCAAAAATTCGTGACACCGTTTTGCAGTTCAGGACCTTAAGTCTTAGGTAAATAGATAGTTTTGGTCGAACAATGCCCGATGAGGTACACCAAGATTTTTTCGCAAGGGTGGTCGATTTCGCCTAAAATCTGGAATAAATCTTTTGCGTTTTTATTTAATCAACTGGTTATATTTTTATGGTATTCTACGTTTAATTCTGCTTCTAATAACATATACGTTTGTTTGGTATAGTTTAAGGAACGGCCGTGAAAAGTAGAGTTTCTTAATCGCTGTCTGAAGGGTTACAGTAACCTTAAACTCCACCAGACTATCTTATTGCATAGGTGATTTGTGCAGAAACAGACCTGCTTGATTAGTTTATAAAGCTTTTTTCCAGCCGTTTCCCACCTGTATTTTAATATTGCAGGCTGAACTGTTAGCAATTTGATCAAAGATTCCATGTTTCTTTTGGAGTATTCCGACATGAAACAATTTCATAGAATCTCGTCTAACTTGGACCCATTTTATATGACTGAGATATTGAAACATTTACGTGTGCGTAAATGTGTTTTAACGACAAGGCGAATCATGGCTGCCTTAATCTCGTACCCAGTCCCCCTGCAATTTAGGGCGTACCCCTCGTGGTAGAAATATGCCTCGCTGCATCATCAATAGTCACTTTCCTGTTGCCTTCACACAGTGCAGTCGAAAGTTCACTCACTAAATTTTCGAATCAATTTTCGAATCAAATTTCTCAAACAAGTGAACTACAAGTGATTGATTGATTGATTGATTGATTGATTGATCGATTTTTTTTTGATCGATTTTAGCAAATTAAGTTGTGTTATCTAAGTAAACAGGCTAGCTACATGATTGACTGTTGTTTTCACTTCTAATGAATCTGCTTGATAGATAGTAAACTACAACAGGCCTACAAACTTTTTAACTTTGTTGATGCTCCCGGGACTTTATATATATCCAGATCTTATTTTTCCTTCGCAGATGGGCCTGCCTTGGTGACTGTCTTATTCATCAGTATGACGAACTCACCAATCCTGACAACCCACAAGTAAGTTCGTTCTTGCGAGACAAAGTATCAGACTGCCTTTTTTGCATTGCATAGATCACTGTCCATAAACACTTGAACTTTTTATAAGCGTGTTGTGTGATAATTGTAAAATTTTGAAATAAAGTAGAGTCGATTTTTGTTTGATTTGTTATCTGCTTTTTGGCGTAAATGCTCTTCATTTATTTTATTAATTGCATAAACCGGGTGGACCAAAAACAACTTCACTTGTTTGAAAATTCGTTATGCGGAGAATACTTGAGGTATTGGAATGAATCAAAGTTTGGTTGATACCCGAAAGGCTGAAGTATTTTTGTGATTTTTTTCTATTTTTCTGAGTATTGGAAATATAAGTAAACTTTATTTTACAAAAAGCCGTTACTTCGAAATATGCGAAAGAGGCAAAAAACCCTCGATAAAACACATTACGTTCCCTTCAAGAGTTAAAAAAATCATAGCTTTATAAAAGCAATAACATAGAGGATCTGATTTTTTTTGTAAAAATAATTTTTAAAGCCTTGAGGGAAATGAAAGGTATTTGAATGTTGCTCCAAGTGAGGAGATTTCGTATCCCATTTTCACGTATTTCGAAGTAAAGGAATTTTCATAAATCCGATTCTACCTATATTTATAATGCTTAGAAAAATAGAACAAAAATCACAAAAATACTTCAACCTTTCGGCTATCAACCAAACTTTGATTCATTCCAATACCTCAATTATTCTCCGCATAATTCTCCGAATTTTTAAACATGTGAAGTTCATTTTGGTCCTCCCGGTAAATTACGGATTAAAATGGAAATAGGGCCCATGTTATCATCTGCTGAGCTTAATGTAGGTAGGAATATTCTAAATCACCGAAAGCAAATTATCACAAAGGGCCCTTTAGTAGAAATGTTTTTGTTGCACCTCATAGGAGCATATCTGAATAGACAATAACGCTAAAGATGGCGACTCCAAAGACTCTGTTGTGTTTTGCTGCAAAGCATGCTGGTAGAAAGCTCCCTGACGACCACCTAACGACGTAAATATTTCGGTCTGCCGTTTTGACTAGCTAGCTTGATTTCGAATCGACCTTGAATTCGAATGCAACATGGTTCGAAAGGAAACCTTTCCAAAGCAGAAAAAGTAAAGTTTTGATTCGAATTTATGTTTTAATTAACGATTCGCGTTCGAATTACAAAATTTTCCTATTTTTTACATTGATTACTTGTTCTGAACTTTACCACAGCCAACCAGTCGAAACTGCAGACGGAAATTTTTATGTCATTAGCTGGTCGGTAGGGAGCTTGTTACCAGCATGCTTTGCGTGGCCGCCATCTTTTGCGTTATTGTTTTTTGTTGACGTTGTATTTCAGTCACTATGCAGACCACTGGATATCGCAAAATATGAGAAAACAGCAGAACAGCAGAGTAAGTTCCCAACGACTTATTTTATTAATTTAATCTGTTGTTATTTGTAACAGAAATGTTGAAATTATTACTGTTTATCTCATGTTAACCATTCTTTTATGTAGTGTATTTCGTAAATTTTCTTGATTCTCAAGCACCATTGTTTTGATTTTGATAAACATATTATGATTGTAGAAACTTCTTCCATACAGGTTCGTTAGCTATTCCTTCACCTGAGGCAAGTTGGAGAGGTGCAAAGCAATTCGGGAAAGGTAAGTGGATAGCTTTTACGTTCCAAAAAGACACTGATTTGCTTACGATTTATTTACAACTGTTTACTACAAAGCATAGTTTAACAATTTGCGATAAATTATTTGCCAGTCTGTTAAACTTCTTCAAACGTGCTCAGCATTCCTAAATGTACTCTTAAGGTCAAAGCGTTGTAAAGGCTGATTTTCAGTCAGTGGAATTTTCCAAGCGGACGGGAATTCTATTGTTTACGAGAGAAAATGTCGCTTTAAATTTGAATAGAATGTTACACCTGAGTAACCTTTTATTGTGTAAAATTCCGCGCGCTCGGAAGATGCCACTGACTGGAAATTAGCCTTACGAGTTGGTGGATTTTTTTTCAGATGAAGAGAGGAAAGCTCTCAAGAGAAAGAAAGTGCAATCGTCTCTGTTTGAGAAAGATATTGAACCTGTTGCAAAGAGGAGATCCGCAAGAGTATGTTGATTTTTAATAAACCCTTCTATTGCTTCGTTAGTGTTTCTTGCCTCAGCTGAAGTTTCTGTAGCTGATTTGACAACTGCGATCCCAGCGCTTGGTGCTAAAAAACCGCAACTTCACCTTCACTTGTTTTGATTCAAGTTCATTTACAAACCGTTTAGCATGAGATTTCATTATTTTTATTTTTAGGTTAAGTCGTCAAAAAAAGAAGAAGACGTAAACTGGGCAGATACTCTGCAGAATTTTCTTCCTGAATTTCTGAGGTAGGTTGCAGGCAATCGTTTTTGCAGATACACTTATTTTTGTTGTTCTTTGTATATTGCAATAACTGCGAGTGTTCGTTATAGCGTCTTGCCATTTTTTCAACTCATGTATTTTTAATTTATCAGAGCCGATTCTGCCACTGAAAATGAAGATTCCCAAGATAGCACTGCAGAAGAAATGGACTCAACTCCTATCAGGTCTACAACAGATCTAACTAAAAGAAATTTCGAGGGTTAGTTAAAGCTATTATAGAATGATTAACGATATCGACTGATCGTTCAATGAAGAACGATCGTGATATTGTTTTGGTTTGTTTCATAGGAATTCATCTCTGATCTGGATACTCTTTAGAAATTTAAGATCCAAGCAGAACGAACAGTTTCTCCACATCTGTTTCTAGTAAATAATAAATATATTATCATAATTTCGCACTTACATTTAAACCACATGCGTCATCAGTTCATTACAGTATACAATATTGGATTAGATCTCTCTACTAAAATTCCGGCGATGTTTTTTTATGATCCAATTTTCCTTTCAGAAGCAAAGCTTGTCTCTGATTTCATCAACAAGAATGTTAGAAACAGGTAACTTTTCTCCACCTTTGCAGAAACTAATTTAGAATGAATCTGTACAATGATTGTTAAACTCGAGAAAGATAGAAACGTGTGATATTGTAGAAGTTGATATGATATGAAAATCTGTTGCTGAGAAGTCACAAATTGGAACCACCATTCTCTTTGATCATACATCACACCACTGAGCTGTTTATTTTTCTGATAAAATAAGATTTCGCAATTAGTTAATAGAGACTTATTTTGATGGTTTTGATGAGAACTATTTCTATTATTTAAATATATAAGTGTACAAGTTGAAGAGGGCAACACGTCTAAAAGAAGTAGGCAATCAGTGTGATCTTTTGCGCTTTTTATCTTTATCTTAGTGCTAACTAGTTTCGCCCGCTAGGGCATCTTCAGAGCAACATTTCCTATAAATAGAGGTAGATACTTCGAATTAATCAGTTGCTCTGAAGATGCCGTAGTGGGCGAAAACAAAAAACGCAAAAGACGAAACTGATGTCTGCTTTCTTCGAGTAGTTAGGCCCTCTTCAACGGTACACTATCTATTATCTAAATATCTTTTCCTGTACACCAACAGTGGCTGTATTGATTTGATGAGCAATTTCACGGAAGCAGTTGCGAATCAGTCATCAACACAAGATAAATGGTATGATCTTAAAGCGCTGTGATTTGTTTTTTATCAGTTTAAGTCGGAGACAGTTTCTTAAAAAATATAAAATCTTCACAATGCTTGTGAAAAGCGAAGACCTTTGCCTATGCTTCCTATCACTTCTTTATCCGATTTTCAAATTGAACAATTGAATGTCTCCACATTTTTGTCAAACTTTTATATTTTATGGTTATTATAAAGAGCCCGTTAGTAAAGCTTTTTTCAAAAATTTTTAACTTTTTAAAATTCAGTTTCAGTTTAAGTTTGATATTTTAAAATTCCACTACCTACAATTCCATGAACACAAACTAAACAGATATACTTAATACAAATGGAACAAAATTATAACTAATGTATATACCAATTTAACTAAACACAACAATGGTTAAACAGTTCAAAATAAGAAGAAAGTTGCATTTGGAAATACAATAGATTGATAAATAAATTATATACGATAAAAGAAGAATTGTACCATGTAGGGGAATTTCTCAAGGAGGGGCTCCCTCAGTAGCTAGGCCAATCGAGGAGAGAGCACCCCTTGTTTCAAAGATGATTATTAAAAATTGCCAATTCTTTCGAAGTTTATGTAAATCTGCATAAATGTTGAGATTTTCTATGGTTGGTAATTCTTTTCAAAGAAAAAAGCTTAGGCTCAGTTTTAACTAAGGACTGTAGGGAATTCTACTCATTTTTTTAGTGTCAAATTTTGAAGAATCGTTTTTCTGCAAAAATGCTATCGATTGAATTTATTTTATCTTTCTAGGTACCATGGTCTTCCTCAGATCTATTGTCAAATGTACAAAAGGGTTCGGAAGCATATTCAGTTCCCATTTATTCCACCGTAAGTTTTAAACTGATACAAAAGAAGCTATAGCACCTAGTCTACCTATTTCTTGTTTTGAATGTTGTTTACTTATCAATTTGTTCGTATAATCTTCATGTTCTAGACTTGATTTGGAAACTAAAAGCCTACGTCAAATTACTGTTATGAGGCCATGATCACCATCTTAAATCGATTTTTACTACAGAATCAGTTATTATTTTGGAAATTGAATTTGTAATAGAGGATACAGTCAACAGTCAACAGAGACAATACACAATTTGCATGTCTACTTCCCGTGGACTTACATTGATATGAATCGTCTATGGCTGTAATGTTTCAGTGATATTCACGTTGATGTTGTTTGAGAGTCTTGTGGCGCAATGGTGTAATCCTCTGACTTTGCAGCCAGAACAGTCAGGCGGACAGGGTTCGATCCAGGTAGAACCCCACCCATTGAGCGTCATGACAAGTGGTCGCGGACTCGATTAGGTCTTCTCTACTTCTGCGATCCCAGCGCTTGGCGCTAAAAACGCAACTTCACCTTCAGTCTCCCGTAGGGCTCCATATTACCAACCCATTATATTCATCTTCAATAACTCCTTAATTCTTCTCTGTTACAGGTCTGCAGGTGCTGAGAAGAGACTGTGCCGTTTTGCAAAGGTGATTAAAATATCCACAATTCTCTCCATACTTGTATAGCTCTTGATTACTTTGTCGACGTAAATCTCTGCTGTTCTTGAGGAAATTTTCATGCGTAAAGTTTCAATAATTCGTTATCGGCAAAGTAAAAAAGCTATAATACACGATTGCGCTAAAGATGGCGGCGAGGAACTTTTCCCAAGATGCACTGCATTCTTTATCGAATCTCTACAGAATCGTTAAAGATTCGTAATTAGAACGCACCTAGTCTACCTATTTCCTGTTTTGAATATTGTTTACTTATCAATTTGTTCGCATAATCTTCATGTTCTAGACTTGATTTGGAAACTAAAAGCCTACGTCAAATTACTGTTATGAGGCCATGATCACCTCACCATCTTAAATCGATTTTTACTACAGAATCGGTTATTATTTTGGAAATTGAATTTGTAATAGAGGATACAGTCAACAGTCAACAGAGACAAAACACAATTTGCATGTCTACTTCCCGTGGACTTACAGTGATATGAATCGTCTATGGCTGTAATGTTTCAGTGATATTCACGTTGATGTTGTTTGAGAGTCTTGTGGCGCAATGGTGTAATCCTCTGACTTTGCAGCCAGAACAGTCAGGCGGACAGGGTTCGATCCAGGTAGAACCCCACCCATTGAGCGTCATGACAAGTGGTCGCGGACTCGATTAGGTCTTCTCTACTTCTGCGATCCCAGCGTTAAAGATTCGTAATTAGAACGCAATGCATCTTGGTAGAAAGTTCCTCGCCGCCATCTTTAGTGTAATCGTCTATTCCCTTACTGCTATGATTCTTGTGGTGTAAAAGTCAAAAATGGGTCAGGAGAATTGAATTTTCACTGATCAGCAATCGATTATGAGATGGAGAAACCATTTATCATTCAGCCATTTAGTTGTTTATTTATTTGTTTATTTATTTATTTATGCATTCTCGTAGATGCTGCTCTTTGCGCTAGAAATACAGCTGGATGAATGGTTGGCTGTCAAGTCAAAAGTTCCTGTCAACTTCTCGCCAGGAAAACCAAACTCAAAGTAAGATCTTACCTTAAAAATTCTATTTACGAATGTGCATGAAACCTCTTGTCTCATTTGTTTTGCTTTAAGTATTTCAAATTGTTTTCTAGCATATTTTCCCGCACCTTGATTGTGTTAAAGCTTGGTAATCTGGAATTAATAAAAATATGATTTCATTGCAATAATATTATTTGTCAAAGTTTGTCCTATTTTGCTTCCTGCATTTTCATAATGTCATCTGCCTATTGCCTTCTGCCTACTGCCTACTGCCTCTGCTTGAATTGTGTTTCTTGATTTATAAATTCCATGTCTGCTCGAAAAGTGCTCCATACTCTTTTTCTGTCATTTTATTTCTTGTATTTTTATTCAAGAGGCAAGAAAACAGATTCAAAAGCATTGGATGAAAAGCCAAAAGGAGCTGATGAATTCCTAAGTGATGTTCACTTCCTCATGTTCATAACTTCATTTGAAAATGTCTTCCAAGAATTCTGGGTCGAATTCATCACTCGATGTAAGTGGTTTACTAACTTTCTCTGTCTCTATGGTAACTATCTAAGAGTAATTTGTTCCATCAATCCAACGTGGTAATGGTGAAAATTTGTATTCACTATTATGAAAATTTTCTTCACTAAAATTTCCTTCACACGAATAGTTTTACTTCTTTGACTAAACACGCCTTGAAAATGTATTTTCTAATTTACTTATTCCCCTACAGTTTACTGGCTTGAAGCAAGATTTTTTATGCTGATTCATGATACCAAACAATCCATTCGTGCATTTGATAAGGTAAGAGAAACCTTTTTTCTCTGTTGGCTGAAATTACCTGAGAAAATGATATAGCAAGTTGGTATTTTACAATATTAATGAGAAGTGCTCTGTGGCTTATTACAGTGTAAGAACAATTTAGATATGAAATTTCAAACTTTGAATAAGTTTCTTTCCTTCATTTCTAGTGCATAGATGTGTTAACTCCTGGCAATGGTATCACAAATGATGCAAATTTATCTTTCCGACTGGAAAATTGCTCCACAGATTCTGTTATCAGCCTCGGTAAGATTTTGAGTTTTTATTATTGATTTTGAAATCTTTTGAGTTTCAGATTTTAATATTTTGATTTTTGGATTTGTGTGTGTGATTTTTTGTCTTTCATCCAAACTCAATTAAACTTGGTAGATGGAATTATCAGTATGCTATAAAATTTTTTTTACCTGTCTTCATCCGATAGAAACCAGTAAACTTTAGGTATTGAAGTCTCTTCTAGGCAATGTTCAAAAAAGAGTAGAAGCCTTGCAAAGATGTCTGTCCCTGCAAGAGGTAAGTCTATTAGAGTCGACCAACATCCATCAGAGCTTAGAAGTTTGAGAGCGTTATCATTCTATCTTAGGCAATGACTGTTCATAAACCAGAAACAGAACTAGGAGAAAATTACAAGGTTTCATTAAACACTGGTTAACTACTCACAATTTGATGTTAGATGAACAACTTTGAGCCACGTGTTCTCATTCTGTATCCACGAATTTGCATGTTTGGATTGTTTGTCTTTGAAATCTTTCATAAGCTTTCCAAATTAAAAAACTTGCTTGTTTTTAGGATTTGACGAGTGTTTTAATCTGTGAAAAATCAAACAAGGGCATTTATAAATTCTTTTCCTTGATCATAGGTCAACAAATTGTACGAAGATGGGAGGTATAGCGATGTTGTTGAGTTGCTAATGCCTTTTTCGAAGCAACGAATGCAATCTTCAAAGGTTTGTTGCAAGTTGGCTTAAATACTCTATTTTTCTTTCGACCAAAAACGTTCAATAACTTAAAGGGAATCGACATAGTTGAAAGCTGGCCCGGGCCAAGTTAAAAATATAGTCTATTGTATTTGATACTGTTGGCACGTGCCGTTTCGTTGTGTAGCTGAAGAAACAATGGGTGCGTGGGCGTTTTCGTAGCCTATTTACAGCGACCACTCAATATAGCTATGTCTATTCCCTCTTTAATGTTTATTTCAGTCATTTTTATTTTTATTGTTTTAAATACTGTAGCCCCATGAGTATGTGTATTACTAATTGATTGATTAATAAAAAGATATTTTGACTGATTGGTCGATTGATGGACTCTCCGCCTATTTATGCTGCATGCTTGTTTGCTTTCTAAATTGAATCCGTAGCTGTTGTCTAGACTGATGATATGAGTCTAAGTTTTGCTCCATTGGATTGAAGTGTTATTTATTGTTATTGTCAAGCGGAATAGGTATTGTGGGGTATATGGGTAGGGGAATGGAGCGAAAACAAGGGCTCATGTAATAAGTCTCTCTGTTGTCCAAAATGGGCATCGGTGATTGAAACAGTTTTTGAATAAACATAGTAAACAAAACATGTTGCTCATTTTCTCTCAAATTCTTGTAAGATTGTTTTTCATTTCATTTTTAGGACAGTGAAACAACATCTGCTCCTCCGGAGAGACCAACACAATTGCTGCTTCTTCAAGATTCACTTTCTAAACTCGGACAAATCAAGGTATCACGGTTTTCTATATTATTTGTTCATGTGAAGGAGATTTTGATTTCTGCTTCACCCTTCTCTAGAGTACTTCTCAGCAATGCGTATGTTCTAGAGAATTTTTCCAGGAACAGTAAATCAACGCACTCAGTGGCGGATTTAGGAGCAAGGGGGCGAGAAGAAAATTCTGCTTAGCGCCCCCTTTTTGGAAACAAGTGCGTCCCTAGTCATTACACTGGGCCACTTTCTTTAATCTGCTAAAACATGCAATATGGGAATTATTTAGCAGAAAAACCAATTTATTTTCGTAAACTTTGTAGTCCAGAAATTTCTGCGCGTCTTCAGCGCGTTTCCCTTTCATTCCATTTTTGGCGCCCCCTCTGCTAGTTGCCCCCTGTCAAGTAAGGGATGTATCCGCAACTGAACATCCTTTGTGATCCCTTCTTGATATTTTCATACATAGACCTATTAGCTGTTCCAAAAAGAGTCTGGATCGAGCGATTGTTTTATACATTTTTATACGAAGGGTTCGATTGAGTGACCTTAGAGCTTCTATCACCTTTGTGTACATTCGAAAATTCTACGAAATGTAGAAAAATATCGTTTGATTTAGATTCTATTGTAGAATAGCTAAAAGGTTTATTTATATACTTGGTGAGTATATTGAGTTTATATTGTTTCAAATGAAGACCAAGATTACAGCCCTTCTATTATTCAATTGCTTTTTCCTTAATTATTTTCAGTTTTGCATTTTCCATTTTGTAGAAATGCATCGTCTGTTCAGAACTGGCAATAAACGAAGCCATTCAGCAGATGACACCGACAGAAGATTGGAAAATTGCAATCACTGGATTTCTAGATTGTTTGAACGGGTAAATATTTTTAGAATCTATCAATTTCGTTATTTAATGAGCAGAAATCTCGACTAGGCATTTCGTGATTTCAAAATTTTGCTGAAAGTTACAGAAACCTTTTCAGAAGTTTTTGGGTGATCAACAAAGACTGTTCTGTCTAATGCGGCGTTAGATGTATTGGAAGACAAAGTCCTTATTTTCTGTAAATAGAATAGTTAGTGATTAGTTTTGCTGTGGAATGTTATGAATAAGTCTCGTATTCTTACGTCCAGGATACCAATTTTTATCCAAGGATTTCCTGGTTAAACGATGACTGTATTTCTGTATTTTACGAAGTAAGATAACTGATAATTTTTTTTACAAATTTGGCTGCATTGCTGTTCCNATCTCGACTAGGCATTTCGTGATTTTAAAATTTGCTGAAAGTTACAGAAACCTTTTCAGAAGTTTTTGGTGATCAACAAGACTGTTCTGTCTAATGCGGCGTTAGATGTATTGGAAGACAAAGTCCTTATTTTCTGTAAATAGAATAGTTAGTGATTAGTTTTGCTGTGGAATGTTATGAATAAGTCTCGTATTCTTACGTCCAGGATACCAATTTTTATCCAAGGATTTCCTGGTTAAACGATGACTGTATTTCTGTATTTTACGAAGTAAGATAACTGATAATTTTTTTTACAAATTTGGCTGCATTGCTGTTCCTGTACGACTTTTTAAACTGTCCATACATTTATTTGGCTCACCCGGTATTCCTACCATCAATTTTAAAAGTTTTGGTAGTTGAAACGAAGTGTGGCATTCCAAATAGATGTAAAAAAATTTACAAACTTGAGTGGCAACAAGTAAACGGTAACAAAAGGGATGTTATAGACTATAGACGTTTAAGAATAAGAATTTCCATTTGCTTCTTCAAGTTTTGCAGCCGTTACCCAAATTTGCAACGCCGGGAACCTTAGTACTTTAAAAATACAGAAATACAGAGCACTTTTAATTTTTACTTTTTCTATTTCTTTACAATTCTCTTGCAGGGTTCTGACAGAAGAAATACTAGTCAGTGAAACACTTCAAAGAAATGTGATTTTTGGTCTTGTACAAAGTATGATCAGAGTAAGTTGAGATTGTTGTCTAAGATTTCATGTTGAATTTTGTTCGCAGTCAACGATCAACCAAACAGTATGTCTATTTTAATTTTAATACCATTTTTCTTCGTATACAAGTGAATAAAGACGCTGCAACTTAGGCCAAAGTTGAAACATTTTCTCTTTCTTGAAGTTAATATTAAGAATTTTAAGAATTCAATGTTATTATATTTAATATTGTGTGAAAGGTACCTCTTGTTCAAAAGGAGAAACGTTCAAATGATTTGAATATGTTGTCAATAAGCTTTCACTACTTTTTATGCAAAGAAAGACACATCGTTTAGAAATTTTATCTCGTTTGAAAACTGTGAAACTAGAAAATTTGTTTCGTTGCTTCACCAGGGATCTGCCCTTTTTTTATAGATTATTGAAGTATCAATGGAATGCTTGGACACTAGTGAGACAGTGCTAGCAACAGCTATTCCATGGCTTATATTATACAAAATTGCCAAAAGGTATTGCTTGAGTTTTAACTCGTCAAAGTTATCTATTGATTGGTTCATTGATTGGCTAATTAATTGATTGGTTGATCGGTTAATTGATCTGTCAATTGATTCATTTAACAATGAGACAATCGACCAATTTTATGGGCACAGTAAATTTTAATTTTAAGTTTTCGGTTTAAGTTTTTTAATTTTAAGTTTTTGGGCGGAGTCTTTATTTCTTTCCCTTTGACAGAGGCTGCCCTTTAATCTTATGCAGTTTATATCTGGCCAAAGATTTCAACTTTTTTTAAAAACAAGAACCTACATTCAATATTTAGCCTGAATAAAGTTCTTGTTTAAAGGGTAAAATATTTCAACTTTCTGCCTGAAGGTTCTTAAAACACGAGGTTGTTATTCGGGGGTTTTACTGTAGCTTATGGAAACTCTATTCATATACAGTGGCCAAACAATTTTTACGCGCCTCAGAGCTAAAGATTTGTCATGATTGTTAAAGAAAATGCAAACATGAATTTTAACTACAATTCTTAATTTTTCATTTTAGTTTTGATCCGTCTTCTGTGGTATCAGACACTGGCACATCGCCATTGCGTGAAATGTTGGCAGCTGATAACAAATCGATGCCTCCCTCATTCCAGTTCATCAAGAGTGCTCATGATTTGCTTGGAAGGTAGGTCTTATCTCGCTATTATTTTATATAATCTAATTTTCTTTGACTCGAACGTGGCAATACTTGGAATATGAAAGAACGATGTCGCCATGGCACAGCAGAAACTGCGCACACATGCAGTCGAAAGTCGCAACGTTGAGCCCCCTTAGCTCCGTGCAACAGATCCCGAAGTAAGGCAACACTTGATATTTTCTTCCTTAGGCCTTAAACTCTTGCTTTATCGTTTCAAAAAGCTTGTCGCCGTACTTCTTTTCTAGGGTGAGTAGTATTTGCATTTGTTAACATATTGATTCCGCTGAGGATCTCTCCTACTTTATTGGAAAGCTAACAACAACATACCATAACAAATATAAACGTTCTTCTTCTTTAGAATGTGTTAACTCTAAATCATCAGTTTCCAACATGGAGCTTATTATTCTACTTCTATGCTCTGCGAAGACGAAGAATATTGTCTGCTCAGGACAGAATTAGTCTTTGAGGTACTCGCTAACCAGAACATCTCATCGCAAAATTCCCCTAGATGAAAGACAAAAGTCTTGAAAGAACGTTGGGCTTTGACAGTGGAATTCTTTAATTTTAGGCGTGGCCTATGTTGTGATGACGAAGGTGCGTTGCTACTGGCTTTTACAAAGGATCTAGACAAATTATCGGATTATTTGATGCCAACAGCTAAGAAAGATGTAAGTCTTGCCTTTATTTTCATCTCTTAAAAATGGCAGGAGCTGTATTATGAACGCTGTTACCTTGTTCATTAAATGTTTTCGAAAGTCTTGCAAGTTATCTAGTCATCTGGTACTCGAACTTTGTTTTTATTTTCATGAGAGTAAAAAAGATTGAATTCTCTTTTTAATGCAGTCTTTAGGCTCATGGAAGTTTGGCTGAACCCCCGTGTTGCTGTTCATGAGCATTTCATAAACATTTGATAATAATATAATAATAATCAATTTATTTAACGTTGGTGCTACATAGTTATGTACAGTAAAAATTAAAAATAATACTACACTAGCTAATCCAAGCCATCTGATCAATAACAATGCAAACCAAGCAATTGTAACAGGGACGAATTCTGATTGGCTACGTGCTGTCTGTACTTCATGCTTTTCTCACTCAGCTGGAGTTTTTTTGTACACTCTCCAAGTCATCTTGAAAGAAAAGAAAGGACGACTTGTTCCCAACAGCTCAGAGCTATTGTAGCCGGATAATTTTTAGTCCAGCAGGCGGCCTGTTTTTTATCTTGATTACTGACAAACAGTAATGAATATTTTGAACTGCTTGCTGTTTGGGCCCTATCACAAATATCTGGCCAAGCGAGGTCACGCATGTCTAATGAATAATTAATGATGAGCTGTTCGGAACAATTCCTACTTTCTTTTCTTTTAAGCCGACATGGGCTAGTTTTTCCACCTGCAGAAAGTATATATGCAATTTTTAGATTTGAAGGAGGAATAATGTTTTGGTCCTTTTTTCTTTAGGAGATGCTGAGAGAATTCGAACAGTGCTTTTATTGTCTTTATGCTCATCCATCGAAGAAGACGAAGGTAACTTTAACCTTTTTGTTTTGACATACGACTACGAATTGTGAATACTTGTGTATCTGTTTTCTCTTTCTTGTGCTCGTGGATGTTTTTAATTCTTTAAATGTTGTTTTATTTTAGAGCAGAAAACTGCAAGACCATGTTACCAGCCAGGTATTA
Source organism: Aurelia aurita (assembly GCA_004194415.1). Taxonomy (NCBI): domain Eukaryota; kingdom Metazoa; phylum Cnidaria; class Scyphozoa; order Semaeostomeae; family Ulmaridae; genus Aurelia; species Aurelia aurita. The sequence continues at coordinate 7,989 of REGM01000114.1, read as the reverse complement.
ATTAGCTTTACGTTTATTTCAAGTCTTCTTGTTTTCTAATGTTCACTTCGGTCTATAAATCATGCAATTGCGTCCAAGAATGGTTCACATAGAGCTTTCTTATAAAGAATATAAATACATAATGCCTCTATTTTTGTAAAATATTTCAACTCTCGCAACATAAGAAACAAAACAGTTTTTAAACAATTTTATATTTAGATAGCAGAACAAAGAATTATTTGGCACGATTTTCAAGTTCTGTGGCACAGGAGAAACTTTTCAAGGGAAAAGAATCTATAGTTAGCCATGTGAAATATAAGACGAGATTACAAGTTGACTATGACACCAAGCAGTTGATTTAGACAACGGTCGAGAGGACGAAAGGAATAAATTTTATTCGATGAGAGTTATCAGCTATGTAGCCGTTCTTTTAGCGAGACTAACGTTTCTAAATGATATATAAAGTTTCTAACAAAGTTGTTGTTTATTGCCTTCCACGAGGAAATGAACGTGTGATACATTCTACAGCTCTTTTAACTGGTCGATTGATTGATTGATTGATTGATTGATTGGTTGATTGATTGATTGATTGATTTGTTATTTATTCCTCTCTTTGATACTTTCAACGAAGCAATAAACTTAAATCTTCAAGCAATTACATGTATTTTTATCTATCGCACTCTAGATTCCTCTGATCTGGCAGTACTCACAAATTGTCTACGAATATTTCAAACCATCTGGTTTACCAACATTAGATAATAAGATCAATACAATATCAATGGAAGTGCAGCTGCTGCTAAGGCGCATTGTTGCTGTGGTGCCTCAGAAGGATGTCGAGGGTGAGTTTCATTTCGAGATATTTTAGGAGCGTTAGGAAATTTCATCGCATGAGTGGGTATTTTTTCATGAAAATTAAACGATATGAAGCAGCTCTAGAACGACTCATTTCAGTTAAAACCTTTAATTCTAAGTTAGCATTCCAGTGTAAAATGAGTCATGGTTTGGTGAAATGGATGGACTATTTATAACTGTAGATTTTGGCAAAGGCCGGCATTTGTCAGACTGATCCATTACGTACAACTTTGAAGTGACTGTCTGTGATGTTTCAGCACTATGTTAGCCAACAACAATTTGTACCGTCCCTTTCTTTTCGTAACTTGAATTTTATTGAATCACGCAGATAACTGTTTCAGAAGTGATGAATTATTGTAAATNGGCATTTCGTGATTTCAAAATTTTGCTGAAAGTTACAGAAACCTTTTCAGAAGTTTTTGGGTGATCAACAAAGACTGTTCTGTCTAATGCGGCGTTAGATGTATTGGAAGACAAAGTCCTTATTTTCTGTAAATAGAATAGTTAGTGATTAGTTTTGCTGTGGAATGTTATGAATAAGTCTCGTATTCTTACGTCCAGGATACCAATTTTTATCCAAGGATTTCCTGGTTAAACGATGACTGTATTTCTGTATTTTACGAAGTAAGATAACTGATAATTTTTTTTACAAATTTGGCTGCATTGCTGTTCCGGTACGACTTTTTAAACTGTCGATACATTTATTTGGCTCACCCGGTATTCCTACCATCAATTTTAAAAGTTTTGGTAGTTGAAACGAAGTGTGGCATTCCAAATAGATTTAAAAAAATTTACAAACTTGAGTGGCAACAAGTAGAAAGTAACAAAAGGGATTTTATAGACTATAGACGTTTAAGAATAAGAATTTCCATTTGCTTCTTCAAGTTTTGCAGCCGTTACCCAAATTTGCAACACCGGGACCTTAGTACTTTAAAAATACAGAAATACAGAGCACTTTTGATTTTTACTTTTTCCATTTCTTTACAATTCTCTTGCAGGGTTCTGACAGAAGAAATACTAGTCAGTGAAACACTTCAAAGAAATGTGATTTTTGGTCTTGTACAAAGTATGATCAGAGTAAGTTGAAATTGTTTTCTAAGATTTCATGTTGAATTTTGATCGCAGTCAACGATCAACCAAACTGTATGCCCTGTGATCTCTGATTTATTTTACATTCTAGGAAATCTATTTTAATTTTAATACCATTGTTCTTCGTATACAAGTGAATAAAGACGCTGCAACTTAGGCCAAAGTTGAAACATTTTCTCTTTCTTGAAGTTAATATTAAGAATTTTAAGAATTCAATGTTAGTATATTTAATATTGTGTGAAAGGTTCCTCTTGTTCAAAAGGAGAAACGTTCAAATGATTTGAATATGTTGTCAATAAGCTTTCACTACTTTTTATGCAAAGAAAGACACATCGTTTAGAAATTTTATCTCGTTTGAAAACTGTGAAACTAGAAAATTTGTTGCGTTGCTTCACCAGGGATCTGCCCTTTTTTCATAGATTATTGAAGTATCAATGGAATGCTTGGACACAAATGAGACAGTGCTAGCAACAGCTATTCCATGGCTTATATTATACAAGATTGCCAAAAGGTAATGTTGAATTTTAAATCGTCAAAGTTATCTATTGATTGGCTCATTGATTGGCTAATTAACTGATTGGTTGATCGGTTAATTGATCTGTCAATTGATTCATTTAACAATGAGACAATCGACTAATGTATGGGTCGCAGTAAATTTTAATTTTAAGTTTTTGGGCGGAGTCTTTATTTCTTTCCCTTTAACTGAGGCTGCCCTTTAATCTTATGCAGTTTAAATCTGGCCAAAGATTTCAACTTTTTTTAAAAACAAGAACCTACATTCAATATTTAGCCTGAATAAAGTTCTTGTTTAAAGGGTAAAATATTTCAACTTTCTGCCTGAAGGTTCTTAAAACATGAGGTTGTTATTCGGGGGTTTTACTGTAGCTTATGGAAACTCTATTCATATACAGTGGCCAAACAATTTTTACGCGCCTCAGAGCTAAAGATTTGTCATGATTGTTAAAGAAAATGCAAACATGAATTTTAACTACAATTCTTAATTTTTCATTTTAGTTTTGATCCGTCTTCTGTGGTATCAGACAGTGGCATATCGCCATTGCGTGAAATGTTGGCAGCTGATAACAAATCGATGCCTCCCTCATTCCAGTTCATCAAGAGTGCTCATGATTTGCTTGGAAGGTAGGTCTTATCTCGCTATTATTTTATATAATCTAATTTTCTTTGACTCGAACGTGGCAATACTTGGAATATGAAAGAACGATGTCGCCATGGCACAGCAGAAACTGCGCACACATGCAGTCGAAAGTCGCAACGTCGAGCCCCCTTAGCTCCGTGCAACAGATCCCGAAGTAAGGCAACACTTGATATTTTCTTCCTTGCAACTTTGAGCCCCCTTTGCGTTTGCTCCCTGCAACAGATCCCGAAGTAAGGCAAAACTTGATATTTTCTTCCTCGCAACTTTGAGCCCCCTTTGCGTTTCCTCCCTGCAACAGATCCCGAAGTAAGGCAGCACTTGGTATTTTCTTCTTTAGGCCTTAAGCTCTTGATATATCGTTTCAAAAAGCTTGTCGCCGTACTACTTTTTGCGTGAGTAGTATTTGCATTTGTTAACATATTGATTCCGCTGAGGATTTCTCCTACTTTATTGGAAAGCTAACAACTTACCACAAAAAATATGAACTTTCTTCTTCTTTAGAATGTGTTAACTCTAAATCATCAGTTTCCAACATAGAGTTTATTATTCTACTTCTATGTTCTGCGAAGACGAAGAATATTGTCTGCTCAGGACAGAATTAGTCTTTGAGGTACTCGCTAACTAGAAAATCTCATCGCAAAATTCCCCTAGATGAAAGACAAAAGTCCTGAAAGAACGTTGGGCTTTGACAGTGGAATTCTTTAATTTTAGGCGTGGCCTATGTTGTGATGACGAAGGTGCGTTGCTACTGGCTTTTACAAAGGATCTAGACAAATTATCGGATTATTTGATGCCAACAGCTAAGAAAGATGTAAGTCTTGCCTTTATTTTCATCTCTTAAAAATGGCAGGAGCTGTATTATGAACGCTGTTACCTTGTTCATTAAATGTTTTCGAAAGTCTTGCAAGCTATCTAGTCATCTGGTACTCGAACTTTGTTTTTATTTTCATGAGAGTAAAAAAGATTGAAGTCTCTTTTTAATGCAGTCTTTAGGCTCATGGAAGTTTGGCTGAACCCTCGTGTTGCTTTTCATAAGCATTTCATAAACATTTGATAATAATATAATAATAATCAATTTATTTAACGTTGGTGCTACATAGTTATGTACAGTAAAACTTAAAAATAATACTACACTAGCTAATCCAAGCCATCTGATCAATAACAATGCAAACTAAGCAATTGTAACAGGGACGAATTCTGATTGGCTACGTGCTGTCTGTATTTCATGCTTTTTTCACTCAGTTTTTTTGTACACTCTCCAAGTCGTCTTGAAAGAAAAGAAAGGACGACTTGTTCCCAACAGCTCAGAGCTATTGTAGCCGGATAATTTTTAGTACAACAGGCGGCCTGTTTTTTATCTTGATTACTGACAAATAGTAATGAATATTTTGAATTGCTTGCGGTTGGCTCCTATTACAAATATCTGGCCAAGCGAGGTCACGCATGTCTCATGAACAATTAACGAGGAGCTGTTCGAAACAAGACCTCCATTCTTTTCTTTTAAGCCGACTTGGGCAAGCTCAGCACCTGCAGGAAGTATATAAGCAATTGTGAAATTTTAAGTAGGAATAATGTTTTGGTCCTTGTTTTTGTAGGAGATGCTGAGAGAATTTGAGCAATGCTTTTATTGTCTTTATGCTCATCCATCGAAGAAGACAAAGGTAACTTTAAACCTTTTTGTTTTGACACACGACTATAAATTGTGGATACTTCCAACTGTTTTCTCTTTAGTTTTCTGATGGGTGTTTTTTAACTCTGATTTTGAAATGTTATTTTATTTTAGAGCAGAAAGTTGCAAGACCATGTTACCAGCCAGGTATGAATTAGTTTTACGTTTATTTCAAGTCTTCTTGTTTTCTAATTTTCACTTCGGTCTATAAATCGTGCTTTTGCGTCCAAGAATGATTCACATAGAGCTTTCTTATAAAGAATATAAATACATAATGACTCTATGTTTGTGAAATGTTTCAACTCTCGCAACATAAGAAACAAAACAGTCTTTAAACAATTTTAAATTTAAATAGCAGAGCAAAGAATTAATTGACACGATTTTCAAGTTCTGTAGCAGAAGGGAAAATTTTCAAGAGAAAAGAATCTATAGTTAGCCATGTGAAACATAAGATGAGATTCGTGTGGTACATTTCTACAGGTCGATTGATTGAGTGAATGAATGATTGAATGATTAAATAGATATATTAAGGACTGATTTATTGATTTGTTTATTTATTCCTTTCTTTGATACTTTAAATGAAGCATTAAACTTAGTTCTTCAAGCAGTTGTACATATTTTTGTCTATCGCACTCTAGATTCCTCTGACATGGCAGTACTCACAAATTGTCTACGAATATTTCAAGCCATCTGGTTTGCCAACATTGGACAATAAGATCAATACGATATCAATGGAAGTGCAGCTGCTGCTAAGGCGCATTGTTGCTGTGGTGCCTCAGAAGGACGTTGAGGGTGAGTTTCATTTCGAGATATTTTAGGAGCGTTAGAAAATGAGTGGATATTTTTTCATGAAAAAAAAACGATATGAAGCAGCTCTAGAACGACTCATTTCAGTTAAAACCTTTAATTCTAAGTTAGCATTCCAGTGTAAAATGAGTCATGGTTTGGTGAAATGGATGGACTATTTATAACTGTAGATTTTGGCAAAGGCCGGCATTTGTCAGACTGATCCATTACGTACAACTTTGAAGTGACTGTCTGTGATGTTTCAGCACTATGTTAGCCAACAACAATTTGTACCGTCCCTTTCTTTTCGTAACTTGAATTTTATTGAATCACGCAGATAACTGTTTCAGAAGTGATGAATTATTGTAAATGGATTCTGAAGNCTCTCAATTGAAATTCCGCTCAAGACGAGCTCTACATCACTATCATTGATTTAGAAATCAATTGATGTGGATCCTTTTTATTAATCAGTCCAATTTTTTCTGGTATTAAAGTGTTCTTTTTTCTTCATTGCTTTTTAGATGTACTATCGGATGCATGCCTCCATTTTAAAAACTCTTGAAAGAAGTTCTGGTGAAATCAATTACGCTCTGATAGAAGAATTTTTGGATACGGCGGAAGTTTCTCCTTTTGTAAAATGCATCAGCAAAAAGCAAAGTGAAAAACCAATAATTAAAGAAGAACCAGGCCAAGGTAGATATTAAAAGAGTCTTAGGGGCCTACCTCAGAAAAGTGCACTTTTTCTCTATCTAAATTCTTTCCTTTGTAATTCATGCTGTTTGTAGCCCTTTGACTTTGTTTATGCAAATTATTTTGTAAACTGCTGGTATTTCTAACCCTTTACAAATTCAAAACAAGAATTGTCTTGAGACAGTTTTTTGACTTGCAACTGAGACTGAATGGAACTGAGGAAGCGTTAGATTATCAAGTGCGATAATTGATCAAGGCATTAATATACCTGTTAGGAATTTAGCAAACCTGCCTGTAGCGATAAAGTTTACTTGCTGTGTTTTGAATAAACACAAGTAAAGTTGCAGCTTCTGCGATAACTTCTGAAAAGTTTATATGATTTCTTTGGAATGCTTCTTTGTAGAAATAGCTTAGAGATATGTTGTAATATTTACTGCAGCTATTTTATTGTGTTGCTGTCTTTCTAGAAATACAAAGGCAACCAGTTACAACTGGGAGTCAACCAGAATACAAACAGTCTCAAATCAGTAGCCAGATATCTTCAAAAGAACAGGCTAAAACCAATATATTCCCTTCAGAAAGTTATTCAACGCATACCACACAAATTTCATCTTCAGAAACCAAATACAATTTTTCTGATAATGAAGCAACCAAAGAACGATATTATGGAAATTCCCAGTCATTATTCTCAGAACCATGCTCACAAAATACTGCAGAATTTCATTCACAATCGACTGCAGCCACAACTGAATCTTCAGCTCCGCAAGGTGGTGAAAGAAAGGATGTAAGCACCGCACAGTTTGATGATACTTACGTTTCTAACATCAGTGTTGCTGCTCAGCCGGGAGGAATAGCCCGGCAGGTTTCCTGGTTCCCTGGGTCCTGTTCCGAGTCCGACACGGACAAAGAAAGCCAACATAGTGGTAGTGAGCTGCGATTCAAATTTCCGGAACCAAGTAAACAGAAAGATGAAGAGGAAACCACGAAAATGGACACTGAGAATCTAGAACTGCAAACTACTGCAACGATGCAAGATGCGAGTCTATTAGACAACAGAAACTCAACCTCGGAAGTTTCTGAAAAGACACCAAGTTTAGAAATATCGATGATAAAACGAAACTTTACATCGACAGAAGACGAACATCGTTACAAGACTATTATCGATCGTTGTTTACAAGCGTTGTCGGTTTGTTTAAAAAGATTCCCAGAGCATTATAAAAGTCAGTACAAGATCGCATTTGTCACAACCTACTATGCATCACATAAGGTTGGTAATTTTGTTATAATGTTTACCGGGTGACCCAAAAAAGTGAAACTTTTTGAAAAATCACCAAAATTTCATTATATGGCCGATCTTTAATTTTCTTTCTTTGGCACGTAGATCAAAGACCAAATTATTTTCCCAGTTATAGCTGATCTTGTGATTGGTTTTAAAATTAGCAACTTTTTTAGCTCTTTTTAAGGCTGTCTGGTTTTGAAGCATACTGCAAAAGAGCACTGATAATAACCAGATTAAATTCTTTGTGTGTATTCAGCTTTTAGTTTGGTTATAAATGACAGAAAGAAACGCAAACTATCATTGTAAATTTGAAGGATAATGAAAACTTTCAAAATAATGACTCTTTGGCAAGATTTACGATGTTCATTAAATAGTATAGCGCAGGATAAGGGTTTTCAACCAGTCATTTTATACCCTTTAAGTAACGAAANCAAAGACCAAATTATTTTCCCAGTTATAGCTGATCTTGTGATTGGTTTTAAAATTAGC
>REGM01000113.1:1009606-1020629 GCA_004194415.1 Aurelia aurita | reverse complement strand
TGCAACATCAGTAGGCTGTAAGCCTAAAGCCAGTATGCCCATGGCCGCTAGTTTCGACCCGCACAATTTAACCCGCGTTTTATTAACCTGCATGACCTGCGTTTTACACTAGCCGTAATAAAAATTGGTATGACCGATGAAAAGAAAAGGTTGTTTTTTAAGATTTCAATTTAGAATCAGTTAGTATTAATGACTGCCACGCCCTAGCCATGCGCTAGCCACGCCTTAGTATCTTTTAAACTGGAGGAAGGTGTCGGTAGGTAAAAATTTTGACCGGAGGAAGGTTTGGTACTTTTCTGGACTCTGTGCGTGCCAAACGCACTTTTTCTTGTCTTTGTGCTAATTATCTGTGATAACATGCTGATCAATCACACTAATGCGTGACTGACTGACTGACGGACTGACTTCGAAGTCGCTTCTTAGATTACAAAGTACTTTGTACTCTTTGTAATCAAAAACATAGCAGACCAGACAATCTTCCCTCGGTTGTTTTTACAAAATCTTGCCATAAATGGGTGTGGTCATAATTCCCAGACGACTAAAGAGCGTGGTCACCAAAATTTTCCCAGCCCCGGTCAGAATTTTTCCTAGATCCGCCTCTGGACTTCATGAAATAGACTTGGGGCAAGTCTACAGTTTTCCAAACCTTGAGATGAATTGTTTCCTTGCTCGCGAGTCCGCAATAGACTGGGGGGCTGGAATGAGCGGGGTGGGTGCAACCTGCTCGTTCTTGCAGTGCAGTCAGTTCTGTAGAACGCGTCACAGACCTGTGACGCAGGCTATCAGTTCTGTTGACATCAAAAGATCAATGCCTCTCAAAAATCCTTCAGCTACTACTTTCTTCATTGTTCATTTGGAATTAAAAATTTCAATCACCCATGAAGGTTGCTTCGTCACCATAACGGACAACTGAAATCAGACAAGAAAACATTCCACGAAACAAGAGGCAGATTAAAAACGCTTTGTTACCACAGTTATAAAGGCCTTTGACGTTTGAGCCGTTTAACGTTCACATTGCTCCGTATTCGTTTTTATCCGTTTTCATTTTGATTCGTTTTACCCGTTCACACTGCTTTGGGTAATTTTGAAAACGGTGGGAAAACGATGAAGCGTTCACACTGCTCCGGATAAAAAAGAAAACGCTATCAAAACGAGACCAACGTTTAATGCCCTGAAAATTGGTGACAAACTTTTCAAAGATTTCTCCAAGAATTAGATTAGCCTTGAGTGACTCAGCAATGTTGAGAACTTGTCGAAATTGGCACGTGCTAAGCATTTTGTTGTGTTGTTGTAGTTGCTTGCGTTTTCAAAAGTATCCGTTTTTGCGTTTTCGGTGTTCACACTGCGTTTTTGCGTTTTCAAAAGTATCCGTTTTCAAAGTGCGTTTTCAAAAGTCTCCGTTTTCAGGGTGGAGCAGTGTGAACGCAAGGTGAAAACGGATACTTTTTTATCCGTTTTCATATGAATACGGAGCAGTGTGAACGGGGCCTCAACTCAAATTTGACCTTTGACGTTTGCCAGTTACTATGGTTTAACCTTTGACCTGATTCAATCAACTCAAATATTATTGCGAAATTCACCAATTACAACAACTACGTTGGGCTTCCGGTGGTAGAAGGTGAAAGGTGAAATGTCCCAGACCCCAGGGTAATGACGCAGGCTACTCGTTGACAATTAAATGAAATGAAATCAAATAAAATAGTATTTGACAAATACAATAGTTGTATTATATTGCTACTCAATTTGGATTAAAGATCACGTTGTCACTTCCTGGCCCTTCCTCATTATGTTCAAATCATTCTTTGCTCAGCTTACAAAGCGCCGATATCAGTTGAGATCCTTCAATTAATTTAGCGTTTAATTCTACTCTTAGTTATTCTGATTTGATCTACCGAAGTTTGTTTTAGCTCTAAAAAGTTCTTTCAGCCGTTCATTGCAGAAGAAACCGCCCGAACCGCAGCAGTCTCACAGAAAGTCAAAAGACAAGATGGCGGAAATCTTCGAGAACAAAGAGGCAGATCAAATGGTATGCTTTTCTAACGGTGTCTCAAAATGCCGTACACTCATTTTTTATAAGAAACTAAGGTCCGGGGTTGGTAGGCAGTTTCTTACATTTTGCTACGTTTTGCTACCAAAAGTTTCTTATTAGTTTCTTATGTTGTTGATCTCCCACAGCCGATATGTGCAGTTAGATTTAGAAATTTACCCGGCTTTAATGAGTCAATCCTTTCCGTGGCTAATGGAAGATTTTCTGCAGAAAACCCCTTGCAAAAAACGAGTGAAAACGACGATCAAAATTTCGTCGGTTTTCCTTCCTAACAACAATGACACTTACATCTTGGCATATGTTTTATCCTCTTGGGAGAATGGAATCCCCCTGATCCATCCTCCCACGAGGAAACGATTCGATTTAGATGTCGACCTGATCGGGGATGCTTGATAATGCTTTCATGAAATTCATTATTTCATCGAGGCAACAGTTGCCGCCCTAGCAGTGCCACAGTTTGATTCTTTAGAGCTTGCGTTGTTGTTTGTTGTTTTCCCCTCAACGATCTTCCATATTGGAGATTGCAAATCAGTAAGGGAAGTTTGCGGAATCAAAGAGGTCAAATTTTGAAAATGGCTTTTAATGAGTTGGCAGCTCCATTGATGAATTCATTAACAGACAGATTTTGTTAGGAGCACCTAGCAATTAGCCTTCAATGAGAAAATATCAATTGGCAACTCACCCAAATTTGATAAATAGCTCGGATATCTCTGAATTGTTATGATTGTATAAATGAGAGCTTAACCAATCATAGCGCGCTATTTTAGAGATCACGTGACCATCAGTAACACCTGGATTTTGCGTCGAAAAGGTGGATTGGCTACTCACCCAAATTTGATAAATACCTCAGATATTTCTGAATTGTTATGATTGTATAGAGCCCCATCGCCCTTTTCCGATCACTGAAAAAGAAACCTTGAGTTACTTGGCCTAAGAAAATTTTATCGGTAAAGTTATTGCTATTGAATTATTCGTAATTTCATAGTTTAAAATATAAAAACCAGTTATTGTAACTTTAGCCACCGTCTTCCGTAAAATCGTTGTCGAAAGACACAGCGGTAAAATCGCGATATCTTCATTCCATCGCCCTTTTCCGATCACGCAAGTTCGCGCATGAACTTCGAACAGCACCACCGCAGAGGGCTCAAGAAAGCGCAGTTTCCAGATGAAATGGATGCCATACAGATAACAGAAGATGTTTAGCTCATGTTATCGTTTGGAAAGTAACATTTTGCCTCGTGCAATAACACCACGTCAAATTTACAATGGACAGTTACAGGCTTTTACAAGATAACTGGGAACACTCTAGCATAGCAGCACAGCAAAAATTTTATCATCCCAGTGAGTACGGAGATATTTCACAGCGTCTAAGACAGAGAGGACTGTTCTTGAATTGAAGGGGTTAAATGAAGTAGAAATCCTCTAAACAGGCAAAAGGTAATGTGAAGTTAGGTAGGAAAGGGTTCTTTTTGAGGAATTAGCGAATTTGTGCCTACCATAAATACAACTTAGCATCAAAAATTGAAAATAAATTTTTAGGAATTTATTTTTCCTTNCGACGATCTTACTCCGTTTTACTGGACTCCGGCCTTTAAGACACTTTTGAAGGTTTTTCAAGGGGCCCTTCTTATCTCGAGAAAATCCCTCACATTTGCGGAAGAATGTTAGCTAATTTCAGCCAGGAAAATTCCTAAAACTAGCAATAATAATATTCAGTGAGTGCGGTGTATTGGCTTTTGTACCAAGTGGAAACAGACAACCTTTGAGCAGTGACCTAACTGCATTCTTACGCTGGTACTTTCACTCCTACTTCACTTTTTTGCGCTCTCCGTGCATTAGCCTGCCACGGTCCCTTCTTGTGAAACAATGACACATTGAAGCATGAAATCTGCTTATCGAAGATCCGAGTCTGCATGCCATAAATGATCTTTAATGATGTTGTTTTGTTGATATTTTGCAATTATGCCAACAATAATCTTCGACATCAGTCGATTAATCAGTGTCTAGGTGAAAGAGACTTAAATCTGAAATGGATCATCCATGTTAATCGTTAATGACCAAGATAGAAAATACAGTCCTGCCTGCCAATCCTGCATATTTTTAGAATGAAACTGCACATGAAACAATCAAGCATGACTTGGCATAAGAATACATCGCCGACCGCTGAATCTCCTAAATTTGAATATCAAAAGGTGAGTAGCACCGAGTAGCACGAAATGATCCTTAATTATCTTGTTTTTCACAACCTGCTGCTAAACTGCTAAACTGACTTGTACTACTGTTATGAAAGTTGAATGAAATGAATTAGAAAATAATTGTAATTTAGTTCCGGTAATAAAAGGTAACAGACTTGATTAGGGCTAGCAATGCTAATTTACCTCAAGTCAATTCGCAATAACTTTTAAGTTAATCCTGAAAAGTTAACTTGCACATAGGGACCTTGTTTATTGATATTTGTGGTTCCAAAGTTGAAATATCATTCTTGAAAGTTCAAATTTGACTCCACCTCCAAACCAGAGCTTTGGCGTTTCGGCCTAAGCAAATTCCTGAAGCACATCAAAATTAAGAATCAAAATTAGAGAAGAATTAAGAAATGCATTATAGGTGAACACTCTAGCAAATACCATAGAATATGATCTTATTTTTGTTCAAGTTTTATCAAGGCTATTATTGATTTATTCACTGTGCTTCAAGAATTCGCTTAGACCAAAGCGGCAAAGCTCTGGTTTGGAGGTGAAGGCAAACTTAAACTTTCAAGATTAATACTTCAACTTTGGAAGCACAAAAATCAACCCCAGGGGGGGGGCCACTCCCAGGGGCGGACTGGCCGGTCGGGCTACCGGGCGATCGCCCGGTGGGCCCTCTCAAATTTATGACAATAAATTTTTTTTTTAAATGGTAACTTATCTGGTTTAGTAATCTTTACAAGCAGTCATACTGAGGTTCCTCGTGATCAGTGGCAAATGAGTGAATACAGACATCAGTTTGAGGCCTTCTAGTGCTTTAAAGTTGTTTTCCAGCATTTTGGGGCCCTTAGATACACAAAATATTCAGGGCCCATGGTCCTACTTGTAAATGCGGCACTTCTCAGGAATACTTAAAATCTGATGAATTTCTCTTCGGGGCCTTAGTTTAAACGCTCTCATTTTACGTCATGGGTTACAAAGTACTGATTAACATTTACTGTTTGGCCCTTACAGAGACTGACCGTGGTTAAGCAATAAAAATAGTAACAGGCCCGTAGCAGTTATTGGGACCTTGTGGGCTCAGACCCCCCAATAGTCTCCAAGGTTGCATGTTTTCTTTTATTTTGTTAAGTAAAAATTACTGAAGAAAATACGAAATTCTTCTCAAACAGAGTTTCAGAAGGTTCAGCCCTCTTGATAAAAAGTTTCATAAGATGCAGCTAAGGGTACCAAGACGTAGCCAATGTAATGTGAAATGAAATACAAAAACTAGCTATTAATTTTATCTGTCGAAATTTTTATTTAGCTAACAATTGCAAATAGCTGTCAAGTAAAATCAAAGCAATGCCTTTCAAAAGTATTTCTTATCTTAGTTTAGTTGTAGCTGGCCTGGCATTTGCCCCTTCTCTTTCTTGGGATTCTTACAAAAAGGAGGAGAAAATGAGAAACTGGTTGAGTGTATCTAGATTTGGTGGGGTAAGAACTTTGCAAAATTGTTTGAGTTTCCATTTCAGCAATGGCAAACAATGGATCGAAAGCGGCGTTCTATGCCAAAGTAATAAGTGTGCCCCTAAAAATGTTCCTATTGTTGCTGATTTATAAAGAAGTCACTATTAAATTGTCTAAATTTCTATTTTAGCAATGGCAAACATCGCTTCGGGAGATGCGTTCTATGATAAATGTAAGGGCTTGAAAAAATTTCTGGTGGCTTTGCCCCAGACCCCCATTTTTCTCGCGCCTTCGGCGCGAGTTTAGTACCCCTAAAATCGCTAAAACGCTCGTACGGGCCTGATATTAAAAAGCGACTCATGTGGCTCTTTATTATAAATCTTATGTAGATGTAGGTGACAGAATTATCATTAATTTCCAGCAGCTTCTTGTGCCACGTTCAAAACCGGGATTCAAAGCGATTTAAACAAAATTTTGAGATGACTCTACAAAGATCACTTAATATAAAATAGCAGTATCAAATGCTGTTTGTAGGTAACCCATTTGATATTTCCAATACCATTTTAAGCCAATCTAGAGGATGTTGCCACAAAAATGTTCCGAGGGAGTACCCCCCGGACCCCACTTGTTTTTTTGGTTGCTTTCCTTCACCCTCGGTCATGGGGCCCTTTCTCCACAAAATGGCCCGAGCCCTAAATTTGCAGCCAGTCCGCCCCTGGCCACTCCTATACTTTTCTATAGCATCATGCTCGTACAAAGGTGCAACATATGCACCCTAAACGCCGACCTCTTTTAGCAAATACATACCCTAATCGCGGAAAATTTCCTTGAGAACATACCCTTTCCTGTGTCAACTTGAATTTGTCAAGTTTAGGTACCCTAATCACGGACAAGTCACTTATCAAAATTGTTGATATGGCTAGTGTGATTCTGTGTGATGAATCAGGGACGAAGAGTTCAACCTAAAGTAGTTGAATTTGCCTAAGACATTTTCCTAATTCAAATTCTATTTTAAAATGCTTGATTAAAATTATCATCACAGAAGCGTTTCGATTTATCAAATGCAAAAAACTACACCTTTTTTGAAATTACGGTCGAATTGGCACCCCTAAACGAAGGCCCGCGCGAGCCCGTGCATTGTGAAAAGTGAAAAGGTACCCTTTCCCGCGTTTTTTTGTACGAGCATGATAACACATCAGTTACCAAGTCCCCCCTCCCGGGAAATCAACCAGCAAGGTATCTATGTTCAAATGGCCATAGGGGGTAGTCATGGTTTCTGCTCCCTGTTGTATCGTCCTTGTAATGTAGTAAAAAGTAGTTGGTACGTATTATCTTAAGTAATTGAATATTGAATATAAAGAAACAAAAAATCATATCTTCACTATTCAATGGCTTTGCGTGATAAAGTGAACCCGCTTTGTCTGTGCAAGACTGCCACTTTGTTCGAAGCCCAGAGGGGGCTCCCTATTGGTAGGCGACAGGGGGGTCAGACATTTTTTGGGTTTGGGTCTAGTATACCTTTAGGTACGCTATTTGTGTAAAACTAGGATATTTGGAGGTTTCTTTGAGAAAATTTGACAAGGTGAGTGCTAAGCGGAGCTTTTCTCCAAAATATTGCGACGCAGTAGAAAAAATGCTATTTTACCGCTGGTTTTTGTATACTATGTATCATATGGTATATTGTTGAGGTCTAAAAATGTCTTAAATTTAGTATATTTCTGAACTCATATATATTTAGGATAGGGATGCTCAGGTTACTTTTTTGGGTCTAAAATTTGGGCAAAAGTTATTTTTTGGGTCAGTCAATTGTACAGTTATTTTTTTGGGTTCGTGAAATTCTGGATTATTTTTTTGGGTCAGTCAATTGTACAGTTTTTTTTGGGTTCGTGAAATTCTGGATTATTTTTTTGGGTTTCAAATATGAGAACAGTTTAAAAATATAGAAAAGCATGATTTTTTTACTTTTTTGGATGTTTAGGGGTAAGAAAAATTATTTGTTTGGGTCAATTTTTATCCTAGGAATTATTTGTTTGGGTTGATGGTTTGTACTCCAGCCTGAGCACCCCTATCCTAAATATATATGAGTACCCCCCTGGGAATATACTGTGTCTGACCCCCCTCGTCACCTACCAATAGGGTGTCCCCCCTGGGGTTCGAAGCCCACGCTAGTACTGGTACAGTGTTTACTTTTGTTTTTTCGTAATATTTCAAGCCAAGGCATGGCAGACGAAGACTTCTTATGGCCTACTATAATTAGCGTAAGTGATAAAGATGGTTCGACCGTGTTGATAAATCGACGGCTCTATAGAATNGTTCTGCTCCCTGTTGTATCGTCCTTGTAATGTAGTAAAAAGTAGTTGGTACGTATTATCTTAAGTAATTGAATATTGAATATAAAGAAACAAAAAATCATATCTTCACTATTCAATGGCTTTGCGTGATAAAGTGAACCCGCTTTGTCTGTGCAAGACTGCCACTTTGTTCGAAGCCCAGAGGGGGCTCCCTATTGGTAGGCGACAGGGGGGTCAGACATTTTTTGGGTTTGGGTCTAGTATACCTTTAGGTACGCTATTTGTGTAAAACTAGGATATTTGGAGGTTTCTTTGAGAAAATTTGACAAGGTGAGTGCTAAGCGGAGCTTTTCTCCAAAATATTGCGACGCAGTAGAAAAAATGCTATTTTACCGCTGGTTTTTGTATACTATGTATCATATGGTATATTGTTGAGGTCTAAAAATGTCTTAAATTTAGTATATTTCTGAACTCATATATATTTAGGATAGGGATGCTCAGGTTACTTTTTTGGGTCTAAAATTTGGGCAAAAGTTATTTTTTGGGTCAGTCAATTGTACAGTTATTTTTTTGGGTTCGTGAAATTCTGGATTATTTTTTTGGGTCAGTCAATTGTACAGTTTTTTTTGGGTTCGTGAAATTCTGGATTATTTTTTTGGGTTTCAAATATGAGAACAGTTTAAAAATATAGAAAAGCATGATTTTTTTACTTTTTTGGATGTTTAGGGGTAAGAAAAATTATTTGTTTGGGTCAATTTTTATCCTAGGAATTATTTGTTTGGGTTGATGGTTTGTACTCCAGCCTGAGCACCCCTATCCTAAATATATATGAGTACCCCCCTGGGAATATACTGTGTCTGACCCCCCTCGTCACCTACCAATAGGGTGTCCCCCCTGGGGTTCGAAGCCCACGCTAGTACTGGTACAGTGTTTACTTTTGTTTTTTCGTAATATTTCAAGCCAAGGCATGGCAGACGAAGACTTCTTATGGCCTACTATAATTAGCGTAAGTGATAAAGATGGTTCGACCGTGTTGATAAATCGACGGCTCTATAGAATTTGCCTACAAAGTTTGCAGAGCGTCTGATACTTGTTCTTTGTGCTACAATCGTTTTTCTTGGCACTTTATTTGTTTTGGATTTCAGCTTCAAGTTCGTTACAATTTGACATGAGCACAATTATTATATTACCGACAGAGTAATTCTCTGGAAAATCAATTTCTGACGCAATGCATTGAACATTTTTGATCTCATTGAATTGTTTTTTACCTGACTGAAATCGGCCACTCTCTTCTGAAATTATGAGCGATTTTCTGCAGAAAGCCCCTTCAGGAAACCTTCAAAACAGGCCTAAAATCACGAGCAAATCTTCCAAATATTTCTGCCTTACAGCAATGACTTCAACACATTTTAGCACGTCTTGGGAGGATGAAATCATCCGGAATAATATTGTTATGCTCCCAGGGTGACACTTGCATTCTCCCAAAGGGATAGCACGTGCAAAAGCATGTAAAAGCCATTGCTGTAAAGGCAGAAATATGAGGGAAATTTGGTCGTGATTTTATGCCGTTTTTGGAGGTTTGTTGGAGCGGCTTTCTTGAGAAAATCCTTCATAATTTCAGAACGGAGTGGCCGATTTCAATCAGGTGAAATTTAAATTGTTTTTTCTGACTCACCCGGTATGTATTTATGCATGTATGTATTTCTCTCCCTGATAGTTTATGGGCTGACGACCCAGTCTGCACATGCATAATCCCATACTCGACACTACACATTGCTAGGTAGGCCAAGCATTGCAGCTTTTTTTAATTTTGAGGCAAGAATAGGCTGTGATCCGAAATTATAAGTTTCACTTTGAGATTGTCAGTCGTTCCGAGACAATTTTTTTATTGACAATGATTTAGGCTGTGTTGAAAACCGCGATTCATATGTATAAAACTACCATGTTCTGTAATAGTTTCTTGAAAACGTACCTAATGTGGAATAGGGTCCTCGTTAAACAAAATAGTCTTATTGCTAGAAGCATATTTTCAAGAGCTTCTCTTTGGTATATTAAAAGGGAAGGGTGAACTGAAAGTGGTCGGTAAATTGAGCGAACGAACTTTATTATGTTGTGGCGATAAGGTCTGGTGATTGGACGGTCTAGCTCCCTAATCCCACCCTAACAACTGTTGCAGGTTATAAAGCTTCGAATGAAAGTTTTTACGTTGGAATAAAAGATTTCAGATAGGATTGATAAAATGAATGATAACTGTGGCCAGGCCTTTCTGTTTTGCATTAAATTCTAACAGATAACAACAAAACAATAAAGTGTAAGAAGCTAGCGCAATGACGACGATTGAAATGATCTTACAAAGTAGTAACCACAAGACGAAGCCACACATTAAGGCCAGTTTCCAGACAGTGGGATTTTCCGAGCGGGCGGGAATTCTATTGTCTAAGAGAGAAAATCTCGCTTTGTAATTAAATAGATATTTAAGGTTGAGTGACTTTTGATTGTGTAAAATTCCGCCCGCTTGGAAAATTCCACTGACTGGAAATCAGCCTTAAGGTTACGGTAAACGTTTGTAGCCCAAATAAGCCAATTTTCGAATTTCTTCAAATCTCAGAAGCCCAAATTTTAAGAAACGCAAAGATACCACCTTTGGAAGTAACAGAAATGTCGAAAAAGCAGAATTCTTGATCAAAGGAAGGATACTACAAGTTCTCACGCAAAGTTTTTCTGTGTGGTTTAAATTCTAATCAGCTTTTTGACCTATTAAGCCGGTCGTGTGCTAAAAAGCAAAGAGGAAACCGCATTAGATGTATCGATTCCTTTGTTTAAATGTTTTAAGCCTTAATTGCTTGACCCGGATTATATTGTGGCTTATTTGACCTTGATGTTTGCATTTGAAGTGGCATCAGTAAAATTCCCTTAAAAAGGACTTACAAATCCACTAGGTACAGTTACGAAAAAGCTATTTTATACCCAAGGAACCAATCGAATGGCCCCACATTTTGCACACTACCAGAGCTGGCTTCAGGCAAGCAAACATGTCTCAGAATCTTGGT
>REGM01000113.1:986533-1008857 GCA_004194415.1 Aurelia aurita | reverse complement strand
GCGTGTATTTTCAAGGGAAGGAGGAATTTAAAGAATCTGAGACACAAAATTTGGTAGCTTATGATGTGCGCTTCCTGTTGATATAAGTTAGATTTTGTTACGTTAAACGCAAGGGTACAAAATAGCTTTTGAAGGATGTATGCTCTCTTAAGCAATAACGTTGCCTGGAAAACAACTTCTTACAATCTTTGCCAATTATTTTGATATGGTTAGAATCCCTAACATTCTTACGCATCGAGTGATGCATAGTTTAACTAGATTCCGCTAACAGTTTGGCTTTTGGGGAGAGAAAACCTAATCTTGTGCCACAAACGTTTACCGTAACCTTAATGGACAACAAATGCTGAATATGGAGCAAAATGAGTTGCACATTTGCAGTCTTTCAAAAGGTTTTCAGAAAGCTTTCTAATAATCATAAAGAAGCGCTGAAAAATTTGGACTTTGCACAATCTCTCAAGTGCATTTATTCACTCCAGTCCTTTCTGGCGCAAACAATTAACAGAAATATGCCACTCTGGAGGAGACTGAGATGTCAGTCGCGCTGGTTATAGCGCCACAAACCTTGGTTCAAATTTCAGAGCGAGAACAGTTCAGTAGACAGTTGCGCAAAAGATGGCCTCGGCGATTTTTTACCATGATCCTTTGTGTCTGAAAGTATTTTGATTGATTTGATTGGTCAATTTATACGGAGGCTGTTTGTACTCTCCTCCGCGAGAATCATGGACCATGGAACTGCGGAACATGCAGAATAAATAAAGAAACCTCGCGGAGGAGAGTAGGCTGTTTGCGAAATGGTTGATCAGAGATCTGTCTGACACGACTTGATTTTTTAAATTATAAGGAAACAGTCAAGTCCCATAAATATTACAAATAGCCGAAAAGCGGAATCTGGTGCGGTAAGACCGAACTGCCCTACAAGAAAAACTACCCAGTTGATATTTTGTTCTTAATTAAAGGGAATCTAAGCATATATAAGCTTTTGATAGAAATAGCCGTGCAAAGACAATAGTCCGTGACACATGCCGAACCATATTTGGGTAACTGATCTAAGTGAACAGGAAATACTGATATCTGATAGGCTAGAATTGGACCGCAAATGGCTTAAGCCACTTTTATATGCTTACATTCCCTTTAACAACAACAATTCTGTGTCGGATGGACAAATGATCAACCATTTCACGAACAGCCCCTTATCATTGAACGCAAAGGATCATGGTAATAAATTCCGTCATCTTTAGCGCTATGGTCTATTGCTGCCATGCTCATGCGGAGGAACTTAATATATTCAGTGGTACAAGTAAAAATGAGGAATTTCCTAGGAATGAGAAAACGTGCAATGAAGCTGACAGGAACTCATAGCATTTCCCTTATAAATCCAACGAAAAGACGTACCGTTTTATTTAGAGTCTGAATCAAAACCGCCTGATTAAAGTGAAGTATACCTGGATGACTGCCGTATTCCCAAGACAGTTCTTTTCAGCGAAGCTCGTGATGGCTCTAGGAAACAAGGTCGCCCGTTGTTGAGATATCATGATAATTGTAAAAGTGACATGAAATCATTTGATATGAATGTAGATAGCTGGGGGGTGTGCGCAACACAACGTTCATCTTGGAAGGAAAATTTCACCATGGGAGCAAGTAGATATGAACACCCCCTTATGCAGAGAAAGGAGGAGAGCAGGAAGAGAAGAAAGCGGCCTTTAACAAACTTGGATACCAACGATGATGCATTTATTTGTGAAAACTGTAACAAGAGCTGCCGTTCAAGAATTGGATTGTTTAGCCATATGCGGACTCACCAGAACTAAGACATTACTTTACGCGCATACCACGATCTTTAAGATCGAAGGTTGCCTACTTTACCTGTCATAATCCAATTTTCTTCAATTTTATGCAGATTGAAAAAAATGACAATGGGGAGAAATTGCAAAGAGAGAAAGAAAAAGACATTGAGGCCCATGCGATTGAAACAGAGAATGCCCAAATAGAGAAAGCACTGACTGAAACACAATTGCTGTACACAATTGATGAAAGTCCTCCTTGGTATTTGGCTGTCGCCCTTGGATTTCAGGTATATTGGATTGTGCTGTACCAACAAAGAGAAGAAATGCAAAACGAGGCTGACCGGAAACGCTCTCCCTTCCCGCCTTCGCTCAAAATGGCGTCTGCTGCGCCTGCAAACTGAGCGGAAACTGACCGGTTTCAAATGTGGCCTCGTTTTCGTTTTACATTTTTTCTGTTTGTTTACTGTACCATAATTCCTCTATTGAGCACCCCTCGATTAAGCGATCCCCGAAAAAGGTTCCCTTATCTCATTACTTTTAACGAACATAAGGGATGGGTAAATTACTTTGAAAATAACGTACGATGTTTGTAGATTGTGAAGAAGTTGGAGGTTTGAGAGCTGTTTTATTTAAATTAATTTTAGGCCATTTTAGGCAATATTGATTATCCTAGCGAAGGCTTAAATTGGCAAAATTCTGAAGTTCGAAAATGACAAAGAGTTGCCGCCAGTAAGTTTTTTGTCTATACTCGAATGTTTTCACGTGGTTGATTATGGCACAAAGTAATTTCGTGATGAGGCAAGAATCGAAAAATAGCTTGAAATGGTAAAATTTGGGATCCTAGGCAAGATTTACGATACATTACGTAAACGATGGCTTAAAATACGGGTTTTCAATCTCTTTTTTTTTATATTTCGTCGAAAAGAGTGTAATATTTATTATTGTTAAAGATAATTTGGTCTTTAAATTTTGCTGAATAAAATATAAATTTTATCAATTAATTTCAAGAAAATTTTGTCTGAGTTTTTACACGTCGCAACTTTTTTGACTCAACCGGTGGATCATATTAAAGAATACCGGGTGCTCCAGCAAAACTTCAAGAGCTATGTCGTGTCTAGCTTCCTGAAAGCAAATGTTATCAACACAAACAAGATATCAGCATGTAGCTGAAGGGCTTATCTATCTTTTGAGATGTTGCTTGGTCAGTTTAAGCTATAACTACCTTGCGAAAAACCAGTTTCAAAATATGTTAATTTATTTATTTTTTTAGAATTTCCCCCTCCTTCTCTAATCTATTCAAATAAATGTACAGCGTGTGGCGAAGTATGAATAGCAATAATAGTCGTTAATCTCTAACTGTAAATACTCAAAACGCCATAGAATAAAATCACTAAACGTATCGGGCTGTGCCCTTCGTCAGTAGTAAAGAAACTTAGCAGAAACGAAGATTATAGAAAAGAAAGAATGTTTAATAGAATGGTTGGATCGAGCAAGCAACGGAAGAATGTAACGAGCGAAAATAGAACGCTCAGAAGCAAGAGGAAATGAAATTATAAAAAGGAAAATTGCTTATTAAGACCTTTCGGAACACGTGTGTCCAGTTTAAAAATAATTATTTTTTCTAATGTCTTTCTTTTCCGCGAATCCATAGGAGCATCTAACAGTCCGATAATGGTCATATCTGCAATGGAATTTCCTGTCGAATTAAAATGTTGCGAAACAAATCTATCTAATCTATGTTTTGGAAGATGCGAAAAAGACGAATTCCAAATTTGCATGGCAGCACGAACTTTGAATAGGGAGCTGAGATCAATCAACAGCAGATTTCCCCCAGACGACTTCAAATCTATCTCCACGTTAAGTTTTCACAAAATGTTGACTGGAAGAGGATGGAGATTATTCCACTCTAAATGAGAAATGTAGACTTCGACATTTTCTTTAAGTCTGGTTTTTCGGACAGTAATCATAGCCAAAAGCGACCATGCAACATCTCATAAGATAGCCAAGCTTTGCAACTAAACGATGATGCGAAGCATTTGTCAATACCTTTTGATTTCAGTGAGCTGGTTAGGATCTAGCTTGTGAAGTTTTTCTTGGGTCACCTGATGGTTTTTTCCCAAAATATTTGGCACCAAATATCTTGTGGTAATGTATTAATTTTTTAATTGCAGCACTATGTGACAATGTTCGGTGGTACATTCACGATGCCTTTTATACTGTCTGCTCCGCTTTGTTTCGCCAACGAGCCAGTTGTCATCAGTAATATCCTCAATACAATTCTCTTTACATCTGGAATGATCACTTTCCTTCAAGCAACAGTTGGATGCAGGTTTGTATACAAATATTCAATTAATTGATTGATTAATTAATATTTTAGTTATTTATTTATTTATTTATAAGAAACTAACTGTTCGACTCTGTTTTAAATTTGTAAACTTTGAAATTCATTCCTGAATGTTAACATTTAAAGAACATATCATCGTATAGNCTTGATACCATATTGTAGACATTCATAAATTATGCTTGTCTTGAAAATTATTCTATGTTTCCTCGAAGATTTGAGAAATTACGATGATTTTAAGTTTTTTCCAAAAAATTTCTTGAATTCTTAAAAAAGAAGAAAATCACTCTAATTCTGAAAATATTGAAGATTTCTGAAAAGTCCAACGATAGAATTATTACAAAGTAGCTAAAGTTTCTTTCAAGCCATTCCATTCAAAGAACTAGGTCACAGAATTTTACACCGACCTTTTTAAAGATTTGAAACTTATGCTACGACGATGTAATAAGTCTAATCATCGTACACTCCAAACTGATGATAGTCGGAGTTAGATATAGCCAGGTATAGCGGGTCAGTAAAAAGAAGTTAACACGTTTGCATGCCTGTAGTTTGCTACCTATTCATCAGATTCATTAAAACTAGTTACCAAGTTACAATTATGGGAATGTTCAAATTTTTCTCAGAAACCCCAGATGAAAAGACTTGCTTAGTTACAAATAGGTCAAAAGTTCTAAAACTTATCAACAAAACTTTACAAAAATTCCTAATAGATTAAATAAATAATGGTCGGCTGAATATTAGCACCGATCTAGCTTGTATTACCAATTCGTAGGGTAACTGCTCCGAAACGGAGATTTAGCTTCTATATTATTATTATTATTATTATTATTATTATTATATTATTATTATTATTGCACCCCAGTTATGAGCGATTTTACAAAATTGTTTAATCTCAGAATCCTTCAAAAGAGGTCTAATATCCTTTCAGTTCAGTTCAGTTCATCATCATTTTAAAATTCCACTACATACAATATCATAAACACAACAAAAAGAAAACTGAATCAAATTTAACTAAAATACAACCAATGATACAAAATAAATAAACTAAGGATGGAATTACAATATTGTACGCAGGGAATTTCTTGAGGAGGAGCTCTCTCAGTAGTTAAACTAATCGAGGAGAGAGCACCCCCTTTTTCATAAACATAATTAACTAACTGCTTGCTCTAATCAGCTTCATATAAGTTGGTTCATATAGATAAAAATTGATCGAAACAAAGACAAAACNTTTCAAGGGTAGAATGCTGTGGAGACTTAAAAATGATAAAATTAGTTTTATCTATATTTAATGATAGTTTATTAACATCAAGCCACGTTTTCACTTTTTTCAATTCTTTGTTAACTTTTTTAAGCTTATCAAGATTATCAGCTTCATAGAAAATATTAGTATCATCAGCAAATAAGTAAAAAGCTAATTTAGAGGATGAGCGAGGTAAATCGTTGATATAAATTAAGAAGAGGAGGGGGCCAAGGACAGAGCCCTGTGGGACCCCACAGGTCACATTGAGATAACTAGAGTTGGCTCCATTCACAGAAACATATTGCTTCCTTTCAGATAGATAGGATTTAAACCACTCTAATGCTGTTCCTCTAATTCCATAATGTTCAAGCATTATTAAAAGAATATTATGATTAACAGTGTCAAATGCCTTCTGCAAATCAAGAAAGATACCACAACATAATTTCCTATTATCCAGCGAATTCTTGATGGCTTCAGTTAAACTAACAAGGGCATGATTGATGGAATGCTTAGCACGAAAACCAAATTGTAAGGCATATAAGATTTCATATTTTTCTAGGAATTTATAGAGACGTTCGTACATGACTTTTTCAGTGATCTTGCTAAAGACCGAAAGAAGAGAAATGGGTCTATAATTGGCTGCTGTTTTAAGATCCTTGATCAAAGTTGCTAACAATTCAGCATGACGATTCCGAAAACGATCTTAAAAACAGCTAAAAGAATTTCCAAGGTGAAAAGTATAGTAGGGCAACTGATTGCCTATGCGATAAGATAGGCCTATCTAGTCTGCGGTGCGACCTCTAAGGGAGAGGACAAATTGAGGAAAAGAACATTTTCTTTTCCTCAATTTTTCCTCCCCTGTAGAGGTCACACCGCAGACTAAAGCCTAGCCCAATAGAGATGGCATGGCGTCGGGGAATTTTTAACCGTGATCCTTTGCTTCTCATAGTGAATCGAGCAATCAAATCAATCAAAGTTCGTTCAGACATAAACAATCATGGTAAAAAAGTCCCTGAAACCATCTTTAGCGCAATCGTCTACCGGGTGTCCCAATTAAAGTATACAGATTTGATCAACCTTAACGATCAGAATTTAGCATGAATCGATCCGAAATCATTTTGAAAACATTACTCGATAGTTAACTTGAACATAGATACCTTGTTTGTCGACATTGGTGCTTTGAGAGTAGACATATTAATCTTCAAAGGATAAATTTACCTCCACCTCCAAACCAGAGCTTTGGCGTGATTTGATTTTGATTTGAACCAAGGTTTGTGGCGCTATAACCAGCGCGACTGAGATCTCAGTCTCCTCCAGAGTGGCATATTTCTGTTAATTGTTTGCGCCAGAAAGGACTGGAGTGAATAAATGCACTTGAGAGATTGTGCAAAGTCCAAATTTTTCAGCGCTACATCTGACGTAATCACAGAACCTGTTTCACAAAGGACTCGAGAGCTGAGTCGAGAATCTGAAAACTAATAGTGCGGCCGTTCGGTAGGCCGCTGTCAAAGACAATACCATTCAATAGGCCTGTGTAGACAAAGCAGAATTTATCAACAGGGATTAGCAGGAATGAATGAGAAATCTGATAACACGAATGAAGGAATTTTCACTGCCTGAAGGGAAAATATGGATTTCTTTCTATTTCTTTTCGGACAACAAACATGGTACGTTTCTCTGACAAAAACAGTTATTAGACTAATAATACCAATAACATTGCCAGCCGCCACTGACTGATACTGTACTCATATCACATATTCTTTCATAAGGATCACGTTTGCAAGGATCTCGAGGCTATTCCAGGAATTAAGAACTGATCTCGAGGCTATTCCAGGAATTAAGAACTGATCTCGAGGCTATTCCAGGAATTAAGGACTGATCAAGGTTTGCTCAGGCTGAGAATTGGAATCCTAAAATTAGGCAACCGTTGATAGAAAATCAGTTTCTCAAAGTTTTGTTAAATGAAATTCAAAAAGAACTAACGGGTGTCCCAAAAAAGTACTCCTGTTTGAAAAATCACCAAAATTTGATTACATGGCCGATCTTGAAATTTCTTTTTTTTTTGACAAGTGGATCAAAGACCAAATTGCTTTCCCAGGTATAGCTGATCTTGTGATTGGTTTTAAAATTTGCAAATTTAGCTCTTTTTATGGCTGCCTGGTTTGAGGCATACTGCAAAAAATACTGATGATTACAAGATTATTTCTTTCTCGTATATTAAGCTCCTAGTTTGGTCATAAATGTCAGAAAGAAACAGAAACGTTCACTGGAGACTTGATGGATGATGAAAAATCTCAAAATAATGGTTCTTAGGCGAGATTTACGATGTTGCTTTAAGAGTAAAGCTCAGAATAAGGTTTTTCAAGATGTCATTAATGAAAACGATAATTTTATCAGTTTTAAATATATTTGAATCATTGCAAAAAGAGATGGAAAAGAAAATTTTATGATTGGTTGGACAATCAAGTTTTGGTGATTTTCTAAACGGGAGTACTTTTTTGGGACACCCGGTATTTTGTTGCAAGGTAAATTGTATATCCCTTTGTTCGTAGGCTTCCAATCATACAAGGTTGCACTTTCGCATTTCTGGCACCAATATTTGCCAGCATGGCTGTCAAAGGTCCTTGTCCATCGAAAGTAGTACCTACAAGTGAGTACCTTTTTCAAACTGCTACATAACTGCAGAAGCGTCGTGGCTGGGGGCTGGGGGCAGGGGGCAGGGGGCACGAGCCAGAAGTTCGGAAATTTCCGAAATTTCTACTCCGTTCGGCTCTTGGCACAAACTGGGTGGTTGTGGTTTGAATCGTTGGAATTTCATTACTTCATACATCGTGAAGTGGATTCATGCCATCTGTGATACTAACGAGACTGAGTTACTTATTTTCGACGATTTATTGCAAATATGTCATACAAACATTTAAGTTCAGTTGTCGTTTGTTTTGAGTCGTCTTCGCTATTTTTATAGATTAGCGATTTTGGGCAATTCTTATTTTGTTTTGGAACATCCTGTAATGACAACGGTGTATATCAAATGTATACACACCGTAAATCATTACACGTATTTTTGTTTATAAGAAACTGCTTATAAGAAACTCAACTCTCAGATCGCCAAAAAGTTAAGAAACTCCAGTACTGGGAAAAAATTATTATCATTACCGCTATTACTATTATTTCTTTTTTTCTCGAGAGAATTAGATCAAAATGTTATTTTTTGGAGGATCCTGTAATGACAACTGTGTATATAGAATGTATACACACCATTTTCATAGTACAGCAAATAAGATCTTATTTTGATTATGTCAGTTCTGAGTTAATGTTTATTCTTTGCTATTTAGCTCCGTTTGCCAACCAGACAATGAATAGCACTCAAACACAAGGTGGCGAGGAAGAATGGAAGCTGCGTTTGCGGGAGGTAGGTAAATACTTCTTTGCGCCATCTTGCTTGTCCTTTTCTTCTGCTCCATTACTTGAATAACAAGAAGTTTTTGCAAGGGAGACTTCTGGAGAAATCTGTATCATAAACTTTTCCGACCGAAATTAGAATGTGTCTGGAGGTTCGCCACCACGAATGGTTTTCTTGGATTGCAAAAGATTTTCGTGTGACACTATTTAGAATTATGTAAATCATGCATATGAAAAACTTTTAAAACCATTCTCTGCATTGTTCAAGGCTTTTTTTGACGAAATCAAAATTTTAGTTAACCTTGAATGCTCACCAATGGTCTCTTGAGCTCCTGTATCAATTGAAAAGAGTAGGTACCTGGTTTTGGACGATGGCAGAAGTTGATCTAATAGATCGATTTGAAATATTGTTAATTTAGTCAATTGATTAGATTATTCACGGGTTTTAGGAAACGCTGAATTAAAAATTAGATTTTCCGATGATGCATCGAGTATTTTCTTATCTTTTATTTTAATTGTGATACATCGAGGGCGAAGCTCGCACGTCACGCGCACTGCCACGCGCTTCGCCCTCGATGTATCACCATTGACATAAAAAATAAGAAATACTCGATGTATCATCGGAAAATCTAATTTTTAATTCAGAGTTTCCTAAAGCCCGTGGATATTTTTTTCATACTTTATTTAACGTTGGTGAATAGGTAAGATAGCTAATTACAATAATAATAATAATAATAATAATAATAATAATAATAATAATAATAATAATCACTGTAAGCACCGTAGTTACATACAACTATAGGCTAAATACTTACAAGATACAATAACTCTAATTAAAACGAACAAGCAACTTAAGAACATACGTAAAAGGAATGGTGAGAGGAGATGTGAGGGCACTATCCCGTTGGTACACATGGATTGTCTATCAGAAAGTCTTTGCATACACCCAATACCCTGTGCAAAAACCTAATTGTTGCGATATTTGTTGTAATGAATAGCCATGTTACCAATCATGTTAAGTAATATTTCTTTGTCAACTCTACCCCATTCACTACCAAAGCTGCCGTTCATAGTTTCAAAATACTCTCTCCTAGCTTCTACAAGTTTTGGCTCTGAGCATCCAAGTACGAAATGAACCTATAGATTAGCGACCTCGATTTTTTCTGCATCCTTCCTAATTCAATGGGCAGGAGATGTGCGGATATTCTTAGCTTGGCGATTGTAGACCTATGCTCATACTTCAAGATATTATTTACGTATAATTCCTCCCCATAACCCTTTTTGATGAATTGGTAATTACAATACATAAATGCAAGAATCAGCTAATTAATACCAACAAACATAACATAAGTAATACACATAAACATAATTAATAGTAAAGTGGCAAAAACGAAACGAAAACGATATCTAGATTTAGATTTTTAGTAAATCTGATTAATGTAGCCAAGATTCTGTAAATACGGGGTACAGAAACTACAAATGCAAGGGATGGAAAACTGCTTTATTTTAGCTTTGAATATTCCTAAACTGCTAGCCATTCTAATTTCATTTGGAATGCTGTTCCATATTTGGTTGCATCTATGGGTTATTGTTTCTGTACCATATAAAACTGTTTTTGGAGTCCGAGATGAAAATTTTTCTGTTCTTAGATCATAAGCTGTTGTATCAAATTTGAAAATCTCATTCATGAATCCAGGACTCGTATCATTTTTGGCTTTATACATTTCTATTGCTAGGAAATTTAAATTGTGTTGATGGATTGTGGCACAATCCTTACTGAGCAAGGCCTCAAAACTGGAATTGTAGTCATTGTAAGCAATTCTTAGTGCTCTTCGATGAATACTGTTTATTAAGTTAATTAAAGTAAATGAACGGAGATATAGCGATCTAGTCTAAACATAGCACAAAAGAACGGCACGCGCCACTTATGTTCTTATTGTTTTCATCGATCGAAAACATCAAATACAATAGGTTCTATTTACATGGACCCAGTCCCCCTAGCTAAGTTGCCTTTTAACTCCGTTGATTTACTTTAAAGTCTGTCTCAAAAGTAGGTATCATTAGATTTGATCCATTAGATTAAAGTCTGTCTCAAAGTAGGTATCACGTGAGATTTGCAATAACGCAAACTTAGTCATGCAAAACACTTCAACTGTTGTTATTCGCGGGCATTTTCACGTGACATCTATAGTTCTACAGAGACAGACTATAGTTCTACAATCTCTCAAACAACTCAACTCTTTCTTTTCTCTTATCCATTACATTTTTGGTAGATCCAAGGAGCGATCATCGTGGCAGCAATTGGACAGATGGCTATTGGATTCAGCGGTCTAATGGGATTATTGCTCAGATTCATTGGCCCACTGACGATAGTTCCGACAATCGCACTAGTTGGTCTGCCACTCTTTGAAGTTGCGTATAACTATGCAAGTAAGTTTTTGGACAGTACAAACTGAATATGAAAATCAAATGTAATATATATACATATACATAACTGAAAAATAACCAGAACGAGGCCAACAACAACAACAACCTACGACAAGAACATTTTTACCTTATAAGGACAAAATGATAAACATAAATTAATTAACCTTATATGGACATACAGTTTCCTATAAATAGAGATAGATACTTTGAATTAATCAGTTGCTCTGAAGATGCCCTAGTGGGCGAAACTAGTCAGCACTGAAAGAAAATAATAAAAAAGACCAAACTGATGCCTGTTTTCTTCAAGTAGTTAGGCCCTCTTCAACGGTACACTTTATACATATCCATAGCTTGTATATACATAACGAAAACGACGAAAAGTAAAACATGAAAAACAGAAAGAAAGAGTAGTACCTTCCTCATGAATGCTTGACCTGTCCCACTCCACTCGACTGCTTGTGTAGCTAGCTACAAACTCATTTTATGCTCAATTTAGTGACAATGAAAGTACTTTCCATTGTCAGTAGCAACTCAGTAGCAGTTGTTAATAGGTTGTTAATTTGTTATTTTTCCAAGCTGAAAGGAGTTTCGTGTATAAATATTGATAAAATGAAAATGAAAAAATGAAAATTAATGAAACTCATCAGCCAGAAGCCCACATGAGACATTTTGGGGCTTTGATTCTAGAACGTCCCTTTCTCATGGGTGCATCTCGTAGTCCAGCGTTGGGGAGCACGGTTGCTAACAAGTCCAGTTCATTTCAATCCAGTGTAACAAAGACGTTATCTCGGTCTCGTTTCACCATCCTTAAGATAACGTGGGCGATAGATAAACATACATAAGTACGTCATAACATCGCATTCTGTCTTTTCTAGGTGTTCAATGGGGAATTGCCATGCTGTGAGTGTATATTGCTTAGAATTAAATTAAATACCTTTTTAAACTAAAATTTAGATAAACACCCTTGTCTCAATTTAGATTATTTACCTGTACTGTATATAACTGTCTAAAACATAAACTATTACTAGGGAAACTTTTTCAGATATGCATCATTTTCCTTTGGTGTACCCAAATTTGTGGTTGGCTCCAGATATCCTGAAATCTAAAATGTGTCACTGATGTTCTGCTCTGTTCTGTTTCAATTCTGTTATGTTAGAAGCGGTTTGGGACTTATATCTGGAAATACTCTACGAAGGAAAGCATTTTTAGTTGGACAAATTTAGTAGAATAAGATCTTTCAAATTCACTATAATGTTTGGATATGGCTTAGCAAACAATGCATCCCGAGTTTTCTTGCTTTACTAAAAAAATTCGTTAATACCACTGAAGCGTCAGATTTTCCTTATCTTTAAAGACCAAAGCGTGAATCGTGCTATCGGTAAAAAGTGTGACATTTTTGTTTCTATATTGCAGGACAATCATTTTGATAACATTGTTCTCTCAAGTTCTGAAGGAATTTAATGTACCTATTCCTGCTTATTCAAAAGGAAAGTTTCGTTTCGTGCCTTTTCCAGCATTTAAACTATTTCCGGTGAGTTTGTTTACTTCTTGCATAAAGTTCGTAGCTCTAGCAGGTCGGTGTATTTAGTGGAGTATAGATTAGGATTCCTTGCGTTTAGCGGAAAACTCTCTTTCACTCGCCTTACTATCAAAAAGCTCGTTTGCACAAAAGAGTGCTGGATCTGTGGTTGAAACAAAGATGGCACTTCACAGGTAACCTTCCTTTGTTAGGTTAAGACTAAGGCTTAATTTCTGGCAATAACTTTGACGTTTGTTGTCGTGAATTGCTTTTAAGGTTGTTTTTCGGTGGAAATATCAACTTGAAATCACTTCAGCTGTAAGGTTGTGTACTGAAAGGATCTGCTTTTGGTTTTTTAGTAACCTCAAATTTTTGCTTCGTTTGGCGATAACTGAGCGATCACTTGTCAGATCTACTAAATCGAAGGCCCAGAGTCTAAGTTGAAGCCTCTTCTATTTAAAACTAACAACAACCTGTTAGTTAAAATCGTATCTCCTCCACAGCAGCCGCACAAGAGGCTGCTTGCGAAATGGTTGATCAGTGGTCTGTCCGACACAGATTGATTTCTTAAATTATAGGGAAACATTCAAGTCTCATACATATTACAAATAGCCGAAAAGCATACTCTGTTCCTGTGAGACCGAACTGCCCAACAAGAAAAACTACCCAGTTGATATTTTGGCCTTCATTTACAAAAACAAGTCCGTGTGGGATGAACAAATGATCAACCATTCTCACAAACAGAGTATTAACATTTTTGGGCATCCTGTAGTTTATCAAATTACTGCATCATATGTATGTTATTGTTTTATCTCACTCTTCCTCCTTTCAGATCATCATAGCTGTGTTGATTTCATGGGCATTATGTGCAATTCTTACAACTACTGGTGTGTTTGGAGTTGGCCACAAAGCAAGAACTGATATTCGAATTAATGTTTTGAATAAGGTTTCTTGGCTAAGGATTCCCTATCCAGGTATGCAAGAGTTTGGATTTAAATTTTGTTTACCTAACTTGCTTCCTATGAAACAGTTTCGTATTAAGATACTGCACTTATATTCAAAGCAACCATGTGACCCATTGGAAACATTAACTCCAGTTCATCTACCGGGTGTCCCAAATAAAAGGTAACAGATTTGGTCAGGGCTAGCGATGCTAATTTAGCTCCAATCAATTCCCAATAAGTTTTAAACTAATCCTCAAGAGTTAACTTGAACATAGATACCATGCTGGTTAGACATTTGTGCTTCCAAAGGTGAAATATAAATCTTCAAAGTTTAAATTTGCCTTTTCCTCGAAACCAGAGCTTTGCCGCTTTGGCCTAGGCAAATTCTTGAGGCACAGCAAACAAATCAATAATGACATCCACCTTGATAAAATCTGAACAAAAATTAGATTATATTAAACGGTATTTGCTAGAGCTTATATATGATGCATTTCTTAATTTTTCTTTAATTTTGTTTCATAATTTTGCCGTGCTTCAGGAATTTGCTTAGACCAAAACGCCAAAGCTCTGGTTTTGATTCGGAATCAATTTTGAACTTTAAAGAATAATATTTCAACTTTCGAAGCACCAATATCAAAGGTATTAATGCTCAAGTTAACTTTCTGAATTAGCTGTGCCTCAAGAATTTGCTTAGGCCAAAGCGGCAAAGCTCTGGTTTCGAGGTGAAGGCAAATTTAAACTTTGAAGATTTATATTTCAACTTTGGAAGCACAAATATCTAACCAGCATGGTATCTATGTTCAAGTTAACTCTTGAAGATTAGTTTAAAACTTATTGCGAATTAATCGGAGCTAAATTGGCATCGCTAGCCCTGATCAAATCTGTTACCTTTTATTTGGGACACCCGGTATAGTCATCATTTCAATACATATTTTTTTAATAAAAACCGCTTATAAGAAACTGCAGGCTAAATTTTTCAAAAATTAATAAACCGAGCTACTTGGATTAAAAAGCATAGACACTTCTTTGATTTGCAGCTTTACTTTTTCAAGTTCACTCAAAAACATTTTGACTGCGAATTCGGTTAATAGTTGTTTTGAGATCTTAATAGCTAGTTTGGAAGCCCTGGTAACAAAAATAGATTAAAATTACATTTAGGGCGTTAAAGATTTAGGAAACTATCAAGAAACTTTTGGCAGCTAGAATGTCCTAAAATCTAAGAAAAACCGCCCTGGACCTAATACGCCCTATTTTTGCACCGGAGTGCGAATTCAGCTTTAGTGGCTTCCCAAGTTTAGTTGGAAAACCATTAATCTTTCTTCTCATTGCTATCCCTTCTTTTAGGCCAATGGGGAACTCCGACCTTCAAACTTGCAACCGTCATTGGAATGTTTGCTGGTGTAATAAGCTCAATGCTAGAATCCATAGGAGATTACTTCGCATGCGCAAGGCTTTCAGGAGCACCAACACCTCCGAAGCATGCTATAAACAGAGGCCTGGGGATCGAGGGATTTGGTTGTCTCTTGACAGGAGCCTGGGGATCAGGGAGTGGCACTACGTCATATAGCGAGAATATAGGAGCAATTGGAATTACAAGAGTTAGTATTTTGTTTTCTTTGGACAATTTCTCATACAGAAGAATTTTGTAAAAAACTACCATTAAGGGTCGACGAAAGGAACATTTTTCTGAGTATATCAATCTTTCAAAAAAGATATTTTTTGACTTATTGAAAATGAGAGGGTTTTTGCCAAAAGCGTACGAGGTTTTTATGGAGTGACCTATTTTGGACTTCAATCTGTTATGCCCTGGTCGTGCGATCAAACAGTGTATGGGCAAAGCTGTCAGGTTTGCTTGTTAAGCAAGATGCCTCCCCTTTTGCTTGATACCTGTCAGATTGGCACGTGGCAAGCATTGCTTGACCAATCTTTTTTGACAGTAAAGGCGGACATAGAGTCCAGAAAAAGTCACGGATCCACGGCTGTGAGCCGGAGCAAGGTTTTGATTGCTAATGTCATATTTGAGGATGGTTTAGAAATTCTTGTAAGACACCCTGGGACAATTTTGGGTTATTTTGACCTGATAAAATGAGGAATGTTTAGCTAATGAAATTGGTATCAGGAGGAAGGTTCGAACTTTTTCTAGACTCTGGGTGGATGGAAACTTTTCAACTTTCTTAAAGATATTATTGGTCAACAAATCTTGCTTTATTCTGCTCGTCATGCCAGGTGAGAAAAAGTTATCAACTGTTTGAAAATTCATATTGCAAAAACTACCAGGTGTCCCAAAAAAAGTCCTACTGTTTGAAAAATCATGAAAATTTGATTACATGGCCGATCTTCAAATTTCTTTTTTTAGCAAGTAGATCAAAGACCAGATTATTCTTCCCGGTGTAGCTATTTTTGTGATTTTGGTTTTAAAATTAGCAAATGCAGTTCTTTTTAAGGCTGCCTGGTTTTGAAGCATACTGCAAAAAGCACTGATTACCAGCCTATTTTCTTTTTGTATATTAAGCTTCTAATTTGGTCATAAATGAAAGAAAGAAACGTACATTATTATTGGAGACTTGACAGATAATGAAAAATTGCGAAATTTTGGCTCTTAGGCAAGATTTACTAATCGACAATATAATAGATAAATGATTAAAGTACCATAAAATAGCGTAGATGTAAAAAACACGACGTTTCGAGCATGTACTCGTTATCAAGTCAAACATATTAAGATTTACTAATGTTGCTTTAAAAATAAAGCTCAAAATCTGTTTTTTCAGCGAGTAAGTTTTTACCCTCAAAGCTTTGAAAACAAAGATTTTATCATCTTTAAATATATTTGGATCATTGACAAAAGAGATAAAAAAGAAAATTTTATGTTAGGTTTGATTATCGAGTTTTGGTGATTTTTGAAACGGGAGTACTTTTTTTTGGGAGACCAGGTACAAAACCGATTCGTAAGATTTTTTCGTCTCGATGGGGCTTTTATATTGACTGAATTAGCCCAAGCGGGGTCTGGCGGACAGGTGGGTTTGGCGGACAGGTGAAGTCGATGCCTGGTACACTGGACTAAGACAGACAAACTTTATGTCTCATTAATCGAACGAGATAACGTTGATTTTTATTCTGTCTGAAATCTGGAAGCATTCGAATTTACTCAATTCCTCACAACGTCTATTTACCGACAAAAACATGGTAATTAGTTGCCCAAGACTTCTAATACCGTTTAACCGACCCTGTTTAAATATTTGACTTTGATACTTTTATTTACAGGTTGGGAGTCGCCGTGTTATCCAATATGGAGCGTTGTTCATGATTATTTTGTCATTAATTGGCAAATTTGGTGCCCTGTTTATCACCATTCCTGAGCCAGTCGTCGGAGGCATTTTTGTTGTCCTCTTTGGAGTGCTCATTGCAGTTGGATTGAGCCCACTTCAATATGTGGATATGAATTCGATGAGAAACCTCTTCATCATTGGCTTTTCACTCTTCTTTGGACTCGTCTTGCCATTTTGGTTGAATAGGACTCCGAAGGCTATCCAAACAGGTGAGATGATACATATTCCTTTTCTGGGACGGATCCATCCTGAACTTAGAGGGGGGCAACCTGCAGGGAGGGCGCCAACAATATAATCGAAAGTTAAGCGCGCCGAAGGCCTGCGAAAATGGTTGGACTCCTGGTTAAGAAAATTCTTTGGTTTTTCTGCTAAATACCGCCTCGATTTGCATGTTTTTCCCCGCATTCTGATCGAATTATTTAGAAAAGATCGTATTAGGGTAACGATGAGGGGCGCACTTCTCACCAAAAGGGGTTCCATAAGCTGAATTTTCATGATGAAGAAGGGGGGCAGTTGCCCCAAAATGCAAGCTGAATGCCCACTAATTTTCTGCATGTTTAATTTCCCTAGGTTCACCAGAATTTGATCAAGTGGCTACTGTTTTGCTGAGCACTAACATGGCTGTAGGTGGGATATCTGGGTTCGTTCTCGACAATTTGCTGCCAGGAACATTAGACGAACGTGGGATGACAAAGTGGAAACAGGCTGTCTCTCAAGGAGCAACCGAAGGAGAAAGATTAGCTTCTATCCACACTTATGACATTCCTTTCATTACACCTTATTTGCAAAAATTCACATTTGTAAAGTATCTTCCATTCTTACCTTATTATGATGAAAAGGACAATGAAGGGCGATCTGCCAGCAAGGATACTTCTAAAGAGACTACAAGTGTCTAGAGATGTAGTCTAGCAGGACCTATGTGAACCAAGAACACTGCGATTGTTTATAAGAAACTTTATTATTTTTGAAGTATCTTCCGGGTTTTACCGTATTATGATGACAATGACAACTAACAGCGACCTGTCAGGACGGATATCAGACTGCAAGTCACTGGAGATGTGGTCTAACTCACCGTACATGGATCAAAGACATCGATTAAGATTATTCATACTAACTCTATTATTTGTAGTACACAGGATCTTCTATTTTTACCTAATTCCGATGAAAATGACAATGAAGGGCGAACGGCCAGTAAGGATATTCCTAAATAGACAACAGTCTCTGGATATGTGGTCTAACTCGCCTTAAATGGATCAAGGGACAGGAATTGTTTATAAGAAACTCTTTTGATATATTGAAATTTTTTATGATAACTGATGTCGATAAAATGTGGAACGAACCGTTTGGTAATTCACAGTCAAATTAGTAACTCTTCTTATCAATCTTTTACAGTTAATTTTATTTTGGTGTGTTTTTAGGTTGTAAAATATCGAGGGTTAATAAGTATTCTTTTTCAAAGCTACATCTTGTGTTTAGTAATATATACGTTTAATATCCCAGAAATAACCAAGTCTTTGGGGTGGTATTACGTGAAAGTAAATGAAAGGTTTGATAAACAGTTGAGAGCATTATTTATAATGCCGCTTATTCAATCTCCTTTCAACGTAACTGACAGTCTTGGTGAGATGGACACTTGATCAAATCTTACAGAAATTTCTCACACCGAACAATGCAAAATTACAGTTTTTAACGGGTATCGGATGTCGTCTGCACTTGTTTTGCCATGGGATTGAAAATCTTTGGTATTTCTTTAAGAATTCATTTCCTATAACGCAGGAGAGAGATTAAATGCTCTTGCATCTTGTTCTATGCGGGAGATTTCGTACGATTTGATAGAGTGTTTTAGGCCTGTTTTCAGCCATTTCGCAACAAACGAATTTTCAGCCATTTCGCAACAAACGAGTTTATCTATGTTTTCTCTGCTGATAAAGACACGAGAAAAATCACACAAATACTTCAGTCTTTCAGCTATCAGTCAAAATTCAATTCATTCAAATCCATCTCGTACTCTATGTACTATGATTTTTCAAACGTGGATAGTTTTTTTTTGCGCACCCGGTATATTTATGCATATATTATAGATTTTCTCTCCGTATTGAAAATTGATGTTATTTATTAGTTTTGCTTAGAACTATTCCTGTTTTACCAACTATAAAGAAACTATCGTAGGATGAGGCAAGCGACGACAATCATAGTAAATTTATTCATTTCATTTCATCAACATTCCTAAAAGACAAATCCAGAAGACGTAAACGGTTGAGATGATTAGATATTAATTAGTTAATNTTATCCAAGTTTTCTCTGCTGATAAAAACACGAGAAAAATCACAAAAATACTTCAGTCTTTCAGCTATCAGCCAAAATTCAATTCATTCAAATCCATCCAGTACTCTAGGTTCTACAATTTTTCAAACGTGGATAGTTTTTTTTGGCGCACCCGGTAGATTTCCAGGAAAATATGGTTTTGGCACAATTAGGAATAGACGCAATAAGTTTTATTTATGGTACCTCAATTCCAAAATTAATACGCACTCTACTTATCTGTTCCTATAGGGTTAAAGATGGTGCAGAACCAAGGGGTCTGGGCAGTTAAAAATAGCCTATTGTATTTGGTCATCTTGGCATGCGCAGTTTCATTGTTTAGCTAAGGAAGCAATGGGTGTGTAGGCGTTTTATTTAGCCTATTATAGGTCACTGCTATTTACCTGTGCTGTGCATATTCCCTTTAAACCAAGGGCAGTGGGAAGATAGAAATGTAGGCCTAAAGCCCATTAATCAACATAAATGCATTCAGTCCCTTGTTGGCCTTAAAGTATTCTTTATATCAATCTAATGTTAAGACCACGGTTTTCATTCTTTTCCGTTGACCTGTTCTCGAATCCTGGTCGAAATTGCCAGCTTCGCTACATTTTCTTAGGCCCAAATAAAAAATGCTACTCCAGGAGGGAACGAAACATTTTTTATTTGGGCCTAAGAAAAAATGACGGTTGGAAGAACTGGTTGTAGCGAAGCTGGCAATTTCGATCAAGGATTGGAGAACAGGTCAACGGAAAAGAATGAAAACCGTGGTTTTAACATTAAACTGATATAAAGAATACTTTACAGCCAACAAGGGACTGAAGGTATGTTGATTAATTATATTGACCCTAATCTTTTTATCGCTGTCTTGAGAAGTTTGTCTATATCCGACACGATAGGGAGGCTTTCATTTCCCTCGCAGCCAACGATAGCAAAATGCGCATGCTCTGTATGCATTACTTTGTCCTCGTGTGACACGCGATCCTAATCCTCGAAGCTCTCCCACACAGCCCCATGATCCAATGGCTAACATTTTATCTCAGAAATTCGCATTTTAATACCTCGAATTTTTTTAAGAGATTGGCTTACAGTATTTGGAACCCTGCTGTAGGTCGGACAATGGCGAACTCTTCTGTTGTTTTGAGCCGAAGTGGAAATTTTCATCTCAATATTTATGCCTTGAATCTTGAAGTAAGTCAATTATTTCATGCCAATCCACCTGTATGTTTTTGAAATGTGTGATTGATTTTTGCAGAAAGATGGCAACATGTCGTCTTTTGCTAATTGAATGTTGCAAATCTTTTGGAATTAGGGAAGGTACAGACAAAATTAGATTTCAAGACCTAATGTATCTAACACAAAACTTTTCCACGAAGATTGTATCGAAATTGCGTCTAACAAAAAATTTCCCACCTGTTCAGAAAGTTTTGATGGAGCAGATATGTAAGGTTGCTTCGCAGCAATTCATGCTTCCTTACATGAAGTACTTTGGACATACGGGAACTTCGAAAGCACAGCAAGAAAAATCTAACAAGTTTGGGAGAGCCTCGTGCATGGCGGAGTTGAAAAGGTGAAAACAATTTTGTTTTGTCAAGATGGCGATGTCAGCAGCACAGCTACTGGATGAATTGATGGGGAAAGACAGAAACCGTGCTCCTGGTGAGCCGAGTTCAAGAATACACTGGTCTGACAATGAGGTAATGTATTAGTTAGTGCGATAGAAAGTCCAAATGGACGACGCAGCCTAAAATATCTTGCGCTGCAGCCAGGACTCTGAGGGAGTAATCATACAGCTCATAGGAGCCATCATCAATTTATTTATAACTATTTCCCATGAGCTTCAGGATTGTATATTCTCTGGTCTTGTATCTTTATTTTATTTTATGCGTATTGTGTGTATCTCTGTTTTCTAATTTGTTATATGTTGTATACCATACTATACTATAGTCCTTTTAAATTGTTGTAAGTTAAATAATGTATGAGTATTATTTGTATGTAGTGTAGGCTAGTAGTGGAATTTAGAATCAATGAACTGAATTGTCTAGAACATACCTGTCTTTTATCAGGTTGTTGCAACAAAATTAAATTGTCTTTAAACCACAAAAAGGAAAGAGACAGGTACTTAATTAATACCTTACTTTAGTTAGGTCTGGTCTGGTAGGTTGATTTTTCACGCACAGAATGAAAGAACTGAAGAAGTGGAGTTCAAGGCCCGTCCACTGTCATTTCATTTGCAATTCGCATATGTAAGGGGCCGTCCAAAAATCCACTCGTGATCAGTTAGCGGCATTTAGGGGTCATCGGCAAAAGATTTTTGTCCCCTTTAACGGAAGAAGTTTGTCCGTTAAGAAGGGGGGGAAGGGTGTTCAGATCTTAACGGATAAAATCCGTTAACGGGGATGAAAATCTTTTGTTGATGACCCCTTAGCCGCTAAAGGGGGAGGGGGTTTCATCAAAATCCGTTAAGCGATCATCGTTGGAACTTAAGGCATTTAACAGGATGAAGACTTTGAAAATTGTATATGGAAACTGGTGAGAATTGATTTGTAGCGATGTTTTGCCGTCTTATGATGTCCTGTTGTTTTCGGGTGTTTGGAAAACTAAGACCCAGAAAACGAAGACCTAAGACCTAAGACCACGAAACTTAAGACCACGAAAGCTAAGACCACGAAACCTAAGACCCCAAAATATTTTAAAACCCTGAACCCTTAAGTTCTTAGAAAACGTGTGTGTTTTTAAATGAAAGTGTTCACAGTTCACAAACGCTGATACTCGTGAAACAGTTCACAGTTTTTGTAAAACTCGTCGTTAAAATGTTTTTGTGGAAACCTACGTTTTTATGCTGTTTTCATGAGGATACACTTTCTGTTTTTTGTGCAAAAACGGCGCAAATCCTTCAACACACACGTTAAATATGTCGGGTCTTAGGTTTCGTGGTCTTAGTTTTTGTGGTCTTAGTTTTCGTGGTCTTAGTTTTCGTGGTCTTAGGTTTCGTGGTCTTAGTTTTCGTGGTCTTAGTTTTCGTGGTCTTAGGTTTAGTGGT
>REGM01000113.1:936064-985335 GCA_004194415.1 Aurelia aurita | reverse complement strand
ATGCCTAGGCCATACAAGAAACCTTATCGCTGTCCGCTATTTGTAAACATCCGGAATAGTGAACATCATATTTCAATGTATCTTTAAGAGCTTAGTAATTTCACTGAAAATGAAAGAAACATCTCTTGTGTGTGACCCTCCACTCAGTAGAGCCAAGGGAGCCAAATGCAAAATTTAAGTTTTTCCGAATTGAAAAAGAATTTTTTGGAGCTGAAATTTGCACACAAGAGTACATCTTTTAGTTGTTATCCGGAAGCATTCTAATAACAAGGGCATTTTACAAACGGAAGGTACATACTTGAAGGGAGA
This sequence comes from Aurelia aurita, assembly GCA_004194415.1. Classification (NCBI taxonomy): domain Eukaryota; kingdom Metazoa; phylum Cnidaria; class Scyphozoa; order Semaeostomeae; family Ulmaridae; genus Aurelia; species Aurelia aurita. The sequence continues at coordinate 985,026 of REGM01000113.1, read as the reverse complement.
AAATCCCTGCTCCGACATCTCCGACTTTTCGTTTTTAGCATTTGGGTGCGACTATGCGCATGCGCTACAAACATGCCAAATTTTTATGATGTCTAATTTTTTTATGATGTCTAATTTTTTTATGATGTCTAAATTTTTTTTTGACATCTAAATTTTTTTGTGATGTCTAAATTTTTTTTGCGATGTCTAAATTTTTTATGATGTCTAAATGTTTTTGCGATGTCTAAATTTTTTTTGCGATGTCTAATTTTTTTATGATGTCAAAATTTTTTTGCGATGTCTAAATTTTTTATGATGTCTAAATTGTTTTGCAATGTCAAATTTTTTTGCGATGTCTAAATTGAAGATAAATTTTAAAATTTAGAATCAGACCATATGAATAAGACCACTGGACATTGTAAAATATGTTAGATATAAACAAATTAATGCATTACACATTATAAGTAAAAAGTTATATATCATAGAATGAAAGTAGACTTTTGTCCGCTATGGCGCCTCATATTCAACGGTCAAAACAAATAGAAACCTAATCGGGAAGAAAGAAAAGATGGTTCATCTAAAAGCACACATGACTCTCAAAAGGTGCGCTATACCGGGTGCGCCAAAAAAAACTATCCACTTTTGACAGGTCACAATAAATCGTACACTAGACTGATTTTGGAGATTTATGACTTAATCTTTAGCTAAAATCCAGAATTAGATTCTGGTATTTTTTGTAAAATTTTTAGTCTTCTGCTTCTGGAGCTATGAGCGAGTTTCTTAAAATTTTTGTTCTCAAAAGCTCTGAAAACGATCAAAAAATGTCAATCAGACTTTGTAAAGCTAAGCGGATCTGCTATCTCAAACTATGAGGGGAAATCAAAATTTGTTCGAGATAGCAAAATGTTCAAAGTAAAGTCAAGTCAATTTTTTATACCGGGTGCGCCAAAAAAAAACTATCCACTTTTGACAGGCCATGATAAATCGTATACTGGACCGATTTTTAAGATTTATGACTTAATCTTTAGCTAAAATCCAGAATTAGATTCTAGTATTTTTTGTAAATTTTTTAATCTTCTGTTTCTTGAGCTATGAACGAGTTTCTTAAAATTTTTGTTCTCAAAAGCTCTGAAAACGATCAAAAAACGTCAATCAGACTTTGTAAAGACTCAACGTGAAGGGACAAAGAAAACTTTCAGAAACATGTTGGAAGTGACATATGCTTCTAAAAGAAAGAAGTTGGCTATTTGTATGGATGATCGAAAACTTGAATTCAAGGGTATCTCTTGTATGTAGATTCAGAGGAGGTATCTTTTTACGAAAACTTTTGGGCATGAGACGTTGCTCGTGTGTTAGATTTCGTTATGTAGAAAGCAGTGAAGAAATTTTAGAGACTCCCCAAAGATACCGATCATCAGTTAGCCGATCCATCTTACTGGAAGTCTCACCTCACTGAACGGTCGGGAAGAAAGTTACCATACGCTGTGGCTATCGCATTATTAGAACTTCGAAACCAATAACGTAATTCGAGACAAGGGCCGTTCCCCATTGAATTCATAATGTTGTACAATACATCTGACGTAATCACAGAACCTGTTTCACAAAGGACTCGAGAGCTGACATTAGTGGAATCTGAAAATTAATAGTGCGGCCGTTCGGTAGGCCGCGGTCAAAGACAATACCATTCAATAGGCCTGTGTAGACAAAGCAGAAAATATCAACAGGGATTAGCAGGAATGAATGAGATATCTGATAACACGAATGAAGGAATTTTCACTGCCTGAAGGAAAAATATGGATTTCTTTCTTTTTCTTTTCGGACAACAAACATGTGACCTTTCTCTGACAAAAAACAGTTATTAGACTATAACACCAATAACATTGCCAGCCGCCACTGTGAGGTGTTGTACCTACAATACCAGGTGCTTCTAGGAGGTCACCCATCCAGGTAATGATCTGGCCCAACCATTGTTAACTTCGGTGATCAAATGGGAACCAGTGTATCCATGGTGGTAAGTCATAGGACATTGTAAGTCATGTTCAAGATAGGAGACAGTTTTTCTATACAAATCCAACAAGGAGAAATGAAAATCTGTTCAAGGGATAGTGAATGTTTGAGATAGTGGGCAGTCAAGATAGCGGATGCCAACTGTACCGTATTTCTAAGTTTAAGGAGCTCATTTAATGGTTTGAAATCCGCTGAAATCTGCAGCTGTCTGTCAAATAAGTGAAGTTACGTAGGTGAAGGTGAAGTTGCGTTTTTTAGCGACAAGTGCTGGGATTGCAGAAGTAGAGAAGACCTAATCGAGTCCGCAACCCCTTGTCATGACGCTCAAATGGTGGGGCTCTACCTGGGATCGAACCCTGTCCACATGACTGTTCTGGCTGCAAAGTCAGAGGATTACACCACTGCGCCACAACACCTTCGTAGTGCGGATGACTCATTGGTAGCATGCTGGACTACCAATCTGAAGGTTGGTGGTTCGAGTCCCTGCTCCGTCAAACCTCCTATGTAGAGCGAGGAGAGTTGCCAATTCTCTGGAATTCCAGGCTAAAGGAATCACGAGGTGTGGTCACTGCTTCGATAAGCTTAGCTGCTCAATGTGATAAAACTAACTTTGGATGCTAGGTAGAAACACAGAAATTTTTAGCACACTTGGGTAATGTCTATTTAACCTGTTCAACCATACTTTTCACAGGATATGAAAGCTGCCAAAGGGGATGATGAAAAGCTTTCAATGATATCTGATCATATAAACCAGCTTCTGAATGAGGTTTGTGGCCTTCATTTCTTTATACCAGGTGTTTCGTAAAGATCTGCCCTTCTTTGCACAGTTTATAGCTACAAAATGTATTTGCTCTGTTTCTGAAATTTTTTACTCACTAAAAGAGTGAATAATTTTTTATGAGATTTTTATTACCAACTGAGAAGAACCATCTCAGATGGTTTGCATTTTACAAATTGTCCATCTCACAGAGTAGCTTGAAAATTGATGAAAATTCATAAAAAAGACTTGCAGCCTTCAGCCTTTAGCAGCCTTTAGCCTTTAGCCTTTGGCCTTTAGCAGCCTTTAGCCTTTAGCCTTTAGCAGCCTTTAGTCTTTAGCATTGATGAGAGTTAGTTTGTTGAGAAAAAGGCTACTCAATAACAATCTTCCCCAAAGTTGTAACATTTTAAAATGGATTTTACGCTGTATAATTAATCATTAGAGTCGGTAAATAAACCAATGTCCTCCCTTAGAGTTTCTTTTTAGTGTTTTAAAGTTTAAAAAAGATTAGTGACTTTGCGTGACAAAATCATCAGTCAATAGCAAAAAATAATATGGCTACAAAAATCAAAATCATTAAGGTAGATAAATGCTAAACTACCTATCATGAAATTTTCTTTTTTATCTATTTTGTCAATGATCTAAATATATTTAAAGATGTTAAAATGTTTGTTTTAATTACTGGAAGGGTATAAAATTAGAGGTTGAAAAACCTTATTCTGAGCTATTCTTTTTGAGCAACATTATAAATCTTGCCTTGATCAGAGCCTCAATTTTGAATTTTTTCATTATCCTTCAAGTCTCCAATGATAGTCTGCGTTCCTCTCCGACATTTACAACCAAAACTAGAAGCTTAATGTACAAAAAGAAATTAATCTGGTGAGTTTTTTGCAGTATGCTTCAAAACAGGGTATCCTTAAAAGGGGCTAAATTTGCTGATTTTAAGACCAATCACAAGATCAGCTATACCTGGCAAAATAATGTGGTCTTTGATCTACTTGCCAAAACAAGAAATTTGAAAATCGGTCATGTAATCAAATTTTGGTGATTTTCCAAGCAGGAGTACTTTTTTGGGACACCCGGTAGATCTATGGCATCCACTCAAATTTTGAAATAAGAACAATTCTATACAATTTTGAATTTACTTTTAGATTGAGGCATTGGGTACAGACGGTAAAGTTGAAGAAGCTCAGGGTGTGATGAAATTAGTTGAACAGCTTAAAGAGGAGAAAGAGACCATGGTACAAATGGTTAGTATGCAGGAGGTTGTATATACTTCTTATCAAAGTCTGCTTGTAGTAAACTGTTGTATCCTCTTCTAGAAAATTAAATAACCTACTAGAAGAGATCAGAGGTCAATTAAAAGTTAAAGGGAATTTGCAATTGTAAATAGGCTTGTCTATAAATAGAACAAAGAAAACACTCAGACATTGCATTGTTTCTTTGGCTATCCATTGTTCATGGCGCGTGTCCACCTTCAATTTGAATGGGATATTTTTAGATTGTTTTGCTCTTTGCAAATGCAAGCTTTTAACCTCGCACAAACCCTTTAAGAATCTTGACTTTTTTCAAATCGTAATGAATCATCTTTCTAGTTTTCACTATGATTTGCCAAATTTTTATATCAAACCCTTTCAGAATCTTGACTTTTTTCAAATCGTAATAAATCATCTTTCTAGTTTTCATTATGATTTTCCAAATTTTTATATACAAAGAGTATCCTACCAAAACCAAATAACACCAAAACGTACAATTTTCACTTCTGATGATAGATGATTTAAAAAAACTGTATATTCGGCAATCCTGTATGAAACCTGTTATATTATGCTAATTCAATTTTATAGGAAATTAAATCATTACTTTTACAGTAAGAATTTTGCCGATAATCAAGAAAACCTTCTACAAAGCCCAGAGCCAAGTTTCTTATGGAAAAATTTATTATAGTTTATTGGAGTAAGGTTCAGTTTTTGACTGCAAGAGAACAACAGTAAATCCCCGAATATAAGAACCTACAAAAATAAGAACCTAAATTATGCACCTCGTAATTAAGAATAGGTTTCAGTTTAATGGAAAATTATGTTCTTATGACAAGAGTAATAAAGTTGCTTTTTTATTGTTCTTATTAAGGTTACTGTAACCCTTCAGACAGCGATTAAGAAACTCTACTTTTCACGGCCGTTCCTTAAACTATACCAAACAAACTTATATGTTATTCGAAGCAGAATAAAACGTAGAATACCATAAAAATATAATCAGTTGATTAAATAAAAACGCAAATGATTTATTCCAGATTTTAGGCGAAATTGACCACCCTTGCGGAAAAATCTTGGTGTACCTCATCGGGCATTGTTCGACCAAGACTATCTATTTACCTAAGACTTAAGGTCCTGAACTGCAAAAGGGTGTCACGAATTTTTGATAAAACGTACTGTCTAGAAATAATGCAATTTTAAATTAATGTTAATGTCTGAAATGTCTTTTTTAACTTTTAAACCCTTATAAAAGTCGGACCAGTGGATCTATCATAAATCGCTGACACCCTTTGGTAGTTATATGCTTTGTGACCCTGTATGCCAAGTGTCAAGCGATTTGATTGGCCCGTTAGGTACACCAAGATTTTTTAGTACCCACCAGTACCCCGGAATCTTGTTTCGAGAAATCAAGCTTTTATCAAATTGAAGCAGAACGTGCGGGAAAAACGATTATGCTTGAAAGTGCAAACATAAAGCCGCAGGTCAAGCAATAAAGCTTTATCGCGGTCTTGTTCAATCGTTATATCAAGAAAATAACAGCAGGGGATGTTGTGAATATAGCTGCAAGGTCAAATGAGTTTACTTTAGTCCTCTGAAGTCTATTCCCGCAATTTTTGAGAAATACGATTGCTTCTTTTAAAATGCTCAAATTTTCCAGTAATTGTGGTTATTTCTGGAAGTGAGTTGGTTGAAACGATACTCAAATACTTAAACCATCGGGATATGAGGAAGACGAAAAATCGATAAATTTGTGTCTGAAGGGTTACAGTAACCTTAAGTTCATTTTTGTCCCAGCTGGCTGTTAAAGTCTGAACCTCCTTCTCTGCTATATGTAAGCTGAAAATTAGTTATTAGGTCCTTGATAACATTGTGAAAACAAATAACTGGGCTGAACATCTCTTGGTGATGCCCCTAAGAGGTTTACACAAGGGACCCTTCGAATAGGAACCTTTAAGAACCTTTATACCTTGAAATTAACATAAGTACCTTCACAATAAGAACCTAATTTCGCCTGGCTTTCAAAAAAGTAGGTTCTTATACACAGGGATTTACTGTCTGGTAAACAGGCTTGCAATGCTCCATGAAACCTTGCACCGAGTCCACCATTGAGAGGGCTACAGGGCAACAGTTACTGGATATCTTTTCCCAAAAATATGACACAAAAATATGTCAGAAATGTTGTGATATATCGAGTTTACAAGTTGATGTCCCAAAAGGAGCATCAATGAAAAAAGTTAAATCTTAATGATACCATGTATCAGTAAGAAACAACATTCCTTAATTTAAGAGGAGTTAATCTTTTGTAAATACTTGGCAATTTTCTTGCGAAATAGGCCATAGTGTAAATCGATGTATTTTAAACCATATATGAGATATGATACAGAAGATGATATATGCAAGCTGTATGTCATCAATTCAAAAAGAAATTTGCAGACAGGTGGTATACATTACATTCTTCCAACTTTTCACCATGTCTAGAAGTTTTTTACGAATTCTTTGTAACAATTTTCTTTAAGAAATCAGAGGACTGGATGGATAAAGTCATTGCCATGAAGGTTAGGGCCGTCGCAATTCTGAACATTTTTATATTGGCTGTGCAACAAAGAGTATGTTTGTTTGACAGGTCTTGATAACTCACGCATTATGCCTGTTTAGAATATTAGGATTGTGATACTTATTTGAAATGATAACTCAGCTTCGGAAATAGTAAAATTTGTGGCAATATTGCCAGCTAAATCAAGTCTTTCGGGTTCTCAAGCATTCTCGATGAGATTTTCTTTGGCACAGAAGTTGATGCTGCAAAACATTACTCATCATTTTAGTCTTTTTTAGTCTTTATTTTTGCAAAAAAATTTCCTATGTCTCAGAGAGAAACAGTGAGATAATAGTTAGCTGAAGTTGGCTTGAGGTTAACCATGCTCGAAAATACTTCAAGGGTTTTTAGACTCTGCTCTTGGCTGAGTGCACGGTTTGTCATTATTTGTCAAACATACATATACTCTTTTGTTTCACCGGGTGTGTTTATTAAGAGATACCCAACATTGATTGCTTATGCCACGTGATATTCACACCATATTCGATTTACACTTGGACCAACTAATGAAGAGCTAAAGGAAATGTAGCAGATTTGAATGAAGCTTTGGAGATCTTGAAATTTTGGAAAGGTCTCAGTTGGACCATTTGTCTGATCAGCAGGCTCAAGAATTCAAACATTTGTTTAAATGCTTTTCCTGATTTAAAAGATTGTTGCCTTAAGCTTAGGCTTAAAAGCCAAGTTTATAATCTATGTCATCAGTTAGATGTTGTAAAATAGTCGAAACATAAAGTCGGGTTTAAAGCCTTCCAAAGAGGCGATCATTGCACAGTAACTAAAATGAGTTACAATGAAAGATTTTCCACCTTAAGGCTAAAACAAACATTAACCATTGTACTCATAGTTTGTTGCCCCATCTTCCAGCACTGGAAACATGAAGTTTGAGCCGTTTTGTCATCAGGGTTTTGCTTAGGCCATCCGCCACTACTATCAAAATGGCTGTATTAAAGTCACAAATGTAGTCCGATTCCGTGTATGCATGATTATGAGTCGTAGTAACTGCGATGTTGTAATCAGTCTACTAGTGTCCAATAAGGCTAATTTCCAGTCAGTGGAATTTTCCGAGCGGGGGAATTTTACACAATGAAAACTTACTCGGGCGTATCATTCTATTCAAATTCAAAGCAACATCTTTTCTCGTAAACAATAGAATTCCCGGCCGCTCGGAAAATTCCACTGACTGGAAATCAGCCTTTACTGCGATACAATCGTTCGTTCTTGTTTTCTGACGAAGTTTTGTTTTTATTACAGAGCAAGTTGAATCCATTGTCATCGCAAGAGAAGCAGATGGAGGTGTGCGAGATCTGTGGTGCGTTTTTGATCGTTGGGGATGCGCAATCAAGGGTTGATGATCATTTACAAGGTAAACAACATGTTGGATACGCAAGAATCAAAGCTACAGTCGAAGAAATGCGGGTAAGAACTTTTATTTTATCTCTTCTTGCCGAAGAAATCACCCATTTTGCAGTGCAGCACAACTTTGAAAGGTATTTGAAACTTTGAACTGCTGATCATAATCTTCGTCGTCATCATCGTCGTTGTCATAACCATCATCATCATCATCATAATTTTGAAATCTGATCATCTTGTTTACAGCTTTTAGGCCATTTTCGGGACATGACTCAAATCGAGCCAGTCTTATCGAAAAAGTTTAACGCCTTCAACATGTTGAATCTGACATGGGTCAATATTTTTCAACGTAAAGCCTCGGTCAAACGATCCAACATTTCACCTAACATTCCACCCAACATTATGTTGGATGAAATGTTGGATCGTTTGACCACCATGTTGGGTCACCCAACATCATCATTTTCGATGTAGGATGAAATGTTGGGTGGAATGTTGGGTGAAATGTTGGGTGAAATGTTGGATCGTTTGACCGGAGCTTCATTCTGAAATTTTATGAAATTTTCTAAAATCTTTAAATCAATGGTTCATGAAATCTTCCCTGAGAAAATGTTCTTTGCAAAAAAGTTACATTTGACAAACACAAATGATAACAGAAAACTGAGCAAAAGTTGTTTTAGCTCCCTTGGGCATCCTGAAGATAAACCGTCTTTGCCGTTTCCATGTCCCTCACTTTCCTTAGTGCTCTTCTGCCTTTTAGTGTCTTCTGCTCTTGGACTTCCCCACGAATTTCTTCTTTATTTCCTCATCCTTAATTTGCTTTTCACCTGTATTAATGTTTTATCGTCATAAAATTGATATCACAAACACTAGGAGTGCAAGAACTCGATCAATGGTAATGCTTGTATGCTAAATCTGAATTTAGTGTTGAAAATTGCATATGAAGACATTTTTGAAAATTTTTGTAATGGCAGCTTATAGTAGAAAAAGTGTATATCACAACTCCTAAATGATGATAATTTTAAGAATAGAAGAAAAAAGTCTCTTAGCGAACAATAGCGGTTAAAATGCCTAAAATGCCTTCAGGCATTCGTTAGTGCTCCAAAGGAGATCTCCGTCATTTTCTAGCAGTCCCTTGAAAATTAGTAAACCTTCACTATCGATGTTTGATTTTTCACCCCATTAAAATTAATTCCTTGCATTTAAAGTTCAAAACAAGGCTAAGAGAAGGATAGTTTTGAGCTTCTAGAGAAGCCACAAGCAAGCAAGTTTCTCCCTAGTTTTTCCTCTATGAGAAGGTCATAAAATCTCTAAATCTATCAAAAATCGCCACAGCTGATAGCTGAATAAATATCATATTAAACAGCAGTTATAGAGTGCATCTGTATCAATATAAATATCATAAAACTTAGGCATTTTGTAAACAAAGACAATTGCTTTTCATTAACTTTGGATATGCCAATGTATTCCAAACCTTATAATTTCCTGGAGTGATATAGTTCAATTTTGTTCAAAGTAATGACCTTAGCAAATTTATGGTAGATGGTAGCGACTTAAAAATTCGAATACCAAAAAAAGTTGACTTCGAAATTATTTCATACGATGGACACATCGTTTCTCTAAGATGTCCGTCAAATTAGATTTAAGGCAAAAAACATGACCAAATTTACCCTTGACAGTATCATGTCCTTGTATAGCGTCTTGCCATGCCATGAACGTACGAAGAACTGTTTTGTTTTTGTTGTGATTAAAACATTAGAGGGGCAGAGTCACGCAAATTTACACAAACATTGGATTGGTGCACCTGATATCGACTCTTAAAAGATTCCGTTGTACTGAATTTGTCAAATTCAAGGAGTAAGCAAGCCACGAGTTGTTTGTTACAGATTCGTTTATATCTGAGCATTCTCACGACATATGAACGTTTTGTTTGCTTGGTTGCGAAATTTATAGATTCAGCTTCAAAACACAGCATAGAAATCAAATCTTTAAAAACCATTGCACGATTGGTTAATGGATCTTTCGTTTTCCTCGGCAGCTTGTCTGATATTCCTGGCAGCTTGGTCTCCTTGGCAGCTTGTCTGATATTCCTGGGTTAGATATAGCAGGGCTGGACACACAATCCTTATGTCATTTAATCCTATTTGGAAATCCAGGTCTGACCCTAATTGCAAATAGAATAATATTGGAAGCAACGATAAACTTTATCAAAGCAACAAAGAGATTTGACTGAGGCGCGTTTCTGGGCTGCTGGGGCCGGGTCCTCTACTCGGGGCGTGTTTGTCTTGTGATTCCCTCTTATTTTGAGGGTGCCCACGGCGGATGCGCCTTGGGGGTGGATTCGGNTTGTGATTAAAACATTAGAGGGGCAGAGTCACGCAAATTTACACAAACATTGGATTGGTGCACCTGATATCGACTCTTAAAAGATTCCGTTGTACTGAATTTGTCAAATTCAAGGAGTAAGCAAGCCACGAGTTGTTTGTTACAGATTCGTTTATATCTGAGCATTCTCACGACATATGAACGTTTTGTTTGCTTGGTTGCGAAATTTATAGATTCAGCTTCAAAACACAGCATAGAAATCAAATCTTTAAAAACCATTGCACGATTGGTTAATGGATCTTTCGTTTGATTTAATGGCTTAAAAGGAACTTCATGTACTTTGTTATAAGTGTTCGTTGGCAATCTTTGATATCTTGATTAATTTCAGAACTATATTGCGTTCTTCTTTTTATTGAAAGAATTCATGAAAAGTTTTGAAAAAAATTCAAATCATCGTAAGTCCTAAATTAAGAAAGGAAAAAGGTGCAATCTTCAAGAAAACCATAGTTTATGAAGGTCTATAATATGACGGTAAGCAGAAATCCGTAGCTTTTCTGGTTCAAGATTTAGCAATTTGATGACGTCACAACCAGAAAACTGTTTGAAACATAGAAGATGCTGTGATTCTGAAAATAGTCAAGATATCAAATATTGCCAATGAACACTCATAACGAAGTACCTAAAGTTCCTTTCAAGCCATTAAATCAAACGAAAGAGGCATTAACCAATCGTGCAAAGCTTTTTAAAGATTTGATTCCTATGCTTCAAAACACTGCATTCGTTTTGAATCTAAACGAAAAGTCTATGATAAAACGTTCTTTTAGATATCTTCAAAATCATCCTTTCCAGTGGAAAATTCGTGACTGTGCCCCTTTCAATTTGTTCTAGTACTCATGCTTAGTCCTTCAAGTTTTTGTTATGTTCCCTTATGAACAAGAGTTTTGCTGATGACGAATTGTGTTGCAGCCGGACATCCAAATATCTGAAGAAAACTATGGAAACATTAAAGGTATTCGCCACTCTTGTCTCCAGGGAATCATTTATACCCCATCCTTTTTTTATTTATCTTATTTATTATATGTTTAGTTGCTCTATCTTATTTCTTTTGGGAGAGCCTTTTTTCAAACAATTCAAATATTTTGGGAATGTGTTTTCGTATCTTTTGATATTTACTCAGTTTTTAACTTGGATTTTTTAATGTTGGTTTCTTTAAGTTGTGTCGGTTTTTTTCTGGCTTCTGATTCTTTGAAGGTATTTTTCCTTCTTACTTGTGATCTTTGGCGTTTGAAATTACTTGTATTATTTAATGTCCCTTTGGCACTTATTTTGCATATGATGTATGTTGGACGGGTTAGATGTTTACAAAAAGATTGCATTCTATCTTTGCATTAAACCCTAGCGCTTTTAATTAGGAGCTCCATCCTGGGATGAGCAAGGTAAAATACTGCGCTGACAGTGTTATAACTGTTCTAAAGTCTGTCTCACATTAGATGTCAGGCGATGTTTGCGATAACGCAAAATTATTCGTGCAAAAGTCTTCCATTTTTTTAGTCGTGGATACTTCCACCTGAAATCTAATGTGAGATAAACCTTAGAAATATTTACATGATTCAAAGTGTACTTGGTGTACAGGTAGGTTTTTGTCCGAGCTGGATTGCATTTTTCATCACCTTTGCTTTCGACGAAAAGGTGACCATTCTCGCTTTGTGTTGTTGTTATAAAGTTTGCCCTGTTTACACCTTTGCTACTCTCGTTTCAAAGAAGAATCCACTTCAAATCGTTTTTGGGGGGATCAAGAGCCAAGCAAGTTTGTTTGAAAAGATAAAATTCATTTGTATAAACTTTGAAATAATGAAAACTACAAAAGATATCACTGCCTGAAAATATGTCATCTGGTATTATTTATGGTTTTACAAAATGGTCGTTGGAGGAGCGAAAGAGTTGAACATTTGCAGTTATCTCCTGGTTAGGATAGGAGAAGAAAGGGGGCCTATTACGCAATTAAGTAAAACTTGTTTCAATTAAGGTTCTGTGAAACCTTTTTTCGCTATGAAATTTTCTGTGCATGGCAAGCTGCCATCTCGAAGAATTTTCCCTCCAGCTACACTTAACCTTGCATAGAAGGGCTTTTCAACAAGTTTCTTTGGCTGGGTTTGAAATTTTGTGAGCGTTAATGTTTGCAAAAAATATTTGGCAGTGGATTCATGATTTTACTTGATATTTCTACAGCTTATATAACAACGGTTGAGATCAGCGTATACATGTTGTTGATGTTCGAGTGAACAAGACAAGAATTAACAATATGGCCTAGAGGTATTTCAATGATATTTTTGAGAGACGACAACGGATGAATGGGTGCCAAACGGCACAAAAGCATGTTTATTGCAGTATTTTCATGTTGTATTCTTTTTCAGTGTTCATCTTCTTCTAAGACTGGTGGACAGTTTAAGGCAGTGAGCCGTCTCATCCCCGATAGTCATCCCCGATAGCCGTCCCCGATAACCGGCCCCGATAACCGTCCTCGATAACTGTCCTCGATAACCGTTTTCATTCTCGATTATCAATCTGTAATGAATAACTTGGAATGTCAATAAAATGAAAAACTGCAAAATGAGTGTCGTTGCTTGCCTCAAACTGATTTTCCAACAAACGGCTCTCTCCATCGAATTGTCTAATTTTATCCCCGATAGATTTTCATCCCAGAATTTTTAAAAATATCGTCCGTTAAATTCGTCGTGATAAATTCCGTTTACCGTACTTTTTCGTATCCAATAAATGTACTTAGCACTTTAATAGTCTGCACTTTAGCGGACCAGCTTTCTATGTAGGCAAGTTATGTGTCATGGGGTAAAGGTTTAGGTCAGGGTTAGGTTTTGGAAAAGGGGCTTTTAGGGTAAAGTAGGTTTAGTTAGGGTAAGTTAGGGCTAGGGTAAGGTAGGGTTGAGTTAGGGTTAGTAGGGTATTGTTCAAACACGTTCCCAAGAGATATGACATAAAGCTGGTCCGCTAAAGTGCAGTCGTCCCAATGAAATCATATGTGAAATCAGGAAAGTGAGATATTTGCAGCAACCTACAACTTCCCTTCAAAATGAGCAAATCAGAACCTTTCTTACCACTATCAATGTTATAAAACAAACTTACCTACTAGTGCAGTAAGCTTCCATCTTATTTTTACCTGTTCACGTTCCTAAGTATCGTTTATCTCCTAATAGATCTGACAAGTTTAGGCCTTAACCAGCGTAAACGTCGGCGCCATTTTATGCAAGAGCACGACAGAGAGGCTAGACACGATCTAGAGTTAGTTTGTGACGCCAAAGCGTATCAAAGCAAAAGATCAGCCTCGTTTCCGTTGATGTTGATGTCACTGCACACATAATGTGACATCGCAGCGCACAAGCAGATTATTGGAATACATAATTTCGCAGATAATAAACGAACAGTTCTGGAAAAAAGTCGATACATTATTCATAACAGTATAATCTTTCATTTGATCATCGATCATGCGAATCCTGGATTTGTCCTTTAATGAATAACTTTGAACACAAATGCAGAGAGGGAAGTTCAGGTGTTAGCCTATGCACATAAGCATTCCAGAGTGGGCCCCTTTGTCAGCAATCTAGGTTTACCCGCAATGTCTTTTTGCAAAGGGGTTTAAATCCGTTTGTGTTCTTCAACAAACTTCACTAATACGCTACAATAACCTGCAGCTATTGTAAATGCTGTCCTTCGTCCGTGACGAACATTCCCTTTGACAAAATGAACACTTAAATGATTACTTAGTCGAAGTGGCCGCTGCCTTAAACGTCTACCATAAAAGAAACCAAGCTTTTAATTCACAAGCCATTTGCTTTGTGGTCAAGCACAACATTGTCCATTGCACGTTTCGACTTGCTTTCATCAAAGTTAAAAAAAACTTGAATTTATGGTGTTTGTATATCTTCAAGGTGAAGGTAGTAAAATTTCAAGACAGTGATTTTCATCATTTTTGGATTTTTTGTAGGACGGGAAATGGAGAGAAAAATTGAGGACAGAAATGGAAGCTGAGAAAACCGAAAAAGTTGAAAAGGAAGTAGCTGAAGAGAAACGTGAAGAAAGGAGTAAAAGCAAGGAAAGGCCAACTCGAAGAGAACGAGAGCGCAGTAGAGATCGTAATCGAAGCAAAGAGAAGAGGGATCGTGAGCGAGACCGAAGCAGGGATCGTGACCGAAGCAGAGATCGTAACCGAAGCAGGGATCGTAACCGAAGCAGGGATCGTAACCGAAGCAGGGATCGTAGACGAGAGAGAGAGAGAAGAAGAAGCAAGAGCAAGGAGAGGAGAAGTCGAAGCCATAGCAGGAGAAGCAGGAGCCGTGATAAGAGAAGTAGAAGTCGTGAACGCAGGAGTAGGAGCAAAGAAAGATCAAGAAGAAGAGGTTCGCGTGAACGGAAAAGAAGCAGCAGCAGAGATAGGAGTAGAAGACGAAGCAAGAGCCGTGATAGATACAGAAGACGCAGTCGCAGCCGAGACAGAGGAGACAGAGATCGTAGGAGGAGCAAAAGTCGTGAACGAAGAAGGAGAAGTAGGAGTCGTGAGCGCCGCCGAAGTAGAAGTGGTTCCCGAGGCAGCAGAAGTCATCGACGTAGCAGCAGGGCGAGTGCCGAATCGGATCATTCAGAAGAGAGGAGGGAGAGGGCCGATGAAGACAAGAAGATTGAGAATGCTGTTGATGCCAGCAAAGAGGAAGACACTGTGAATGGTGATACAGAGATGAAAAATTCAAGTGACACAAACGAGTAAACAAGGTAATTTAAACTTTTTTTGGACTTTAACGATTCTCTTCGTAGTTTGTCTCGCAAGGTTGGAGATCTGTAATGGCTTTTCAGTTGTTAATGATCCAAAGATTGCGTCTCTTGATTGTCTACTAATACTGATAACTTGTTTGTACATTTCTCATGGAATTTATCAAAACATCTCGCCCTTATCAATACTTCTCACTTCGTTTGCGATCATATGAGGATATATTGCTTCTGGGCTAAGTGGGAAGCTTGCGGTTGGGCGAGATCTCACCTGCTGTCAAACGTCAACCCACTTTGCCAAGAAGTTGTTTCTCATATAATTGCGTTATCTTGGCTATACGAGTTTTATTGTAATGTATTAACACCACTTTGTGGTATGGAAGAAGACATGTCGTCTACTTGTCTCGTTTAAGCAGGACGTATTTTGTCCTGACAAACTGCGACGCTTTCCCCCAAATAGGCTGGCCCTAACGATTATGAACAGTGCAAAGATCTTTATGCAAATATCTCAGAAACTCTGAAAAAGCTTATTTTTGGACAAAAGCTCGAGAATAGACTTAATTTTTCAAGAAGAATGAAATGAAATAAAGAACGAAATATATGTGAAGAATGACATAAGTGTGACAATATTTTCACGAACACGTTTAGCTGAAAATGTGCGAGAGTAATATGTTAAGATATGAACAATTTTATTGACGATATACTTTACGTGTTATAATTCAACCTTTGTAATTAGTTAGTTGCTATTCATAAAAGGCAATTTTGAAGCCCTTAAACATAACTCATATACCGGATGACCCAGAAAAAGGTACCTCGAGAAAGTTCTTCTATAAAATAAAGTAATTGACCAATGATTCAAACGTTGTTCGGTAGCTAAACAATTAGCCTACATCGCTATTATTTTCTGCTTTTTATATTGACATCGGAAATGGGAAAAGTAAAGATCTAGTGAAACAAGGCAGATTGAAAACCCGTCAACAGTCGTCAAAAACAGGGGGTCGATTTGATCAGTACGAGACAATAAGAAAAGCTTTTTATATTGCATTGGGAATATGGCAATTCAGTAAGAAATTCACAGTGCATGCTATGAATTCCCAGTTTAGAAAGAAAAACGTTTCGTCTCTGAGGCATAAAAATTCTAATCTAATACCAACAGGGGATTGCTTGAATACATCCAATATTGAGTTGCATATTCCCAGGATGGTATGTTTATTGTGTTGCAGCTGATCGAGATTGATCTTCTGTTTTTGATAAATTTCAACGGATTTTAGATCTGCCTAGTTTCATTAATTCTTCAATTTTCTCGGTTCCCTTTTTTCTGGGTGACCCGGTAGTATTAAGGGTGTGTTTGATTGGTACCAATTCTGAAAACGGTAGACTTGGTCGACTCGGAATTTGTGTTTGATGGACTCGGAAATTCNTAGAGCCCCCGAGAAAGTTCTTATATAAAATAAAGTAATTGACCAATGATTCAAACGTTGTTCGGTAGCTAAACAATTAGCCTACATCGCTATTATTTCCTGCTTTTTATATTGACATCGGAAATGGGAAAAGTAAAGATTTAATGAAACAAGGCAGATTAAAACCCTTCAACAGTCGTCAAAAACAGGGGGTCGATTTGATCAGTACGAGACAATAAGAAAAGCTTTTTATATTGCATTGGGAATATGGCAATTCAGTAAGAAATTCACAGTGCATGCTATGAATTCCCAGTTTGGAAAGAAAAACGTTTCGTCTCTGAGGCATAAAAATTCTAATCTAATACCAACAGGGGATTGCTTGAATACATCCAATATTGAGTTGCATATTCCCAGGATGGTATGTTTATTGTGTTGCAGCTGATCGAGATTGATCTTCTGTTTTTGATAAATTTCAACGGATTTTAGATCTGCCTAGTTTCATTAATTCTTCAATTTTCTCGGTTCCCTTTTTTCTGGGTGACCCGGTAGTATTAAGGGTGTGTTTGATTGGTACCAATTCTGAAAACGGTAGACTTGGTCGACTCGGAATTTGTGTTTGATGGACTCGGAAATTCTCAAAACGGTAGGTTTGGTAGGTTTGGAAGGCCTTCTGAACCTTCTGCTCCAAAAGGCAGAAGGTTTGGCAGACTTCGGAGAGAGTCTCGTTTTCATTGGCGAATTTTAATTTTTGCCATGGTGAATTCGAAACATGTTGTTTTAAAGATTGTTTGTGTTTGATTGGGAGATATGTTTTCACCTCTGCGAAGTCTACTGTTTTCAGAATTTGGTAGGTTTGAAATTACCAATCAAACAGACCCTAAATATGCTATAAGTTAAGTTGGAATACGAGTATCTGAAAACCACTCAAGGCATATCAGACCTCTATATTCGTCACTGCGGTATGGTTTGGTTGTTATCGTAAATTATTTGGTTACAGTTAAAGGAAATTTAACTCACAACGATCTCCTTTTGCGTTATATAAACGTTGTGGCATAGACGTTGTGGCGTTAAAAATGGCTGTTTCCTGATTAGATATCATTTCCCACCGTCGTTTTGGTGTTTCGAATTAGCGTAAACATTTAATATGTACCAGATGATTTGGAAAAATCTTCGACGTTTGGAAAACAACGCATTTTGGTTTTCTACGATTCTTTCAAGTTCCTTTTTGTTCAGTTGTATTAAAGTCATGCCTTTATGTTCCGCTTTCACGGTGACTTTTTTTGATTCATAAATGCTCACCAGATCAATTTTCATGCCAAAAAAAGTTGAAAAGGGCGAAATGATCCCCTAACAATTTTGTGCCATTTGGTAGTATGCTTCAAAACCTTTTTTGTGAGCATTTTGCGAGTTTAAAGGGAGTACAAAGACCAGCATGCTTTGCGCACAGTCAGCGACTTGCTCTGCACAGCTTCCANGACCCTAAATATGCTATAAGTTAAGTTGGAATACGAGTATCTGAAAACCACTCAAGGCATATCAGACCTCTATATTCGTCACTGCGGTATGGTTTGGTTGTTATCGTAAATTATTTGGTTACAGTTAAAGGAAATTTAACTCACAACGATCTCCTTTTGCGTTATATAAACGTTGTGGCATAGACGTTGTGGCGTTAAAAATGGCTGTTTCCTGATTAGATATCATTTCCCACCGTCGTTTTGGTGTTTCGAATTAGCGTAAACATTTAATATGTACCAGATGATTTGGAAAAATCTTCTACGTTTGGAAAACAACGCATTTTGGTTTTCTACGATTCTTTCAAGTTCCTTTTTGTTCAGTTGTATTAAAGTCATGCCTTTATGTTCCGCTTTCACGGTGACTTTTTTTTATTCATAAATGCTCACCAGATCAATTTTCATGCCAAAAAAAGTTGAAAAGGGCGAAATGATCCCCTAACAATTTTGTGCCATTTGGTAGTATGCTTCAAAACCTTTTTTGTGAGCATTTTGCGAGTTTAAAGGGAGTACAAAGACCAGCATGCTTTGCGCACAGTCAGCGACTTGCTCTGCACAGCTTCCAGAATAACTGACTCTACGAAATTCACAAAAACAAAAACAAACGATGGCAAAGGCTGCTGGTCTTTGTACTCCCTTTAAAGGCGAGGCTAGGATAGTCTTTGTCGCTCAAATTAATTTGATGTTTGATGCAACACTACAGATAGTACAATTTAACAGCAATGAAATATTCAAATTTGAATCATTTTTAAAACGTTGAAAGTTGTTTTGACCAACTCGGCGATCGATAGGATATGGGCTTATAAACAACACATCTGCGTTTATTTACCTAATCGGTTTTGTCATTGCACAGCAAAACATAGTTTCCGACGTCTTTAAAGTACAGACCGAGCTTTTTTTATTTCTTGTACAATAACAAAACCGGTCAGAGTGAGTTTTATCACGCGATAGCTTCTAATTTTGACCCCAACCACTTGATTAAACGTAATTCTTTACTGTTATGCCGCTTAAAATTATCGCAAATCTTATAGTCCTGAAGCAGTTGCTGTGACGATAAAACTTGTATCATGTTATACACGGCTACGGGAAACCGCGCTTTCAATTCTGTTATCTTCTTTGTTGTCGTCTCTTGTTCTCGGTCGTGAAGCTGGTCTTTAAAGACCCATGGCTAGTCATGATCCTTTGCGGCCCCAAAGTGGACTTTCGTATGATCTGAAAGTCGCTTCTGGCCTATTTTCTGTTTGTTTCGTTTTTCGTTCGGCGCGCAAATGATCATGGTTAGCAATGGGTCTTTAGACAACAGAAGTTAGTTAGCAAACCATCTGTCTCCAAGAGCAAAGAAGCATAACCTGAAAGTTTTACGTTCTGATTTTGCACTTCATTCAAGCTATGACACTTAGTCGCTTGGTTTGTTTTTATTATGGCTAACGTAAGAAGAACTCTAAAAAGTCAAAGAGCTCAAGAACTTCAGTGTTCTATAAAACTGTACAATTGATGTAATTTTCTTTGAAACTCTGCAAAATTAGAATGTTGATTTGACTACGTGCGACGCCAAAATGCCCCCTTTCATACACAGATGACTGGGTAGTTTTTATGACTTAAATGACCATACAGAAGAAACCTTATATAAGTCATCGCTTCCTGAGCAGTAGGCAAATAGAGGTACACAGCGTAACAAACAACCTGGATATTTCTGCTTTGATTTCTGCGTGTATGGCCATAAGGCTCCCTTTCTATTTACATAGAGGATCTAATTGTCTTCTGTAACTTGACTAGAAGAAATGTAGAAGACATTGCGTATAGCTCATGACTTGCTGAACGGCAAGCAGACCATGACACACAGCGTAACAACCGGCTGGATTTTTTGCTTTGATTGAACTCCGTGAGTCGCTAAAAGGACCCCTTTCCTTTGCACCAACAAGTTTATGGTCTTGTGACTTGACTGACCGTGTAGAAGAAGCCTTGTACAAGTCATGGCTTCCAAAATGATAAACAGACTGCGGTACACAGCGTGACAACCGTCTGATTATTTGTTTTGTGGTTTACCTCCGTGGTCCAAAAGGCCGCCTTTTATTTTACACAGATGATGGATGGTCTTTTGTGAGTTGACCGACCAAGTAGAAGAAACCTCGTACAAGTCATGGCTTCTGAAATGGTAAACAGACTGCTTGTACACAGAGTAACAAGCGGGTTGTATATTTGTGCTTGGATCATTTCGTGAGTCGCTAAAAAGGCCCTGATGTAATGTTACATTTTGATGACTGGGTAGTCTTTTCTGACTTCACTGACCACGTAAAAGAAACCACGTATAAATAATGGCTTCCTGCACCGTAAGCAGACAGCGGTACACAGCGTAACAACCCACCTGGATATATTTGTCATTAATTCCGTGTTTCACTAAAAGGCCCCCTTGTCATTTTACATAATCGAGTGCAAATGTTTGTCCTCAAAACGAGTCTTTTTTGGACAGTGGATCGCACTAATTCTCCAGAAACTGGGTAGGTTTATTTTTTCTCATGGTCATACATAGGACCATAAAAATAACAGTACATGCCCACCTTTGCTGACCATGTAGGAGAAACCTCGTATATGTCATGGCTTACAGAATGGTCAGCAGATCACTGTAGACAGCATAGTCGGACCGTCTGGATATTTGTGCATTGATTTGAATCCCGTGTGTTGCTGTAAGGCTCTCTTTCTACTTATAAAGACGGCCAGGTTGTCGTGTCTGACTTGACTGACCATGAAGATGCCTAGTATGGGTCCTGGCTTTTTGAAGTGGTAAGCATACCGCGGCACATAACGCAACAAACCTCCTGGGTGTTTATGTTTAAAAACTACCTCGTGAGTCGTTCGAAGGCTCCCTTTCATTTTACATGGTGAAGTGGATGGTCTTTGTCACTTGATTGATCACGTGGCAGAAAACCGCATCTTTCAGTGTTTCTTGAACGGTGAGGTGAGCGCAATACGCAGCGTAGCAACCGCCTAACTAGGCCTTTCAAGAAGTTATTGATCTCTTTCTGCATTCTTGCGTAAACAAAAGGATTTGCGCACCCGTTCGCAGCACATAGGCCATGGGCGTTAAGAAACGCGGTAGTTATTTCTACAAACATTTTTTTTGCTGTGTCCCTATGCCCGTGAAGGTTGTGAACACAGGGAAACGAGGAAAACCAGGCACAACAACAACAACCTTCACGGGCATAGGGACACAGCAAAAAAAAATGTTTGTAGAAATAACTACCGCGTTTCTTAACGCCCATGCATAGGCTAAAGAGAACATAATACAAAGTCTCGACCATTTCTGATGTGTAAAGGAGGATGCCTTGCCAATACAGATAGTTAAAAATGCAGAAGTAAATTGCATATGGCATTGTAAGAACAGAGAAAATGATGACGATGATGACGAACATTTTGACAACCTTGGCATTTTCTTTGTTTCGTTTTAGCATTGCTTGTTATTTGCATGTTTAGCGGTGTTTCTCTTCAAGGCACGCCCTGTCAGCCAGTAAACCACCATTAGGATCAAATTAGGAATCACCCATGTACAGCCCACACACAAAAAATTATAGGGATAGATTTCCTTCTCATTGATAAATGCTTGATTACCAGACCAACACACATTCCCATCTAATTGAAATCGGAGCACATATGGAATATTGATTGCTATTGAAGTCGTCCAGATGAAGAGAAGACAGGCTGACAGCATCAGGTGTGATGGTCGTGGGGACAATGGCTTTGCGATTATCCTGAAAATTAAATATTTAATTATTTTTCAAAACGTGAGAAGCATAGCCTATTTGAATAGGGTAAATTATTGTCCTCTAGTTGAAGAAAATCAGTTTCTATCATGAATCAGTTCTTAATTACATTTATATTAATTAAAAAAAGCTACAAGTTTTTAGCCAATGACACTTAATTTCAGAAGCAACAAATCAAGCGAATCATTTTGCCCGCTCTGGCTTATTTTGCCCCACCACCCTGCACTTTTTTTATATTCGTTATTTGAATCTGGGGGGTGGGGGGGGGGTACTTGACCCACTTTTGTAGTGTGCCTGTAATAACCTCGTACCCTGCAACAATAGGTAGAATTTTAAGAAATTTCGCGTTGAGACCCATTTTTTAAGGATATTTACCAAAATCAAACCGAGTTTTACGGAATTTCCCCTTCCAAAACGCACCCTGAGGGGCACATAACTGTTGAGTACCCTCCTTGGGATTTGAATACACACCTTTTGTTAGAGCCTACAGCGTTCTAAGGGAATTGACATAATTAAAAGCTGGCCCAGGCCAAGTTAAAAATATAGTCTATTGTATTTGATACTGTTGGCACGTGCCGTTTCATTGTGTAGCTGAAGAAACAAATGGATGCGTGGGCGTTTTCGTAGCGTATTTATAGCGACCACTCAATATTGCTATGTCTATTCCCTTTAAGTTTTCGTGACTCAGCCTGAAACGGTTCTTAGTTGCTGTAGTGGCTCACTGCCGATAAAACTTCAGGACAATAAGAAGGCGACAATGAAAACAAGAATGATACCAGACAGAAAAATTAAGTCCGTTCTGAAGTATAAAAAGATCGCTATGAAATTTTTGCGAATTTTTTCATCATACATCTTAAGCAGATGATATTGAGAAAATGTTTGATAGTCATATTTTTGACACACAAAAGAAAATTGAACTGTGTAGTTTAGAAACTTTTTCTGGGGCTCTTAAATCATTTTTGCAGATAGTTTGGGCTATGTAAATTTTTTGTGCTTCTTGCACTGGCTACATACTTCTAACGCAAAATTATGTCGATTCCCTTTAAGGTTACGGTAAACGTTTCTAGGCCGAAAAACCCAATTTTCGGATTTCTTCAAATTTCAGAAGGACCAATTTTGAAAACACAAAGATACTATCTTTGGAAGTAACAGAAATGTTGAAAAGGTAGAATTCTTGATCAAAGGAAGGATACTGCAACTTCTCACATAAAGTTTTTCTGTGTGGTTTAACTTCTAATCCTAGCTTTTTTACCTATTAAGGTAGCAAGATAGGTAAAAAAATTCAAAATTCTATTTTTATTTCAATTTATGGTTTTGGCAAGCTTAGTATCTCTACATTATGGCAGAATGACGTTGTTTGGATAAACTGAACAAAAACCCCCAAGAGACCCCAGTTTACTAACCCTAGTCTGTGTATTTATTCTCGTTTCCATGGAAACCAGATAAAAAACAGCTGATTTGATGTCGAAAAATTGTTACCCCGGTCCCCCCTTTTTTTGCCTCGATCCTTGATCCATTCCATCCATTCCATCTAGCTATAAAGAGAGGCTAACACACTGAAAAGAGGCCAAATATGTAGCCTAGCAATTCAGCACACACAGGGCCTAAATTTTTGTTAGAAAAGTCAAAATGTCCGGAAAACGAAGCCTGAAGAGAAAGAAGAGACAGTTTTATGGCAACAGGTTTACAAGGAAGGAGGCAATCGGTTCTATCGGAACTTCTGCACAGTCTAATTATGGCGATACAGCGAGTAATTTAGGCCTCAGCAGTGATNGATAATTAATGTAATTTATTAAACATTCTACAACTGCAAATAGAAACTTAAATCATATAAATTCCCTTTCCTGTCCAGATCAAAGTTTTCAAAGTTTTTACTTTCAAAACTAAAATTTTATTGGGGCAAACATTCCATAATTCATAAGTTCGTACACAATAGGAATCACGTCATGGGTTCCTGAGCAGCTGGCAGACAGGTACAACAAACCAACTGGATTTTTGTTCATTATTATCCCGTGTGTTGCTTTAAGGCTCCCTTTCTTTTACACAGACCACTGAGTGGTCCCTTCCCATTTGACATGATTGGCCAACCGTCTGATTATTTGTGGTGTGATTCTGCTCTGTGTGTTGCTAAAAAGAATGGGTATGGTTTTTGTGACTTGACTGACGATGTAGAAGAAGCTCGTATAGATGATAAATGATAGATATACTCTGCCCAACAAACCGCCTTGAAATGTCGGCTTTGATGATCTTCTGTGAGTCGCAAAAAGGCTTCCTTTAATTCTTACATAGACGAGTTGGTTTGGTGGTTTTCGTGCCTTGACTGGCGTATAAGTCGTGGCTTCCTGAACGATGAACAGAGCACAGTACACAGTGCAACGAACTACACTTGGATATTTTTGCTCTCTTCTACTTATAGAGACGACTGGGTGGTCTTTTGTGGCTTTCAAAACTTAATAAGCCAATCGGTATTTGTGCTACGATGAGGCCCGTGTGTCGCTAAAAGGTCCTTTTAATGTTACAATGACGTCGTGATGGTCTTTTTTGAGTTGACTGACCATGTACTAGAAACCTCGTATATGTCGTGGCTTCCGAAACGGTAAACAGACCGCTGTACACAGCTCAACAACCGTCTGGCCAGGCCTTTCAAGAAATTGTTTATCTCTTTCAGCATTCTTGCATAAATAAGCGGATTTACGCACCCGTTTGCTGCACTTGGGATGAACAGAACATAATTCAAGGTCGTCAGAAATTTGTAATCTGACAAGTCCAAAGATTTATCGTACTCCCATACATAGTTGGCAGTGAAGTAGAAGAGTGCATATGGCATTGTGAGAACGAAGAAAATGATGACGATGATGATGAACATTTTGACGACCTTGGCATTTGCTTTGTTTCGTTTCAGCATTGCTTGGTTATTGGCATGTTCAATGGTGCTTCTCTTCAAAGCACGCCCTGTTAACCCGTAAACCACTATAAGAACCAAATTAGGAATTGCCCATGTATAGCCCGTAAAAATTCCGATGTATAATATAAAGTTCTTGTTACTGATAATTGCATTGTTTGATAGCCAACAGATATTCCCTATAAAGTGAAATCGGAGGATATACGGGATGCTGATTGCGATTGAACTCGTCCAGATGAAGAGAAGAAAGGCCGACATCATCAGATGTGATGGTCGTGGAGCCAATGGCCGTGCGATGATCCTGAAAAGGAAATCATCAAATTGTTGGCTGTTTTCAAAACTTGAATACCATCTTTTTCATAAGAAAGTCAACTGCCCTTAAAGAACACCAATCAACCAGCATCCTTTGCGCTCTTCGCTTGTTGCCTTTTGACTGCAGCGGCCATTTTCATATGACAACATTCTCTGCAAAGCGCGACCGCAAAGGATGCTGGTTGACCTGCGTTCTTTAAAAGGAAGCGAAGCTAAGCATATTTAGGCCTTTCATAAAAATAGCCGTGCGAAGACAATATGCCGTGACACGTGCCGAACCATATTTGGGTACCTGATCTTCATCAACAGGAAATACTGATATCTGATAGGTTAGAATTTGACCGCAAGTGGCTTGAGCCACTTTTATATGCTTAGATTCCCTTTACTTATGTTCTTAATTTTAACCGCAAAACACAACAGCATATGCTTTCACTGAAGGAAAAATTGAGAATCCGTTTTCAAATGCAGGATAGCCCTATGCGAGTCCTACGCCTACCTGACACTAAAACCATTCATGTTGATATTTACCGATGATTTTGCCTTGTTCTGTTTCTACCGGGTAAGTCAATAAAAACAATCCCCGTTTGCAAGGCAATAATATTGGCAACTATGTTATTTAATGGTGGACATGTTTAAATCGATTTTAAGATTTACTTGACTGAAATCGGCCACTCAGTTCTGAAATTATCAGCGATTTTCTCGACAAAGCCCCTTGAAGAAACCCTCGAAACGGACCTAAAATCACGACCAAATTTTCCAAATATTTCCGCCTTGCAGCAATGGAGCATAAGCATAGCAACTTTATTCCGGATGATTATGATGAGCGCCCTGGTCCACACTACCCATGCATGTACATAACCTCCGCAGCTCACTGACCTCCGCAGCTCACTGCTGACCGAGTAGGCCCGAACAAGATAACGAACGAGACTTGGAGCAAGTCTAGTCGCAAAGGAACCAGAGTAGTAGCAAAGAAAAAAAGACATATCATAACACAAAATATATCACATTTCAAGAAAGTACCACGTTATGAGACCATGAGAGATGATGATGATTATAGCGATAGTGAAACAGAGAACAGAGACACAGCTGTGGGATGGAGGCACTTTTGTTGTCCCAGTTTCACAGAGATCTTGTGGAATCTTTTATTCCATGGTTATTTAAATAATGATATTGGCTTGTCTAGCTCTTTGTTTGTTTAATTTGTCTATACTGAAGTCATTGGGACAACAAAAGTGACTCCATCCCACATACCATAACTCCCTCTGGTTATGGTCTGTGATGCAGGCTAAGGATACAGAGGCAGAGAACAATGAGATAGAGAACAGAGGAGAGAATCAGGACGCTAGGCCTAGACGATCACAGCGATCGAGAATACCAGTTCGCAGATATGGACTTGTCGTACCATCAAACTTGAACAGGTAAACAGGAGAGACAGAGAGACTATAAACTAGGACGTGTCGTTTATAAAAAAAGGGGAGCATTGTAGTGATTTATGTTTATTGTTATGTTCGTGTAAATATTTCATGTAAGATACTTCTATACTTCTTAATGCCGTAGGTTGCTCCGAACTACATGTGTTGTTATTTGTCTCACACTTACTCGGCCTACCCTAGGAGTCTACAATTTGGTGGTTCAATCTCAATACAAATAAGCTCAAGACCATCTACCGGGATGTCGTCTCTGGGCTTAAATCTTACAGAGTGTCTAATATAAATTGATACACCAACCTCATTGCGAGTCCTATCAAGCCGTTTTTGTTGGCAACCTGCCATGTCAGTCAGTTCCTTTGCAATGGAACTGTCAAGCTTGGTATTAATATTACTCAAGAATAAGGGTTCAACGATACACTCTCGAAAATTGATAAGGAAAAATATGACCAAGTTATAATTCTCGGAGATGTAAACGTCGATCTGATCAAATTCGACGAACCAGGTAAAAACGCCATAAAGAATATCTAGAAATGTTGATTTCATATGGTTATGCGCCAAGGTTAACGCTTCCATCACGGATCACCGACCACTCCGCTACACTCATCGATCATATTTTCATCAAGGAAGTGAAAGAATGTAAGCAGATTATCTCAGGTAACTTATTTGCCGACATATCTGACCATTTTGCTTCCGTACTTTTTATTTTCAGCACAACTAAGACCCCGTTTACACGAGGCCGGTTAAATATTCGAGCGGCCAAATATTTGCACACTTAGCGGTTCCGTCTACACGGGGCCCCTTTCGCCTCGTCTTCATACTGTCTTGAATCGCACATGCGCACGAGTTGCATTATACTTCCTGAAAGAAAAGCCCGCCAAATTAATCATTTTCTTAAAAGATTCTCTGAAGTCAAGTTTTCCCAGGAAAAATGCCTAAAACCAAGCAGCAAAGCGCTACAAATGGAAGGGGTGAAGAAGGAGATAAGAAGGTGGTGGATAAAAATTTTACATGGACGGAGGAAGAAACTGCGCTCTTGATGAAAGTTGTGCTGGATTACAAAGCAGCAAAATATTCCCTTGGCCTAGACTGGGAGACAATCAGGAACAAGTACGAGGAGCTGGTTGAAAGACTGCAAGAAAATTATCCCAGCGACTTAACTGAAGGCTTCCCAAACGCTGGCAACACAAAGGTGTTCACAAAAGAACGGCTTCTCCGTAAGCTGAAGCGCATCAAGCTGTCTTTCAGAAAGGCAGTAGACAGTGGAAGGAGAAGTGGTGGGGAAAGGGTGGTAAATCATCCATGATACTTAAAAAATATTTGTTGCTAGGCTGATTTGGCACACTACTGATCAGTGATTTGGCGCCATAAACCTTTATGGTTTTGCCTCATTATCAGAATTAATTTCCTCGTTTCCGCACTGACCATAAATTTGAGCGGCCAAAAGCGTTTACACGGGGCCGTTCAAAATTATGGCCGGCCAAGTTGCAATTCGGTCGCTTTCTCAAGCGTTCAAAAATTCGGTCGCCTAAGCGTGCAAATTTTTGGTCATTTGGCAGTTCCCGTGTAAACGGGAAGCCTAAGTGGCCGAATATTTGGCCGCTCGAATATTTAACCGGCCCCGTGTAAACGGGGTCTNAATCCTTGAATTCCAGAAGAACTGTTGATAAAATCGTTGTTCACAATGTGACCAAATTATGGGAGTTTTTTGGGACACCAGAAAAAAACCGAAGCAACGGCTTAGGGAAAAGAACAAGGTATGCAATCAGACATTATGAATACAAAACTGTTCACAGAGAAATACATTCTCTCGCAGATTATTAGTTATATGCATCATTATGCATGCTATTGCTCTTCTTAAATTAGACCTGTTTCTACTTTGCATAACCTCCGTAAGATAAATTTTGCAGCCTTTCTTCTGCCAAAAAAGTGTCACTTGTCAAAAACGGTAGCATGCTTGCCGGAATTTCTGCTTCAAAACAACAAAAACTATATGAGCAGTCCTTTGGGCACTCACAACTTGAAACCTAATAATTCTTAATTATTATCTCTTCCTGTTAAATTATTATCTTTTTTTATGTAGCCCATTAATTCTTTAACTGAAGGTGGCTTTCATTAGGCGACAAATACCAGGTGACTTCACCAGGTGACTAGTTTGCTTTGCATGACATTGTCTTTGTTTGATATTTTCATTTCATTTTTAATTTTCTATTTCAGGCATTAAGCAAAACTTACTGGTTTCTTTAACCGGCATGTCAGATCAACAACTGAAACATCTGGAACTGGGACACGGAATGCCATTCCTGTTAATTTTCCATTCAACTCTGGGATGACTTTTCCAACGGCTTTTGCAGCACCAGTGGATGCTGGGATGATGTTCTGGAATGCACCACGTCCATCACGCCATTTCTAAAAGAGAAGTTGCTAAGTTAGACAAAGGAGGTTCTTAAGAATCAAAGGAAGAGTACAGTAGTATAGACAAAGCTGTTTGTTCTAAATCATGTTTGATTGTTCAAGTTACCTCCCTCCAATTACATTGGATGTTGGTTCAGTAGTACTTTCTATTGTACCATTCAAACGATAATAACAAGGAACTTCTCTTACTCTTATATTTTTCTCATCAGTTATGATTGGCCATTAGATCTTAATTTCCACCAAATCAAAATTACATTGAAGAGGCCTCTCCAGGTGAGGCGAAAGTTCCAGCCAAAAAGAACAACATTTAATGTAAGGAGTGAACAAACTAATTGTAAGTATCTATAAATAGTTTAGGACACAGCACTCTGAATCAGATATTACAACTTCTTTTGAATTTAATACAAACTAGATGATAAGATTATATACATTAATTTCCACCAATTTTTTTAAGTAAACGTACTCTTCAAATGACAAAATTTCTCATCAATCTAAAAACTCCAGTGACTATCAGCTGAGTCATTAAAAAAGTACCTAATAGGAATGGTACATGATCTTAACTAGTACTTTTTTGTCAAAGTGGAAAACCTTTTTTGGCGTGTCCTGCAAAGAGAATAAGCATGGCTCCTACCTTTTGGCTAGGTCCATCAACAGTCTTTTGAGTGGCAGTAACTGCATGGATGGTGCTCATTAAGGCCTCTTCAATTCCAAAGTTATCATTAATGATCTTAGCCAAAGGGGCAAGACAATTAGTTGTGCAAGATGCATTGCTGAAAGAGATAAAACTAATGTCAGTATTGAAAACAATGTTGTCCAACCCTCTTAGTTTCAAAATTCTCTTAGATCGAATATACTCTGAGAGAGCTTCCCTGCAGTGGCGGACACTAGGATGGGACGAGGGAGTGCGGTCACCCCCCTCCCCCACCCCCACCCCCCAACGTCGGGTAGAACAATTAAAAAAATACATATATATCCTAAACATTATTACTATTAGATGTTTTGATCTTCATCAATAGAAACTTGCACTATTTGATAGAATTAATACTCGTAATATTCATTGGAAAACATCTTAATCAAATTCACTAATATGTATATGCCTGTTTAATGGAACAATAATGCACACTAGAATCAGCCCTTCTGTGCTATACTGTATTTGGTGCGCACTTACCTGACAACATGCATAGAGCCTGCATCATATTTATCTTCATTGACACCCATGACAAACATAGGAGCATCAGCAGAAGGGGCAGAAATGATGACTTTCTTAGCCCCTCCCTTCATGTGAAGGCCAGCCTTTTCATTGGTTGTAAAGACACCAGTTGATTCAACGACAAATTCAGCACCAGATTCTGCCCATGGGATTTCTTCTGGGTTTCGTTTTCCATAAACAAAGATGCTCTTTCCATTAACAACAAGTTTGCCGTTCTCAGCCTTGACCTCTCCTTTGAATCTGTTGTGGGTTGAGTCATACTTGAACATATACACCTTAAATTAAATTATTCATATTCAAAGATTGTTGTACACTGTGACAGATCCTATTGACATCTCTAAATAAAAGTGTTTCAACTGCCAGGTGGACTAAAAAGGAACTTCACATATTTGAAAATTCATTATGCAGAGCATATTTGAGGTATTGGAATCAATCAAAGTTTGCTTCTAGACAATCTAATAATCATCTAATAAATCTCAATATTGTCAGCCAATGTAATAATCATAATTTGTACCTTTGATTTTGTGCTTCATTTCTACCCATGGAGATTGCAATGCCATGATGCCATGGAGATTGCAAATTCAACATGTATATATATGCCGAAAGTGTCATTTTTTGATGACATCATATGTCTTGTTCAATTCCTACGCTGACCATCCCCCCGGGTATTTGTTAAAAAAATATTCCCCGCCCCCGGGCATTTGACAGTAAATTTTTCCCCGGCCCCTGGGGCATTAGAAAACGCCAGGAGACTTGCATTATACAGTTACTGGGAATATGGCACATTCCCTGTGCCCGGCCAGTCCCTGGCCCCCAGGGCATTCGCCAGAAAAATTTGCCTGCAACCCGCAAGGAGCACCACAAACTACCTGGGTCATTCACTACAACAAACATTTTTTTAAAATTTTCTTCTGAAATGTGTTACAGGTTCCTACTTTCTCATGACAAACTTCTTTTAACGTTCTTCATTTGATGTTTGTTGTGTCCCTCTAAATTTGTTGCCTGTTGGAAAACCACCTTTAAAGACAAATGACGGAGATATAAGGCGACTTAAATCAGGGGCCTGGGCAATCCAAATATAGCCTATTGTATTCCATTGTATTTGATGACCTCGAGAGATTATCAAATGTACTGGACAATGAAGCCACTCAGACATCTTTTGTCCTATTTTTAAACTAGGCGCTATATATCCGTCATTTGTCTTTAAGTTACAATTTTGTTATCTTATCTAATCTATCAGGATTTTACAAGGTGCCATATGAATTTCCATCTGGCTTTGTTGAAAATTAGTAAGTTCATAAAAACAGTGTCATATTGTAGTTGGGCAGACACGAGTCTTCATTACAGTAGGTAGCAGTGTGAATTTGGCTTTAGATATCACTGTGAGGTATGCCACATGGACAAAATCATAGCGGTAACAAGCTGTCTTACCATATAGTCTAAATCAATGAAGGGATCGTTGACAGCTACAACTTGAAGTTCCTCCTTCTCAAATGCTGCCCTACAGACAAGACGCCCAATGCGACCAAATCCATTGATTCCAACTTTTACAACCATTTTGGCAATATTTCAAGTTATCTGTGGAGAATGAAAACTCTACATCATTACTGAGATCTGCACTGCAGGGTTAGGGCAGTTTTCAATGACTTATAGAGTGTGGAAGAGCAAGCTACACTTAGCAAAACTGCAACTGAACTGCTCAAAAAATCAAATCAATAGTGATAACTAATGATTGTAGTTTAAGTCCTGGGAGTGATTTGTATTTTTTTTCTAACAGGGATGTGCTATTTTTCAGGGTATTGTTTTTGCCAACATTCCTGGCACTGGACCAGGGTAGTTAGTCAGCTTAGTCAGTTCAAAAATGTCTGCCTCCGCACCAGACTGGAAAGTTTCTGGAGTGAGCGCAAGATATTGGGCACGCTAGGCAAATCGTGCTTGGGTCATCTCAACTTGCAAGCGCAAAATGCAAACTTTCCAGTCTGGCCTCTGCTGTTCCTCTGTAGCGATATGACAACTTCAAACAATAGAGCCACACCCAAACCATGCCACACCCTTTCCCAGTTGCGCAATGAAATGTCAGGAAGAACATCTCTGCAGTCTGGGCACTGTCTGGATTGGGATAACTAAATTCTCTTTGACAATCAAGGGCAACACAAATTCCAGACATTGGGGTGGCAGATGCTAGAAGAATCATGCTAAAAGGCATATAACTTGTCACATCTTGCTAATCATACCATCAAAAATTCAGCATGCTTTTAGCCTTTGTTCCGGTTCAAAGAAAGAATGCAATTGCAATGGAATTTGTTACGTGGCTTGGGTTGATGGTGGAAATGTTTGTTTGTGGAAGGTGTGCTCCTTCCTTGCACACGATATCGACCCAGCAGTCTCTAGCGCACACAGATTTCACTGCCAAATATCATGCAAGGTATTAAACGACTAATCCTTCGCTGAACACAAAGAGGCAAAACACAACAACGAGAAAGGCTTGCTGCCTTTTTAGCTGTTTTAGGCCAGGTTAACCAACTCGAGGTGAGCAGCTGACTCTCATGCCTTGTCTCAAAGAGCCTAAACGTCTCTATCAACCGCACAGGAACATGAGTCAAAGCTTGAGGAAAGTCTGGAAGATAACAATTCTTACAGTAATAGCAGAGAAAATTCCTGAAAATAAAAGTATTTTTACCTTGCTTTAGTCGCAGCACGAGAAACTCCACAGCTCTTTGCTTTCCTTGAACGAATGGGGCGATTGATTTGCTAATAGTCTATTTCAAACAGTGCGATAAAACGTGGAATGAAATGAAGCTATTTGATTGGCTTAATCCAGAAAATTCGTGTTATAATTGGTCAATATTCTCAGTCCATGCAATAATAAAATACAGACGAAAAATAAAAGTTCAAATCATCCACGTTCATAAAACACGGAATCTTTCTGAATAATCTTATTAGCTTATTAGCTAAAATGATGAAATTTCATTGGCTAACTTCTCAGTCCACACAATAACAAAACCTGGACCAATATTTGTGAGTTGGAAGAGGCATGACTTCTGCCACGTTCAGATTCTTTTGGGACGTTGCCCGGTCAACTTCTCCATGAGAATTTGCAGATAAGGTTATGAAAGTATTTGCAACATTGTCACATTTGGATACAATAATCCCTGTAGGCTTTCTTTGCAACTTCATGGGAAAATCAGAAATATGACAAACTCGAATGGGGGTCCGGGGACGACACCCCAGAGAAAATTTTCAGGACCACGCCCTTTTTATCCTTGGGAGACGCCCTTTTTATGGCTAAGAAACGCCCTTATTTGTCCTCAAAATTCAGGATCTAACTACCAAACCCCTCCTTCGACAATTTCTCTACGGATTTTGACGTTTTGGAAAACTGACATTGGAGAGAAGTGGGGGGGACGAGTCCCCCCAGTCAGCCCCTCCCCCCGTGGTTCCGTCACTGGCATCCTGCCCTGGAAGGATGCAAAGCTTGATTGGCTGAAAGATTAGTGACACCTCCAAAAAATTTTCGCTATAATTCTACCGTTCCACTTTTCCGGAATCTTCAATATTTTCAGAATTAGAGGGTTTTTTTCCTTTTTTAAGAATTCAAGAAAAATTGCGAAAAAAACTTAAAACGATCGTAATTTCTACATTTTTGGGGAATCACAAAATAATTTTCAAGAAAAACATAGCTTGTGAATGTCTACAATATGGTATCAAGCAAAAATCTTTCACTCGTCTGGCTTATGATTTGACGACGTCACATCCTCAAATGAGTTGAAATTTGAAATACACTGTAGTTTAAAAAATAGTGAAGATTTCTGAAAAGTCCAACGGTAGAATTATAGCAACGTAGCTAAAGTTTCTTTCAAGGCATTATTCAAAGAAATAGGTCATAGGATTTTACACCAACCTTTTCCCACCAATATAAAGATTTGAAACCTATGCTGCCAACCCAGGTACAAAAGTGGTGAGAATCTAGTTTTTAACCACTAGTGAATGTATAGGTTAACCATTAGAGGTCTTTTCTTAGAGTGAACACAGGGCAACGATGGATGGACTTACGGAAACTTCAATGGCGGCTCGTACAGAGTTGCAGCGGCTGTAGCGCAGACTTTTTTAACATTGTATTTGTAACGAGAGCGATGGCAGCGATGGCCGACATGGACACAGATACTCCACCAAGAAAAAAGCAAAGAGGACCATGGACTAAAGGGGTATTTATTTTCAGCGATTTTCACATTTAATTTCCCTTGCCATCTTCTTGAGGACAGTTGAAGAATTTAGCTTCTTTACATGTGTTCTCCAGCCCGAATATGTGGAGACAGTTTGATCTGTTGCATTCAGTTTCCGCATTATGATCCACAACAAGTAATTGGCCAGGTATGGAGATTCTTGAAAGATTTCTCTTACTAGCGATTCAACGTTGAAAAACGTGAGGGATGGCTCTTTCTTTGTGCCTACGATAACTTCAGGAGGCTCAGTTTAAACTATTTCCAGGGATCGCCGTTTGGTTCTTGGAAGGATGACTTGAATATTTTGTTTCACTGCCAATGATGACTCCTCCTGAAATGCAACCATATGGGTCGAGTTGATTGCCCCATGTCCAGTCTGTGTCTCTAGATTCATATCGAAATTGTCAACCCAGAAGTATGTTAATACACTTTGGTTTGAGGACACTGGTTTGATTGGAAGGGCACCACTACTATTGGCAATTTGTTGTTCTGCTTGGGCTGTTTCGATTTCACAAACCAAATTGTAGTCGATGGAATGGCCAAGGTGATGCATTATTTGTATTGGTACTTTTTGCCCTGTTATATTGTGGAGTGCTAGACCAAGGACTAGACCAGGGAGGAAATGCTTTGCAGTTATTGTTTTCCCACGTGTTACCCCGTGAATTTAATCGGATGAATAGGAGTGAATCAATCTATTTGCAGTATCGCGATTGGGATGATCTTTATTCTGTAACAGGTGACTCAAAAAGGACTCCAAAGTTTCTGGTGGCTTTCTTGCATCACAAGAGAGCTCTTCGATTCTTGGAGGCCAGGCTAAATCTGGAATACTTTGAGCATGCTCCAGTATATCTTCACGCAGACACTCTGCAGCTTGTCTTAACAAATTCTCACGATTATTGACGAGGGTATGAGAGTTTATGGTGTCTGCATTTATAACAACTTCAGCGGTATTTGCATCAACGGTTAGAAAGTGTAGCTTGCCTGGATAGGTTGCCTGTATCTTTGCTTTCAACTTACTGCAATACCCAGGAGCGAGGAGAGGGGGGTAGGGGGTGAAGGGGCCCGTAAAAAAATTTATCATAAAAATTTATTATTGCTATAAAATCTCTTTAAATTCCATAACTACACATAACTTCCATAATTGCACCCATAATTTGACTCCGGCACAAGGATAGAAAACTCGTTAAAAGCTCGTTAAATGTTTGTTAATCACGTCAAACCATTGTCAGAATTCAAATTATGCGCGTACAAGAGTTACGAGCCTAATTTTAATGAGTCTACACCCATAAAACGGGCATGATGTCATTTCACCGTCAGAGAAATCTATTAGTACGCTGGTTTGTTTTTATTAGAGAGATCTTAAGAACTTTGAATTCAGTAGCAACCAAATGACAGAATTGTGACGAAACGAACAGTACTATGTCTTCATATAAATACAAATCCGGTGCGCAGAAAAGGATTGAAAAAGAAAAAAGAGACCAAGAAGCAAAGAAGGGGTCTCGCACATTATTTCAAGTTGGAGTTAAGAAAGCAACCGAAGAAAGTGGAGATACCGTCCATACTGAAGGTGACCACACGACGAGCCATCAACACGACCCTGCAGTGGAAGCATTTGATGCCGCAGATAAATCAGATGCAGAAATTGATACTGAAGGAGATGTCTTGATTGCTGATGTAACAAAGCTTTCACCCTTTGATATTGGAACTTTGTGTGGCTCTGCAACAACCAATCAGCTTGAAAATATAATACGAGCTGGAGCAGTTCCATTCCCAAAACAGTTCCCAAGAGATTCTGATGGCCAACCATTCCCGCTTTCTGTTCTACTGTGCAACAATGAAAATGGAGAAGAAAGTGAACGAAAATGGCTCGTATTTAGTCCTTCCAAGGAAGCATTGTATTGCCTACCGTGTAGATTGTTTTCTCACTCAATCAAGAAACCTACACAATCATCACTAGCTACAGCCAGTGGTTGGAACAAGGACACAAAGTGGAAGAAGTTATGGGAGAGAGTTACAAGCCATGAAAAAAGCTCACAACACAGATAATGCTATCTCGCTTGGCGCGAGCTTCAGACACGCTTGCAAATGAATGCTGGAGTAGATGTGATGGTTGAAGAAGGAATTTTGTCTGAGATAGAGCAATGGAAGAAGCTGCTCAGCAGGATAATCGACGTGACCATATTTCTCGGCGAGAGGGGTCTTGCATTTCGTGGTTCATCGCTTCGAATCGGAGATGTCCACAATGGAAATTTCCTTGGAATCTTGGAACTTTTGGCCCATTATGATCCTCTTCTTCAAGAACATATCTCAAAAGTGAAGTCCTCTCAGCAAGAAGGAAAACGGCTGCAAGCACATTACCTTTCTCCGCAGTCACAAAATGAGTTTATTAAGGTTTGTGCAACAAGAGTCAGGAATCACATTTTGAAAGAACGCGAAAATGCAAAATATTTTTCAATCATGGTGGACGGGACTCCTGATTCAAGCCACACGGAACAAACAACGTTCATTCTCCGATACCTGAAAAAAGATGGTGATATCTTTTCTGTACAAGAGAGATTTCTGGTCTTTGTCGATTGCTGCAACAAAACTGGAGTGGAAATTGCTTCATTGATTCTGGAGACATTCCAAAAGTATGAGATACCAATTGCTGATTGTCGGGGACAAGGGTATGACAATGCGGCCAATATGTCTGGAAAGTACAATGGTGCTCAAACTCATATAAGGTCCGTCAATCCCTTGAGCCTTTATTCTCCTTGTGCTTGCCATTCCCTCAATCTTTGTGGAGCAGACTCTGCAAAGTCCTGCACGGAAGCTGTAACCTTTTTTGGAATGGTACAAACCGTCTACAATCTCTTCTCCTGCAGCCCTCAGCGATGGAAGATTTTGCAAAGCAACATTGGATCGTCATTGCATGGTTTGTCTGGAACAAGGTGGACAGATCGTGTTGCAAGTGTGCGCCCTTTTGCTGCTCACCTTCCAGGTATCAAAGCTGCACTCCAGCAACTCCTTGCTTTAAACCTTACGCCAAAGACAACAACAGATGTCAAAGGTGCCATCAGATATGTCTCTTCATTCGTATGTATTGTGATGTCAGCAATCTGGCTGAAAATTCTTGTCGCCATTGATCAGAGGAACCAAATAATTCAAGCAAGAAAAGCAACCATCGATGTCGAAGTTGGTAATCTCCGAAGCCTTGTTGCTGATCTGAAAGATCTCCGTGAGAAATGGCCCCAAATTGTCCAAGAGAGTGTTCTAGTTGCCACTGCAATGAACATTTCTGCTGAATTTCCAACAAAGCGCAAAAGCAAGCGACCATTACTCGATGAGCCCGAATACAGCCAGTCAAGTAGTGATGAAAGTGTTTTCAAACGCGAAGTTTTTTATGTTGCTGTAGATTCAGTTGTCGCAGGAATAACAACACGCTACGAAGCAGCATATCACATAAATGATCTTTTTTCTTTCCTTTGGCAATATCTGGAGCTTACTGATGAAGTGGTTCACGATGCTTGCGTTAAATTTGGCAACACATACGGAGATGACATCAGCCCAATGGCACTTGAAGAGGAAGTTTTGCACATGAAGACCGTGCATATCGCAAATTTTGGGGAGAAAGCACTGGATCCACATGCTCTCTTGAACCAAATAACTAAGTTAAACCTTGAAGAAATCTTTTACAATGTTTGCACTGCTCTCAGAATATTTTGTACCTTGCCAGTGACAGTTGCATCTGCGGAGCGTTCCTTCAGCAAGCTGAAGCTGATCAAAAATTTTATGCGAAGTACAATGACTCAGGACAGGCTGACAGATCTCGCAGTGCTGAGCATCGAGAGCGAAATCGCAAGAACCATTGACTTTAAGGACATTATAAACGACTTTGCAAACATGAAAGCCCGTAAAGTGTTGTTTTGAGTGATGGAACCGTTGTATTGATATTTTATTTTACTAACGCATGTCCTTGATTCATAAATACAATTTTTTGCATAACCTTGGCAAGGATTGTTTAAGCAATGTTTTAAAGCTAATATTCCTAAAAAGGGCGTTTCCCTCATTTTCCGGGAGTCTGAAGGGCGTGGTCGCCAAAATTTTCTTGGGGGCTACGCCCCCAAACCCCCATAGGGCCCGATCACTTAATTCACCCCAGGGCCCGAGCTGGCTCTCGACGGCCCTGATTGCATTCAGTCATTGCCTTGCAGTAAAAATTATATGTTTGTGGGGATCTATTTTCACGAATTATCTGACCGGGTTTTTGAAACCGGTGAACCCTGTCTGGATCCGCTCCTGCGCTGTAATACCTGTATCGATCCAACGAAATTAGGGTTAACGACCACGCCGAAGCAGACAGCGTAACGGTCGAAACTGCATGAAAAACATAACACATAGCTTCACCATAGAACCAACCAGAGAGTTCTGTGATTAAATCATTCAACATGACCATGGGAACAAAAACAGATGACAGGAAATCAGCACAGGCCAATGATAGGATGAAAATATCACTACTCGTGCGTTGCTTCTTGCGAAATCCAATAACATAAAACACTATAGTATTGCCAGTGACACCAATTAGGACCACTACCCCATAGAAGATGCAACAGAATATCTTGGCTGCGCCTTGAACTGGATAATCAGGATAATCAGGCTGTGAACCAGCATTCATAGTTGAATTGGTCAATGAGGCGTTGGCATTGGAACAGTTTTTATAACTCTGGTTGAAGTCCATGCTCTGGTTGAAGTTCATGTTTGCAAGCGCGAAACTGCATGTAACATTACTCAATGTGCAATCTTAGTTGATCTAACCATGGAATTTATCTTGCGAGCAAATGTCGTTCAGCTGTATTTGATGCCGTGTTCAGAGATCCCTGATTTTTATACTTAAATTGCAAACACATGCATATTCATGAGCTAAGAGTCCTTGGAGCGTATTATTTTATTCCAAGATCTTTTGAATCTTTTAGTAGAAGATTGATGCTATACTATTATTGTCATTATTCTAAAGCTGGAAACTGGACAAAATTTGATTAGCACGTTTCGTTATTTTTCAATCAATTCAATTCGAGAAACCGCTTGTTTAGGAGAAAAACTCCCATAGCTTTTGAATGATGGGACCAATTGCAGTCAAATAGAATTACGTATCTAAGTTTCCGTTTTTGTCATTTCCGCTTCCTCTGGATACCAATTTCGTTAGCTAAACCTTCCTCATTTTATCAGGTCAAGATAGCCAGATTTTTCGAACTCCTGACGTTGTTTATAATCCAAAAATTTATAAGCCAGTTGCTGTTGCCAAAATAACCCAACATTGTCCCAGGTTTCTTGGAAGAATTTCTAAACCTTCCTCAAATATGACATTAACAAGCAAAACCAGGGCCGTAGGAAGCATCTTAAACTTGGAGGGGCACGACACGTCAAAGGCACTTTTTTCGTTAAGCTAGAGGGGCATTTCCTTAAACAAAAAGGGCAATTTCTCGTTTATTGTAAAATCTTGGGGGGGCACGTGCCCCCAGTGCCCCCCGGTTCCTACGTCTCTGAGCAAAACCTTCCTCAAAACCCTTCGCATTTGCCTGCAGAATAGTCTATTGTTCTGCATTGATTCTATTGTTTCCCTAGGAGGGCTAGCCCGCTTGATTGTGTTCATTTGGGAAATTTCCAGTCCTCCTTGGCGAGATTTCGGGTACTCAATAGCGATATATCGCCTAGGAAGGCTATCCTTTCTCTCATATAAACAGAATTTCATAAAAGATTAGACGAGAAGGTGTCTTCAGCTAAGATTTCACGCGCAATTCCAACTTGATAACCAGCCACCAATCCCTAAAAGTGCTACATGATCATGTAATGGGCGACAGCACTCTATGCTATGTTGCTAAGCACCGAATAACTTTGAAAGCAGGATTTTGACGAAGTGATAAATACTGGCAGTTTTTTAACTTTTTAGCGAATCGCAAGTAACGGGGGTTTAAAATGATTTCGACTCTCTAAGTACAAGCCGGAAAAGTATTATAATCAGACAAGCGCAGATTTTGTGGTCAGTAGGCAGCGATAAGCGTCTGCCGATTCTTCATGCCTCGAATGTAAACAAAGGAGACCGCAATAACGATGCCCGAAAGCTAGGATGGCGAACTCACTTGTTGTGCATGCGAAGAGAGATGCGGCCATAGAAATACCTTTGTCTGCAATCCCTTTTAATGGCAAACCTTTTTATAGGAAATTGACGCTTGCTAGAAATTAACGTACATTATAAAGTTCAAGGAAAGTAACGCGAAAGGGCAAGGAAGACGTTAACTCGATTCACACATTTTTTTTAATAGAGGATTAACATAATTAATTGGGCGGCCGTAACAAGCTTTTGCTCTTTGTTTCGTAGACCCTTTCTTCTTTTGGATAATGGGTCTACTCATATCCTAGGAAGACGTTACCTTAAAGGAAATTAACGCTGAAAACAGAAATAGTCTCGTAATACCAAAAAAATGCTATATGGTAGAAAATATCGCAAAAATGGTATATAGAAATGCTCGAAAACAACAAATGCTTGAACTCAATTTCAATACTTGTACGGTTATTTTTATTGTAGGTTTATATTCCCTGTTATTGTATGTGCTTAGATTCCCTTTAACTTAAAAAATTAAAACAAAACATTTTTTCTTTTTATTGTTTTTTTAGAAACTGCCGCTAAGCTTCTTTTTAGAAGGCATTCAGTACATTGGTAGAAGAACACCAACAAACAAATGACAGAATTAACGCGTCACTTGATAAAGGTAGGGTGTCGGCGGTGGTAATCGGACACTTGTGAATAAAGCCAAAAAACTGAGGGAAAAACACGTTACAAATATTATCAATCAAAGATGGTATTTCTTGATACTTAAATGAAAAACACGCGAAACCAATCCCTTTCGTTGTAATTGGCAGCGAATAAGTTGCTGTTCTTAACGTCACGCCTAGATTCGAAACTCCATATCCACGGGTTAACTGAGACAAAATTTTTAATCGATCCAAGAAATTGGATGTGTGACATGTGAATAAGACAAAGGATTGTGCCACAGACTTAAAGGATCTAAGCATATATAAGCCTTTGATAAAAACAGCGTCGTTACGAGAACCGTTAACATTCAAGAATAAGAAAGAAGACAAATATTTGCAGAACATTGTAAATAAAATGAAGCTGAAGGGTCTATGGACGGAATACATGCCAAGTATACATCAAAAATGAAATTTCTTGGCACATTCTGGATCGTGAACTTACTGTCCAAAAAATCGCCGCCGAGATCAGCATCAAAAATATCGTTGCCAAAGGCAAGCAGGCAACGTCAGAAACTAAAGCACTTTGAGAAAATATGCCACTACCACCGCCGGCACCCTACATACCATCAACATTAAAGGGAATGTAAGCATATAAAAGTGGCTCAAGCCATTTGAGGTCAAATTCTAGCCTATCAGATGTCAGTATTTCCTGTTGACATAGATCAGCTACCCAAATATGGTTCGGCACGTGTCACAGCCCATTGTCTTTGCACGGCTATTTTTACCAAAGGCTTATATATGCTTAGATTCCCTTTAAACAAAATATACGGGACTCAAATTAACGTGAATTTTTGAAATTCGCGTTAATTCCATGCGGTGTTAATTTCCTATAAAAACGGATGCTATTGATTTGATACGAAATCTGCTCTTGTTGATCAAGAGGGAAAGAGCACCAATTGATAGGTCTATATGCTTAGATTCGCTTCAAGACAAAGCGATTTTGGAGCCTAAAGGATAGATTTCACACCTTCATATATTTTCTTCATATTTAATATCACATCATTAATGTCTCATCTCATATTTGTTTTCTTTGTCAAATCTCCTTGGATGAAACAAACAGAAAGTTATTGTTCCTTTTGCTTCGATATCTTATGAATTCTTGCTAAAAAGACTTACGAAGACGTTTGATTCTTTTGACGAGAGTTGACAGAAAAGAAACAATGAAATGCCAATGTTTTGAAATTGGCATCTGTCACTAGACTAGCTACACTAGTCCCTCAATTTCGCTGTTGTTGTTGTTGCTGATGGCCAGCTCATATCAGTTCTAAGGAGCACACAGAGGTTGTGTAGCTAGTCTAATCTGTCACTTGTTTCTTTCCTAATAGACGATTGCGCTAAAGATGGCGTCGAGGAATTTTTTACCAAGATCCCTTGCGGTATTGAAGAAATTAACCAATCAAATCAATCGAAATTCAATCTGACGCAAAGCATCGTGGTAAAAAGTTCCTGTCCGCCGTCTTTAGCGCAATCGTCTATTGATAATCTGTATGTATTCGATTTTCAAAGGTGTATTTTACGAGAGGAATAGAGCAGGGAGTTCACAAATCCACGATGCAACAAATCCTTGTTTTTTGTGCGTATTTTCTTCCCTAGAGAGACCATGATGTTGTCCTTTTCAACAGTATAACCTGCACATCGCTGTCATTCTGTTTTCTCAGTTCTAGGCCTCCGAAGTAAA
This sequence comes from Aurelia aurita, assembly GCA_004194415.1. Classification (NCBI taxonomy): domain Eukaryota; kingdom Metazoa; phylum Cnidaria; class Scyphozoa; order Semaeostomeae; family Ulmaridae; genus Aurelia; species Aurelia aurita. Next base: position 942,361 of record REGM01000113.1, on the reverse strand, counting down.
ACTCCCAACTAAAAGATGGTTCTCAGGCATTTAACCGAAGAAGGAGCATAGATAAAGATGAGGATGTGGCTGGCGTCCTGGTTTCGTAAACTCTCCAATGCAATGTTGTCATCGACGGCAACCCCCGCGCCCCGTTCATTTTAATTTTTTGAATGTTTACAGAATGGACAGTAGATTCTTACGTCGAATTTAAAGTTGAACATTGACGTCTGAACTTCCTACTGCATTGCTTTGCACACTTCGGAGCACTTATGTTATGGCTGCACTTCCAGAACAGCTTGTCAGCAAAAAACAGCACACGAGATGCATGTTTGAGATCAATGAAGTTTGAACTGAAACATTTATCAGAATGGATCTGAAGGTTGGCGTTCGCGACATTTCGATGACAATATTTCAGACTCAAAATATACATTAACAGGTAAGAGAAAAATATATTTCTGACAGTACAATAATTATAATTGTAATCGTTGTACTACAATTCTTTAGATTCCCCGGGGAGGGGGTAACTTCAATAGGGATTTATGAAAAACTGATAAATTGTGGGGTATGATTTCATGTCAAATTTATTAGGTCTTTCATAAAGGATACCCGATATAATTTGTATGATATGTTTTTATGGAAAGCACCCAAAAAAGTAAAAAAAGCGTATCACATAAATTATCAGCTTGCACAAAATTATATCTTATCCAAAGTTATGACATTAACAAGTTGCAATTTTTGAAAAAGATACCCCTAAGTTTGAGGATGTTATTGGAAATTTTGTAAATGATATATACCTCGAAAATTATTTCCAATGTTGATAAACTGCCCCTAAATAATTGCACATCCGATACTACCATATATGGGAGTTGCCCACTTGGGTTCAGCTTGACAAGCCCTTTCAATGTCATTAGCGATTGTCCTGAGTGATATAAACAATCTTAGAGATTCATTAGGTCTTTGACATAACTGTTCAAAAAGACTAATTCATGATCAATAATTAATGCTCTCTGTTAAACATGTACAAGGTCACAAGAAATAAATGCAAAACTACAGATTTATGGAAGTTTGTTTATCAAATTAACAGTGTTAACTAGAAATTAACATGTAATGCACAAATACAGTATTCTCCCTAAGAGTGCCTCCCTCTCCTGTGAGCAACCCTCTCCATTGATCACCCCCCCCCTTTGAGGCCAAAATGTAGATGAGAGCCTTCTCTTTCATGAGCAACTCCAAAAAAGACCACTTTTGGGATAGATAGATCAAAACAACAAATTTTTATACTCGTAAAAGTGCCCCTTGTATACATGTCAACAATGTATGCTCCTTTGGACGCAGACACCAAAACTGAAATTAGCTCCCCAGGCATTCACATGAGAAAATAGAGCAATTTTTATTATATATGTCATATGAATTCTATTCCTTCATATTTATCATTGTCTATAAGTGTTTCTTCCATAATAACATTTCCATTGATATTGAAAACCATGACATATGTACTTATGGCGCCTGCATCTTCGACACTTTTTAATGCAACTATTATCTCATCGTTTGTACCTGGTACAAATTTAAATGAAGAAAACCCATGCGTAGGATTCAATTTTCCAATCAATGTCACTTTAAAATCCTCAAAATTCTCATTGCATGATATTAAAACATTTGCTGCACGTCGTTCATCAGCTTGGTCATCATATGATTCATGACTGGCTCTTCTTGGAAGGAAATACCAACGTTTCTTGGCATGACTCCACATAACGGCTTCGTGTATTACATAACCAGGACTTTTTATGTTCAATGCCGTCTTGACACTTTCATAAACATCTCTCCAATCATGGTGAACAACGTCTCCTGAAGGGCCTATACTTTTAACATATTGCGGATTATAATTCAGAAGTTTTCCAGTTGGGGTTGTCCATTCCTTGCCAAGACCACCTACATATAACGTATTATCTTTCACTGTTAGCCATTCCCCTTTGAACCCTTTTGCAACAGAGCCATCCCCATCTGGTAAAATAACCCAGGGCACAACTTTTCCATCTTTGATCTGATACACAATACCTGTTCGGTCATCTACGCTATACAATTTGTTATGAAACACGGCTAATTCTGACAATTCTAACCCACGCCCCTTTTCAGCTATCCTTGAGGTAAGTGTTGTTGTTTCACTTTTCCACTGCACTGAATATTTACCATCAAAATGCTTCCTCAAAAATCCTTCTTTATAAAAACTTCTCCACTGATTTTTCTTATCAGGAACTTTTGACTTTTCTTCATCTAAGTCAGCAATAATGGCTATCTTGTATTCTACCCAGTTATGCCCAATAGATGGTTTAGATACTTCTTTATATTTTGCTCCACAATTTTCGACTCCCATTAGATGAGCGAAATCTCTAATCTTACAAACATCCACTTCTCCGCCGTCATTTTGGAGGCTACCCTGCCTAGGCCATTTAACTACAGTGTTACTCAATCCTGTTTTGGGCCAAGCAAATACATACACGACAAATGCTAGGACTGCGGTCAAGAGTAGGTACATCAGTGCTTGCTTGAGATCTTTCTTCCTCCAATAAGCTCCTCCAGGTAGAAAATAAGCTAACATTTTCATGTGGGCACCTTGAGCTTGCCTTTGATTCTTGCCTAAAAGACTTGGCCTAGGCCTAAAAACCCAAACAAAGTATTCCTCAACCTCGTTCCCGGGATGTTCTTACGTCATCATACGCTGAAACGCTGATGATCAGCACAAATCAGTGATCAGGAAGGGACAAAAGGAACGAGATTGATTATTCCTGCCAAATGACCAAATGGGGCCCAGGCCCAGTCCACCTTATTTAGGGTGTGTTTGATTGGTAATTCCAAACCTACCAAATTCTGAAAACAGTAGACTTGGCAGAGACGGAAATATATTTCCCAATCAAACACAAAAATCTTCAAAACAGCAGGAAGGCTGCCATCTGACTTTTGGAGCAGAAGGTTCAGAAGGCCTTCCAAACCTACCAAACCTACCGTTTTCAGAATTTCGGAGTCAATCAAACGCGAATTCCGAGTCTACCAAGTCTACCGTTTTCAGAATTGGTACCAATCAAACACACCCTTAGACGCAGTATTTCCAAAGCAAATACACTTATTTTTCTAACTATTAAGAAACCCGCGAAGAAACCACCAATAAGAAACTTGACTCTCAGATCACCAAAAAAGTAAAAAGCTCCAGTACTGGGAAAATATAACTTAAGAAACTATTTATATTATTATTTAACCCTATTCGTACTGGGGGGGGCGTTTTTCGCCCCCCCCCCTAACACACTTTGCCACACTGCGCTAAAACCACATAAGATATGACAACCAGGCTTGGTGACTTTTAGTAAAATTAANTCAGCAAACTGCAAATTTGCTGTGAGGGCAAAACCAGAGCTCCAAGAATTAGAGCAAAAGATAATGGAAGATTAAAAGTTTGGCAATATCTGCAACTTCACAGGATTACTGACAAGCGTACAAACGTAATTAAGAAACTGTAACAAAGGGATCCCTTGCTGATTCATGAGTTATCAAGTCTCATGGGAGTTCTTAATGTTCGTTTACAATTGAAAGTATAACTCTAATAATGGCCTAGACATTTTAGAAAAAGCAAAGCGCCGTCATGGGCACTTAAAAAGCATGGCTGTGCTTTGCTAGAAATATTCGAGAAAGTGTCTATTCAATGCAAAATATACTTGTGTGTTTGCATGTTTGTCGGCAATGCTCTGTAATTGCAGGGATTGTCATAACTTGCCATATATGTTTTGCTCAAATGCTAGAAGCTCTTGTTTTGACCAAAGAGCAAATTTGAAGTTGGCTGATTTTTAACTCCACTATAACGTCACCAAAAATATTGGAAAATATATCAAAATTTGATCTAACCGTTGCAGATTTGAATAAAAATAATTTTTTGATAGTGAGTTGAAAACAGTTTGCTTTAGAATTTTTCAAATCTGTTGCCGCATTTCTGCTGGCATTAAAGGATCTTAAGATTTTTCATTTTATCATAGACTGATTATATCTAAAGGGCGTGGTGAAAACATTTTCCCGGGAAAATGCCCCCGGACCCCTCAAATTTTCGGTCTCGAGTGGCCTTGTGTTCCCGTTTGCCCCCTTGCCCTACCATCTCTCCGGCGTCCCTGTTTTCCTTCACCATGCTCACCCATTTTACCACTGTGTAGACCCTCTACATTTTGGAACTTCTGGTCATTCTTTTTGGTGATTCTCGTCTAGGCAAGGGAATACTGTGTAGAAATTCCAAATTTTGCTGAATTTCCAAACGTCAAAACACTTTTCTGACTCATCTGGTATACATGTTCGTGAACTTGTTTCGAAAGTATGACTTGCATTTCGTCATACACTGTTCACTACAACTTGTTACCACATTCACTTAATTGCGGCAATCACATCATTCTGTTTATAAGATGACGAAAAGGCTCAGACGATATCACAGAACCTCCATGAAACCACTATCCAGTCATACGGGGATGTGCGCCCGTTACTGTATTCTCCGTATAACGAATTTTCTAACGTGTGAAGCTCTTTTTGGCGCACCCGGTATGGTATACAACTAAATGCCATCTGAAATGTGTAGATTAGGCCCAAGTGGCGGGCATGCATCTGAATTTGTTATGAATTTGTCTTAGAGAAATTAGTACTGCCCTTGCCCGTCGGTTTCCCCTGGCATTCATTCTCATCAAAACCTGTTATCCCATTTTTGTGGGTCTATGGTTTGGTCTCTGCTCTCCTGTCCCTGATCCATAGCGGTCTCGGAGTGACGTTTCATAGCTGACCAATAAATAATTGAATTGCACACAAAAAAGTTACTAGATTTGAAATGCTTAATAGACTTATTTAAAACTGTTATAAACTATTATAAACAATTTAATTAAAACTATGAACAAAATCAATTTTCTTAAAGCCCCTTTTAATACCTAGCTTAATCCAAATTGAAGTTTTGAAATTCACAATTTACTATGCTTAGTATAAGCTTGCTTTTAGCCTAGCTTTTAATCCAAACTAGTTTACAGTGCTCAGTGCGACCTAATGTTCTTGCGAAGTACAGGCAATTGAAGTGTCAGTCGTACCTTCCCCCAGCTAACAGCAATTTTATGAAGATATTTCATCTCGGAATCCTTCACAACTGGCCTAAAATACATAATCGAATTCGCTAACAATTCTACTTCATGAGAATAAAAATAAAACATCGTTGTTTTATAAAGAACCTGTTACATACTTTTATGCGCTTTCAATTGTCATTTGGCCGTTTTGACCTGGGTTTTTAGTACCGGGTGGGTAAACAAAATGCATAACGTTTGAAAGCAAGTAGCTCTCAAACCATTTTTCAAATTCCTATAAAATGATAATACCTGAGTAGCTAACATATCAACTCAGATAAGAAAATTTAGTTTGTCAAAATCTGTGATATCGTTCTCAAATTACAAGCGATTTTATAAAATGCTTCATCTCAAAATCCTTCAAAACAGACCTAAAATCCTTGATCAAATTTGCTAGCAATCCAGCCTCGTGATTAGACTCAATACATGTCGTAGTTTCGCTCTTTGACTGAACTGATAACGCTACAACTACTGCAGCGACAACAACAACAGCAATTCAATTCAATTAGATGAGCGTAAGTTAAGGGCCTTATGCAGTGAGGCTATAGACTGACTACCTCAGTCCCAGTTTCGCTTCGTTATTGAATTGGATGAGAGCACTCCGCTCCAACTGGGACTGATAATCAAACTATCTGAAAATCCGGCCAAACGCGCCAGAATGCAGGCGCGACCAATCAGATCGCAGTATTCCAAATATTAGTCTACTATGCCTAAATTGACCAATGGGAAATCAACATTTCAACCTCGCTCCCAGGATTAGCCTCCTTTTAGCCTCCCATCATCAATGGCCCAAGAAAGCTGCGAGGATTGCTGTGGTGAAATCTGTAAAGCATTTTGGATTTTAAAAGCAGGTTTTCAATGTCAAAGTGAAGGAATCTCCAAGCAATACATAGAAGAAGTACTAATCTTGATACTGGTAGGTTTTGTTTTCTCTACAATCTTAATGAAGAATGAATTTGAAGGGTTTTAGAATCGGTGAGTTCGAATCTTGTTGAATTGGCCTAGGCCCTTTTAAGCCCTAAGCGCCCGGCATCAAAACGAGGTTCGTGGATTTTTGGCCGATTTTTCGAATTGTTTGATTATGAGTCGTAGTTGTAGTAGACTTGCCCCAAGTCTATAGTTGTAGCGATTATCAGCCCATCAAGGAGCGAAACTACGACGATTGCAATGAGTCTAGTGAGTCTACCTC
>REGM01000113.1:883765-906813 GCA_004194415.1 Aurelia aurita | reverse complement strand
CCTATTTTTGGGCAAAAAGTAAGGCTATAGCCTTTGCTTTTTTCACAAAATCGGGTATTTTTCAAATCCCCTATTTTTGGGCAAAAAGTAAGGCTATACCCTTTGCCCTTTTCGTAAAATCGGCTCTGGACTATATTCCCTATTTTTGAGCGAATGGTAAGGCTATACCCTTTGCTTTTTTCCAAAAATCGAGTATTTTCGAAACCCCCTATTTCAGTGCAAAAAGTAAGGCTATACCCTTTGCTTTTTTCACAAAATCGCGTATTTTTCAAATCCCTTATTTTTGGGCAAAAAGTAAGGCTATAGCCTTTGCTTTTTTCCAAAAATTGGGTATTTTCGAATTCCCCTATTTTTTGGGCAAAAAGTAAGCCTATACCTTATGCTTTTTTCCAAAAAACCGGTTATTTTCAAAACCCCCTATTTCAGTGCAAATAGTAAGGCTATACCTTTTGCTTTTTTCTAAAAATCGAGTATTTTCCAAATCCCCTATCTTTGGGCAAAAAGTAAGGCCTTTGCTTTTTTCACAAAATCGGGTATTTTTCAAATCTTCTATTTTTGGGCAAAATGTAAGGCTATACTCTTAGCTTTTCTCCCAAAATCAGGTATTTTCGAAATCTCCTATTTTTGGGCAAAAAGTAAGGCTATAGCCTTTGCTTTTTTCACAAAATCGGGTATTTTTCAAATCCCCTATTTTTGGGCAAAAGTAAGGCTATACCCTTTGCTTTTATCGTAAAATCGTCTCTGGACTAAATTCCCTATTTTTGGGCGAATGGTAAGTCTATACCCTTCGCTTTTTTTCAAAAATCGAGTATTTTCGAAACCCCCTATTTCAGTGCAAAAAGTAAGGCTATACCCTTTGCTTTTTTCCAAAAATCGAGTATTTTTCAGATCCCCTATTTTTGGACAAAAGGTAAGGCTATACACTTTGCTTTTCTCCCAAAATCGGGAATTTTTTAAATCCCCTATTGTTGGGCAAAAAGAAAGGCTATACCCTTTGTTTTTTTCCAAAAATCGGGTATTTTCCAAATTCCCTATCTTTGGGCAAAAAGTAAGGCTTTCTTTTTTCTCAAAATCGGGTATTTTTCAAATCCCCTTTTTTTTGGCAAAAAGTAAGGCTGTACCCTTTGCTTTTTGCCAACAATCGGGTATTGTCCAAATTCCCTATCTTTGGGCAAAAATAAGGCTATAGCCTTTGCTTTTATCACAAAAAAGGGTATTTTTCAAATCCCCTATTTTTGGGCAAAAAGTAAGGCTATACCCTTTGCTTTTTTCGTAAAATCGTCTCTGGACTAAATCCTCCATTCTTAGGCAAAAAGTAAGGATATACCCTTTGCTTTTTTACAAAAATAGGGTATTTTCGAAATCCCCTATTTTTGGGCAAAACGTAAGGCTATACCCTTTGCTTTTTTCCAAAAATCGAGTATTTTCCAAATCCCCTATCTTTGGGCAAAAAGTAAGGCTGTAGCCTTTGCTTTTTTCGTAAAATCAGCTCTGGACTAAATCCCCTATTTTTGGGCAAAAAGTAAGGCTATACCCTTTGCTTGTTTCGTAAAATCGGCTCTGGACTAAATTCCCTATTTTTTGGCAAAAAAGTAAGGCTACATTCCCTTTGCTTTTTTTCAAAAATCCTGTATTTTCAAAATCCCTTATTTTTGAGCAAAAAGTAAGGCTATACCCTTGCTTTTTTCCTAAAATCGGGCATTTCTTGAAATCCCCTATTTTTTGGCAAAAAGTAAGGCTATAGCCTTTGCTTTTTTCCAAAAATTGGGTATTTTCGAAATCCCCTATTTTTTGGGCAAAAAGTAAGCCTATACCTTTTGCTTTTTCTAAAAAATCGATTATTTTCAAAACCCCCAATTTCAGTGCAAAAAGTAAGGCTATACCCTTTGCTTTTTTCCAAAAATCGAGTATTTTCTAAATCCCCTATCTTTGGGCAAAAAGTAATGCTATACCCTTTGCTTTTTTCGTAAAATCGGCTCTGGACTAAATTCCCTATTTTTGGGCGAATGGTAAGGCTATACCCTTTGCTTTTTTTCAAAAAATCGAGTATTTTTCAGATGCCCTATTTTTGGGCAAAAGGTAAGGCTATACACTTTACTTTTCTCCCAAAATCGGGTATTTTTTAAATCCCCTATTGTTGGGCAAAAAGAAAGGCTATACCCTTTGTTTTTTTCACAAAATCGTGTATTTTTCAAATCCCCAATTTTTGGGCAAAAAGTAAGGCTATATCCTTTGCTTTTTTCGTAAAATTGGCTCTGGACTACATCCTCCATTTTTAGGCAAAAAGTAAGGCTATACCTTTTGCTTGTTTCGTAAAATCGGCTCTAGACAAAATTCCCTATTTTTGGGCAAAAAGTAAGGCTATACCCTTTACTTTTTTCCAAAAATCAGGTATTTTTGAAATCCCCTATCTTTGGGCAAAAAGTAAGGCTATAGCCTTTGTTTTTTTTCACAAAATCGGGTATTTTTCAAATCCCCTATTTTTGGGCAAAAAGTAAGGCTATACCCTTTGCCTTTTTCGTAAAATCGGCTCTGGACTAAATTCCCTATTTTTGGGCGAATGGTAAGGCTATACCCTTCGCTTTTTTCCAAAAATCGAGTATTTTCGAAACCCCCTATTTCAGTGCAAAAAGTAAGGCTATACCCTTTGCTTTTTTTCAAAAATCGAGTATTTTCCAAATCCCCTATCTTTGGGCAAAAAGTAAGGTCTTCGCTTTTTTCACAAAATCGGGTATTTTTCAAATCCCCTATTTTTGGGCAAAAAGTAAGGCTATATTTTCGTAAAATTGGCTCTGGACTAAATCCTCTATTTTTGGGCAAAAAGTAAGGCTATACCCTTTGTTTTTTTTCAAAAATCTGATTTTTTCGAAAGTCCCTATTTTTGGGCAAAATGTAAGGCTATACCCTTTGCTTTTTTCGTAAAATTGGCTCTTGACTAAATTCCCTATTTTTGGGTGAATGGTAAGGCTATACCCTTTGCTTTTTTCCAAAAATCGTGTATTTTCAAAATCCCCTATTTTTGGGCAAAAAGTAAGGCTATACCCTTTGCTTTTTTCACAAAATCGGCTCTTGACTAAATTCCCTATTTTTGGGTGAATGGTAAGGCTATACCCTTTGCTTTTTTCCAAAAATCGTGTATTTTCAAATCCCCTATTTTTGGGCAAAAAGTAAGGCTATACCCTTAGCTTTTTTCGTAAAATCGGCTCTGGACTAAATTCCCTATCTTTGGGCAAAAAGTAAGGCTATACCCTCTGCTTTTTTCCAAAAATCGAGTATTTTCCAAATCCCCTATCTTTGGGCAAAAAGTAAGGCTATACCCTTTGCTTTTTTCGTAAAATCGGCTCTGGACTAATTTCCCTATTTTTGGGCAAAAAGTAAGGCTATACCCTCTGCTTTTTTCCAAAAATCGAGTATTTTCCAAATCCCCTATCTTTGGGCAAAAAGTAAGGCTGTAGCCTTTGCTTTTTTCACAAAATCGGGTATTTTTCAGATCCCCTATTTTTGGGCAAAAAGTAAGGCTATACCCTTTGCTTTTTTCCAAAAATCGGGTTTTTTCGAAATCCCCTATTTTTGGGCAAAAAGTAAGGCTATACCCTTTGTTTTTTTCACAAAATCGGGTATCTTCGAAATCCATATATTTTTGGGCAAAAAGTAAGCCTATACCTTTTGCTTTTTTCCAAAACATCGGGTATCTTCCAAACCCCCTACTTCAGTGCAAAAAATAAGGCTATACTCTCTGCTATTTTCCAAAAATCGCGTATTCTCCAAATCCCCTATTTTTGGGCAAAAAGTAAGGCTATACCCTTTGCTTTTCTTAAAAAATCGTGTATTTTCGAAATCCCCTATTTTTGGGCCAAAAAGTAAGGCTATACCGTTTGCTTTTTTCACAAAATCGGGTATTTTCCAAATTTCCTATCTTTGGGCAAAAAGTAAGGCTATACCCTTTGCTTTTTTCCAAAAATTTGGTATTTTTGAAATCCGCTGTTTTTGGGCAAAAAGTAAGGCTTCACCCTATTTTCTGGAAAAAAGCCCCTTTTTGGAAATGCCGATTTTCTTGCAAAAAGTAAGGCTATACCCTTCGCTTTTTCAGGGAAAAAGTGCCTTTATGAAAATACATATACATAAATAGGCTTTGATTTTCTGGTATAATAGGCCGATTTTTAAAGTTCCTATTTCTGGCATAAAAGTTAGCCTGTAGGCTTTGCTTTTTCAGTAAAATAGGCCGATTTTGAAAATCCCTGTTTTTGGCCAAAAAGTAAGGCTATAGGCTTTGCTTTTTCGGTGAAATAGTCCAATGTTGATAGTCTCTTTTTTGGCCTAAAAGTAAGGCTATAGGCTTTGCTTTTTCGGTGAAATAGTCCAATGTTGAAAATCTCTTTTTTGGCCTAAAAGTAAGGCTATAGGCTTTGCTTTCTCTGTAAAATACACCGATTTTGAAAATACTTATTTGTATGCATAGAGTAAGGCTGTAGGTTTTGCTTTTTTGGTAAAATAGGCCGATTTTGAAAATATTTATTTTTCACTTGCATAAGACTCAATAGGCTTGCATTTAGATAAAACTCGAGGAGTGAATTCTTCTCCAAAAATTAATAAATAATCTAAATAATCAGACGACCTGTATGTCACAAGTGTGCAAGTCCCATTTTCACACCAAACGACTTGTTTGTCTAAAACAATTTGCTCGTCATCTAGTGTGAAAAACGCGATTATTGGTCCATATTTGGAGAGAATAAAGACGGAATGCATGATAATTTACAGATACAAATCCAAGATGGAAAATGATTTTAAAATAAATTAAAGTTAGGGTTGTTTTCGATCACAGATCACTTTGTGTCAATCAGAAGAAATGGATGATAAAATTTACAAAGTCTGTCATTACATCATTAACAAATCAGCTAACTTGGGTTCGTGTCACCCAATTCAATTCAATTTTATTTGTTTTCATCTTTACTAAAGCATCTTGGTTTAATCATAAAACGCTTTTCCATAACACAGCAGTCGAGCTTTCGTCTTCAATGTTTGCTGAAAGATAACGTAAAAAATTAACTAATTGGAATTAACGGAAACAATTTTCGCATTTTGTATTCCACAGCGATGGCAGGGGCGTCAGCAGTCTTGTAAAACCTTGTTTTAATTGAAGGAAAGGGGTTGGACATGTCCTTTCCCACGAAACTATTAACAGAGAAAATCTATGACGTAATGTTGATCAAATGGGCAACATAAGAAATGCAAGTGCCTAGGTAGTAGCTAAACAGGAAGACAATATCGTACTGCTTGTTGCTGCGAAGCAGCATTATACTCTTATTCAATGCTAGCGATTTGGACTCTGTCTGTGTGTGTGTGGGTGTGTGTTTGTGTGTATTTTCAACAATTTTTTGCAGACCTTGTTGTGGCTGTCAAATGATATCTCTGCGGGTCAACACAGAAATTAGCGCATGCGCAGTATTGAAAGTATGATAATAACATTTTATTTTTGAAAACAGAAAAACATCACAAAAAACGAAATTCAGAATATTTAAAAGTCATGTCGAAAGTATATTCACATACAATTGCGAATTATGGACTTTAACAAAAAAACATGAAGAGACCATTGATATGTTTCAAAGAAAACTGATAAGAAGAATTTTGAATCTGAATTGGCAAGATAAAGTCAGCAACGATAAACTCTATAAAAGGACAAATTCAACTCCATGGAGCCAAACTGTAAAGCAAAGAAGATTGACATGGTATGGTCACCTATTAAGACTACCAGAAGACACATCGGCAAGAAAGTCACTGAAGGAAGCAAAAAATCCCTGTAAAAAGCCAAGAGGTGGACAAAAATTAACATGGCTCAAGCAAATAGAAAAAGATCTGGAAAAAGTTGAATTTAAGACTGCAGTAAAAAACAGAGATGGTAGTTTCAACACTGTGGAAGTAAAAGAACATGAACAGATGGCACAAAATAGACATGTTTGGAGACTAATAGTAGACCGCGCAATGTCTTTATAGACGGAAAGCGTAATTGATGATGATGATGATTGTTGCATAGCAAATACAGCATTATATGCATAGTCAATTGACTTAGTCAAAGGGCAATATACCAACCAATTTGTCATGCAAATATATCTATTTTTGGAGTTTCATGAGTTCAGGACTTTAGAGGATTCTTACATGAGGACATTGCCTACACCACAAGTTGCTATAGACCACAATCTTAAACATTTTAGCGAACAGTTTTGTGAGTAAACCCAGTACGCAGCACTCTCTGACTATTGTTATTTCTAGTTTTAATTCTATTAAATGATTCAAATCGGAGGGAATAAGGATTTATTGAAACTAGTTAATCTTTTAAACCTTTGAAGACATCAGAAATAGAAACATCAAATGTATTCAAATAGCAACTATTCATTGCAATGGGTTTCAATGTAACCAAGAGTACTACAATAAAAGATCTCAAAACATACAAGATACCGCATGATTCTGTTCATCTCAGCTTGGGAATATGCAAACTCAATTTCTTAATGCAAGAAAAAAGTCTGAAATTGCAAAATGAAGTTTCTTATTTTTTGAAAAGAAAAACATTTTCGCTGCAATGCTTAGGCTACCTAATTATAAAAACAATTCAATATTGTGCGCTGTCTATCGTGTTATTTCAAGGCAGTTTAATCAAACAAATACGACGGTTGGAGCTAAGCCCGTTATTTAGGCATTTTCGCAACTTACTAATTTTCTCCTCCTTGAGTAATTTCTTCAAATGATGGCCAACATTAATTTCTGCTACTGGGTATAATTGTGTAGGTGTATCCTATAAAATGATAATAACATATCAATTATTTCAAAATAGATTAAAATAAGAAATGAATTTTCGAATATCACTTTCAACAATCACAAACAAAGTACTCACAATATAAATTTTGTTCACAATTTCCATTGCTGATAATGGGATCCTTGAGTCTTGGAGGCATCTTAATATCTAAAATGAGAATTTTGTGAAATTCAAATCCATAAAAAATCTAGGATGAAATGAAATAGAAGCTGCTTCATAAAAAATCTGTTGAAAGACGATGGTGCTATAAATGATACCAGACATCATTTTACCATGCTCGCTCTCTTCTCAAAGAACTTCGATTGATTGTACTGGTCCTTTTCATTGATGCAGATCATAGTCAACAGTTCATTCCCAAAACGCCATCTTTAACACAATCATGTATCTGTAAGTTCTTGCTTCGACTATCAACTCGTATAGATAACCGATTTCAAGATACATTTACAACGAAACGTTTCGAACTGAAAACATTCGGACGGTTGGAAAATCCGTAGACACGTAGACTTAAGTCATGTTGAAAGAGAGATTTTGCAAACCGTCTTACGGTAATTTGGTCACAATGGCAGGGGGTTAGATTACAGTAAATGATTGGAGTCAAGATTGAAGACTCTTGTTTCTTCTGTTTTCAAAATTTCACCAACAATTATGGATACCAAAAATTTGGATCATTTTCAATTTAGAGCCATTTGTTTGTCCGAAATAAAAAAGGTCGGAAAAGTCGAACGTTGGTATTAGCTATAGAAAGCAGACTTGATCTGCAGCGAAGAATAAGGTGTTCAACTGCGGGCTCACCTGCGGGCTCAACTGCGGGCCCACCTTGTAACAAGTACGTTAAACGTTACGTTAAAGGGAATAGACATAGCTATATTGAGTGGTCGCTATAAATAGGCTACGAAAACGCCCACGCACCCATTGTTTCTTCAGCTACACAATGAAACGGCGCGTGCCAACAGTATAAAATAAAATAGACTATATTTTTAACTTGGCCCGGGCCAGCTTTTAACTATGTCGATTCCCTTTAACCATTTGGCCCGGGCCTGCTTTTAACTATGTCGATTCCCTTTAACCATTTGGCCCGGGCCTGCTTTTAACTATGTCGATTCCCTTTAACCATTTGGCCCGGGTCAGCTTTTAACTATGTCGATTCCCTTTAACCATTTGGCCCGGGTCAGCTTTTAACTATGTCGATTCCCTTTAACCATTTGGCCCGGGTCAGCTTTTAACTATGTCGATTCCCTTTAACCATTTGGCCCGGGTCAGCTTTTAACTATGTCGATTCCCTTTAACCATTTGGCCCGGGTCAGCTTTTAACTATGTCGATTCCCTTTAACCATTTGGCCCGGGTCAGCTTTTAACTATGTCGATTCCCTTTAACCATTTGGCCCGGGTCAGCTTTTAACTATGTCGATTCCCTTTAACCATTTGGCCCGGGTCAGCTTTTAACTATGTCGATTCCCTTTAACCATTTGGCCCGGGTCAGCTTTTAACTATGTCGATTCCCTTTAACCATTTGGCCCGGGTCAGCTTTTAACTATGTCGATTCCCTTTAACCATTTGGCCCGGGTCAGCTTTTAACTATGTCGATTCCCTTTAACCATTTGGCCCGGGTCAGCTTTTAACTATGTCGATTCCCTTTAACCATTTGGCCCGGGTCAGCTTTTAACTATGTCGATTCCCTTTAACCATTTGGCCCGGGTCAGCTTTTAACTATGTCGATTCCCTTTAACCATTTGGCCCGGGTCAGCTTTTAACTATGTCGATTCCCTTTAACCATTTGGCCCGGGCCTGCTTTTAACTATGTCGATTCCCTTTAACCATTTGGCCCGGGTCAGCTTTTAACTATGTCGATTCCCTTTAACCATTTGGCCCGGGCCTGCTTTTAACTATGTCGATTCCCTTTAACCATTTGGCCCGGGTCAGCTTTTAACTATGTCGATTCCCTTTAACCATTTGGCCCGGGTCAGCTTTTAACTATGTCGATTCCCTTTAACCATTTGGCCCGGGCCAGCTTTTAACTATGTCGATTCCCTTTAAGATTTTCTTAATTCTATATTCTTTTTATAAATATTTCAATTTCTAAAAAATCAAAAATTACCTGATTTTCTCGAAAATTTCGATGTGCAATGTAATTCTCTAATTTCTCTGTCGCATTTTGTACAACAGGGCCATGACCAGGGTATATCTTTTTTGCTTTCAATTTCACTAGCTTTTTCAATGAGTTCATGTATTCATATAGATCTTCAAAAACCTTGAAAAAAATTTAAATTTTAATAGTTTCACATTACTATAATATATGATGTATGATGCTACCTAAATTTGATTTAGAATCATACTATGAGCAAATACGATATATCTAATTGGTGATGATTTCCAACCAGCAAAGCGTTGGTACTCATCACAGTCCGCTCGCCAAGAACACAGTCGAAAAAGAAGATTGCATTTTTAACCACTGGAGTCATGAAATGTAGAAAAAGGGGAGTCCCAGTTGTCGTCTAGTCGTTATAATAATACGAATCTTTATACAGGATTAACACTTCAACGTTTCTGCTGTTATCAATGTGTGTCCTGATAAATCAATGTGTGTTCTGTGGTCTCAGTGTAGACTCAAACCATGTCGTAGTTTCGCTCTTTTGACTGAAATGATACCGCTACAACTACCTGAAACCTCACTGCAGCGACGACAACAACAGCAATTCAATTCAATGAGCGTAAGTTGAGGGTCTTATGCAGTGAGGCTAGTCTCAGTAGGGATTGTGTTTAAAAAGTGCTTATACAGTTACAGCGGTCCCCTAAAGAGACACACTCGCACATTTGTTGTGTCCGAAATCTCCAAAAGACTCATAGTGCATTAAGGTTACGGTAAACGTTTGTAGGCCGAAAAAGCCAATTTTCGGATTTTTTCAAATCTCAGAAACCCAACTTTTAAGAAACACAAAGATACCATCTTTGGAAGTAACAGACATGTTGAAAAAGTAGAATTCTTGATCGAAGGAAGGATGCTACAACTTCTCAGGCAAAGTTTTTCTGTGTGGTTTAAATTATAATCCAAGCTTTTTGACCTATTAAGTCGGTCGTGTGTTACAAAACAAACATGAAACCACATTTTATGTATCGATTCCTTTGTTTAAATGGATTGATTGCTTTTTAAGCGGTAATTGCTTGACCCGGATTACAGTGTGGCTTATGTGACCTTGATGTTTACATTTGAAGTGCCAGCAGTAAAATTCCCTTTTTTAAGGACTTACAAATCCACTAGGTACAGGTACGAAAAAGCTATTTTGTACCCTAGGAACCAATCGAATGGCTCCACATTTTGCACACTACCAGAGCAGGCTTCAGGCAAGCAAACTGTGTCTCAGAATCTTGGTATGTCCTCTGGTCCGCCTTTTATACCCAAATACAACTGTGCAGGGGCAGAGAAGTTATTTGCAAATTTATGACAGCATGTATTATAAAGGGAAGGAGGACTTTAAAGAATCTAAGACACACTTTGGTAGCTTAGAGTCTGCACTTCCTGTTGATATAAGTTAGATTTTGTTATGTTAAACGCAAGGGTACAAAATAGCTTTTGAAGGAGGTATACTCTCTTAAGCAATAAAGTTGCCTGGAAAATATCATTTTACAATCTTCGCCAGTTATTTTGATATGGTTAGGATCCCTACATTCTTACGCATCGAATGATGTATAGTTTAACTAGATTCCGCTAATAGTTTGGCTTTTGGGGAGAGAAAACCCAATCTTGTGCTACAAACGTTTACCGTAACCTTAAGTAGAGACTGTACAATCCAAAAATGTAAGAAAAGGTTAAAAAGACAATAGAATGATTCTCCCGTTCCAAGTTTCTTTTCTTAAATCTCGGTCAGTTACATTTTTAATGATTGTGTCTCTTTAAGATTGCATTTTTTGACTTTACAGTGTGGGTATATATGGAGGTGAGGGTGATTTCCTGTTGTCTTGTCACCCTGTGGTCTAATTGGTGATTATACTGTATCTGTACGGTGTTTGTACTGTACTTACAGCAGTCCCTTGACCAAGAACACAGTCACCAGAGAAGATGGCATTTTCTTCTTTCAACAAAAGGGCCATATGATCTGTTGAATGCCCAGGAGTGTGGACAACTTTCAATGTGGCGCCATCAGTTGCGATTTCGTCATTATCACATAAATAGTTGTAATTAATTTCTTCATTTCTATCAACCTTCTCTGCAAAACCTGGTCTCTCAAGTTTTGAGACCCTGCATTCTGTCTCTGCAACAGGAAGAAATTAAATTGATAGAACAGGAGTTGGTATTATTTTCTCTTGACATACAGGGTGTCCCAAATTTGTTTTGCCCCATTTGTGCGGCAGCTGCGGAGGAGCTGTAGCTCCTATTTTCCCATTTTTGATACTGATGCATAGGATAGGCTTCAACTTGGAGTTCGAGACCTTATTTTAGCCTATCTGACAAGTGGTTGCTGATTTATGGCACAAGATAGTCACAAGGGTGATTGCGTCAAAACAGCACAGTCTTTGTTTCTCAAAAGTGTCCAAATCCAGTAAATACTGCAAGGAAGGGTTCTAGCGTTGTATTTAGATTTTTTAAACATTTTGAAAGGGGTTAATAATGTTGTCTTAGGGAGTGGTCATTAAGTATGTGCTATGCCAGGGCAGAGGGTATTTAGGAGGGGTACGAGACTTTGTTGGTACTTAAAGATGGGGTACGAAATGAATATTCGTCCTGTTGTTTCAGATTATCCTTGTTTTGAGGAGTAACAACACGAGTTTCATTAGAGGCAAGATAGGGTATGAAACATTTTTCAAGAATTACGCAGGGGTATGACATATTTTAGGAAAAAGTTAGGAGGGGTTTGAAATTCTTATAAAGATTCTGTTGATACCCTCCGCCCTTAATGACCTCTCCCTTATCCCGGGTGGACCAGAAAAAACCTGGGGTGTTTGCCAATTTTTATTTATGCAGTTTAATTTGTAAATTCGTTTCTTTAAAATTCATTGCATAGAAGAAAAGCTAACTTAGATATGAAAATTTGTTCGGTCTTTCCGTTCCAGAATTACGAGCGATTTTAGTAAAATGGTGTTTCGCAAGATTGCTAAGATAGGACTTCAATTTGATTCATATTCATGCACACGTATGACCTTCTAAACTATGACAAACATATTGCTTCTCTACCAAAAACTTGAAACAACGCATACATTGTGTTAGAGCACAAAAGGAGAAACTAACGTTAGTTATGTTCTACCCCTTGGGGACTAGTCATTTAAATTGTCATTGCTAGCAAGCTGAAAAGTTCTTCTACTAGCGATACTTTTCACCAAAATGGCTATATCACAAAAATCGCAAATAAATAAGGAAAGAAATGACGGATTTTAACAAACTAAATTTCTACAACTAATTCAATCTTTCTCCTGCAATAGAAGACTTCTTTTTCATGGCTTGCTAAACGCCCCACGTTTTTCCTGACTCATCCGACATCCGGTAGATAAACAACACTATTCACCCTTTTAAAAACGTAGAAAAAATTCAAATAAATGAAGCTAGAACCATTTCTTGCAATATTTACCTTATTTTGATATTTTTGGAGAACAGAGAAATTGCTGTTTTTGAAGCAATCACTTTTTTTACTTTCTTGCACCATAAATCAGCAACCACTTGTCCGATTGGCTAAAAAAAGATCTCCAAATCTAAGTTGAAGCCTATTCTATGAAACTGTATAAAAAAGGAGACAATAGAACTTACAGCTCCTCCATGGTAGCCACACAAATGGGGCACAACTTTTTGGGACACCCTGTATGGTGGATCTTAAAATGGCCTAATGATGCCTTGATCTCCCCTTGATCTTCTTTATGCTGTAAAAGCATATCTCTTTTACCTGAAATTGTTGAGTGCCCCTTTGCCTTTAACTAATCAAATAAAAATGTTGAAAACAGATCTTCATCATAAAACGCTTGATATACCTTTAGCTACTCTACAACAGAATCTTGATCAAGTGATATTTTATAAATTTTAATTTGAAAGATTCAGTTGTAGAGTTCCTCTCACTGCTGTGAACATCACTTGATCCAGATTCTTTTTGTATAATAGCTAAAAGAAATATTAGGTCATTAGCCTAGCCTGTAGGTTCTAAAGGGGCTGAAGATGATTTGATTTGGATGCGAACAATCAGTTAATTTTCCCTGGCCCCCAACTAACAACTCTTGAAAATGATTGAAAATATCAATTATAAGGAAGATTTTTCACGTGCTGTACCAATAAACAGTCATAGGCACTAGCAAAAAGTAATTAGCCTTTTTGATTGAATCAAACAGAAACTTCAGCTCTCAAAAATACATTTTAAAGCAAACCTGATGGAATATTTCTGCAAATATCAGAGATTCCTCCAACATGATCAATATGCCAGTGGGTTATAAGTATTTCTTGAATTGTGCAGTCATATTTCAGTAATGCATCCTTTAAGTTTTTAATGTAATCTGGAATGTCAGGATGACCAGTATCAAGAAGTATTTTCCTGCAAGAAGATTATTTCAACCAAATTAATGTTAGATTGAAGATTTGAATAGAATTTGTACGACAGAAAAGTTCCAACAAATTTAGAGCATTGGGATTCCTGGGTAAAAGTTTTCATGATCTGTTGAACCATATATTGTAGTATATTGTTCTCCTGACAAAAGTTTCAATAGATTCAGGAGGTTCAACGGCAACAATTTCGGCAACTGCAACAATCCAATTTTCACAATGAATGAAGTTCTCATAGAAGGGGATGCATTTTTTTACAAGATTTTTATTTCTTTTGATGTACATTGCTATGCTACAGAGATGCATTATTACAGAGAACAACAATCATTGATGATTGAAGAGGGGAGCAGGGCCGATACCAGCCATGAATTAATAAGGGGGCAAAGAACCAAAATTTTCCAACAACAAAATCAACAGCAACAACAACAACACAAGTGGTAGGAACATACCTGACAATCATGCATGAAATGATTGATGTTCTCCTTCAATAACTAAAATTCAAAACTATTTTGCAATCCAACCTTGCAACCTTCAAAATTAGTGAATATGAAGCAAAAAGAGGCTGCAGATTCAAAATTCATGTTGCCATTTATTCTCGAACGTTAATAGATTCATGTTCAATGCATTATTTCTCCAGCAAAATCTTTTAGGGGCATCCAAAAATCCACTTGTGATCAGTTAGCGGCATTTGGCCGCTAAGGAGGGAGGGGGTTTCATCAAAATCCATTTTAAGCGATCATCGTTGGAATTTAAGGAATTACAAGTGTTATCTAAAATGAAAGACTTTGAAAATTGTATAGACGGAAACTGGTGAGAATTGATTTGTAGCGATGTTTTGCCACGTGCCTTATGATGTCTGTCGTTTTCCTATGAGCGGTCAACCATTTTTAGGCTAATATATGAGCACAGCATGCAATATAGGAAATTATAGGTAGAGTCCGCTAAGGAGGGGGGAGGGGGGTCAAAAAGTTAACAGCCAAATGCCGCTAACTGATCATGAGTGGATCTTTGGATGACCCCTTCAAGGTTGATCTGTAATCACAAAAAATCCTACAGGGAGAGTGGAATTTCCGACAAATGGCCTTTTGGGGGGACGCTCCGCCCTTGGCCCCCCACCGGCTTCAGCCCTGGAGGGGAGGCAATACTTTATGAATGATGTTTTAGGGATAAGGCGACTGTCTCAAAAATGTTTGGTTAGTGTCATTTTGATTGCAAATTATCGGTCGGTCGCTCGGTCGGCAATATGATCAAATTTCAATTTTTCCCAAATTTTTAAGTTCGGACAATGTATTATTGAATACAAAACACAAAAAACTGACGTTGTTGTTTTCCTATATAAAATTTAGACGCCCGATCCAAAATTCTGATTTTTTCATTTCTAAAAGACGGTCGGTCGGACGACACTAACCAAACATTTTTGAGACGGTCGCCGACGGTCGCCTAAGGAATATTGGCTAGATTCTAGAATACCCCAACATGTTTTCTAAAATTAGTTTTATCTTAATACGTTGATACGTGGTCAGAATTTAGGCCTAATTCGTCTCTCGACTGCGTATCAACGTATCAGCGTATCAACAAAATATGANTCAAAAATGTTTGGTTAGTGTCATTTTGATTGCAAATTATCGGTCGGTCGCTCGGTCGGCAATATGATCAAATTTCAATTTTTCCCAAATATTTAAGTTCGGAAAATGTATTATTGAATACAAAACACAAAAAACTGACGTTGTTGTTTTCCTATATAAAATTTAGACGCCCGATCCAAAATTCTGATTTTTTCATTTCTAAAAGACGGTCGGTCGGACGACACTAACCAAACATTTTTGAGACGGTCGCCGACGGTCGCCTAAGGAATATTGGCTAGATTCTAGAATACCCCAACATGTTTTCTAAAATTAGTTTTATCTTAATACGTTGATACGTGGTCAGAATTTAGGCCTAATTCGTCTCTCGACTGCGTATCAACGTATCAGCGTATCAACAAAATATGAGAGTTAAACTTTACATCATATTTTTTCGTTCTTTGAATGACCCCAAAATAGATGTTTCATAAATATGAACAATAAAAAAGAATACAATTATTTTCTCGACTGCGTATCAACGTATCAGCGTATCAGCAAATTGTGAGAGCTTAAACTCCCCTTAAATTTGACATCGTAACTTAAAGTAGCACAACATTTCAAAGGTGACTTCAAAAATAGGCAAGGTAAGGATACCTTTTATAGAACCTTTTCTAACTCTTTTCTATTTTCAAATAACGTATCAAAAATTTAAAAAGCAGGAGCTTCCAAATTTGGCTGGGGTATTCTAGAATTGCTCCGGAATATTTGCAAATTTATATGACTGTATAAATTAACTTTGCAAATATATCCATCATCATCAGTTGTTTGTAAAAATGCTAGATATTCAGTGACTCAAATTATGAAAGATTCTAGCCGGAAAAAATGTCTGATGTGATCGATAAATATGGATATGGTGTTATTGCTGTTGTAACACACTACATGATGATGATGACGTCATTCATACTTATCACATACCTTGGACCTGTTCCAATCAAATAAGTATTTGTTCCTTGCAGCGTCATTGGTGATGGATTGCAACCAAGAACACGAATTACTCTTGAAGTCAATTGTTCCAGTTTGGGAATGATTTCTAATGCTCCTGTTGGAAGCGCCATGTTATATTCCAATCTGATTCGATCGAAGGAAAGGCATTGAAGTCAATTATTGTGGTTGTTGTTGCTGTTTCTGCTTTTCGTTGTTGTTGTTGAGTTTGTTGCTGTAAGGTTTACTTGCCTAGCAACAAAGTAATCAAGAAAAATGGCTACCATACAAGAAGGTTCGTAATTGATTGCTCTTCAAACTTTTTTAATGTTCAGTTCATCGTTTCGATAAATAACAATAATAATGGTGATTCATATACTTCTGTCCTTTCCTAATAATTCCTATTCTTTTATTTCAGAAAAACCAACAAGACGATTGGATTATTTGGCTAAATCGAAACCGGTTCCAGCTGGATTCATAGACGACCGGTGAGTTTGGATTTGAAATATTTGAAATTTTGAGCCACGGTCACTCGCTCTTTCTCGTTTCATCAACAGCTAAGTAAAACACTTTCTAGTAAACAGAAAATAGGAATGGGATAGTTTGCACTTTAGCGGACACACTTTTGGCATTTCCCCGTGTTTGAATTTTGTACCGATTTTCGGGTGGAAAATGCATCAGTATTTAAATTAATTTCATATTTCATTTGAGGCCTGAGGGTTGCCCTTCAGCAGAATTGAAGTATACTTGCTTAACCAGCGGGGGTTTGCAGCCCCCAAAACTTTTAAAGCGAAAGAACATATCGATCGCTGGTTCCTGCTGCAGTTTTAGGCCATGTTCAGGTCATTTTGTCGTTCTCCCGCACGTATGTATGTATGTATGTGCATGTATTGTGTAAAATCTATCAATTTTCCACAAAAAATAATTTACAATGATTAAAAGATAAAAAATAGATACAAACAATACAATTTAATACAATGTTAATACAATGTTAATAAATACATTTTAAAAACACCTCTAATTAAGATTCAGGGTTGGTAGGCAGTTTCTTAAATTTTAAGGCCCATTTTGCAACCAAAAGTGTTTCTTATAATATGCCCTATAGAGCCAATATATTTTGCTAGAAGGGCTTCCAAATTACTTTTTTTTTTTTTTTTTTTTTTATATTCAATATAAAAATTTACAAAAACGAGCTACTTAAGACACTACGTACAAACCACTTTACAACACTACAAGGACGATGCCATAGGGAGCAAAATATCATGACTGACTTTATCTATCTGCCGGTTAAGTCAAAACAGTATTGGCATTTAACGGACGGTATGATTACGAATGATAAACTAATTTCTTTTTACTAAACTAATTACTAAACTAATTTCTTACTAAAAGGCTGACTGAGATTCAAAAATTTGTCTCTTAAAGAAAAGTTAATTTCGTTCTAGAGTTATCACCAATTTTGTCATGGACCTGTTTTTGAACATTTTAGATGAAGGACTAGCAATTTTGATAGGATCTCCTCTAATGTTCAGCTCATGAGCAGCAACATAGAGCGTAAACAGCCTCCAGGGTGGAAAACAAATGATACAAACGTGTCCCTCACATTTGCATGGTTAATCTTTTAGTTAAATAAATTTCCGCATCTAAGCTAGCCTTTATACTTTACAATTAGGCCTAACAATAATACGTGGAACTTGGACGATTTTTCTTGAGTGTATATTCTATGAAATACCTTTCTTGTTTTAATTCACTCGGCACTGGTGCCACTTAGAAAACGCGTCACCCCCCCCCCCCCCCGCCAGCCCACACGGCTCCAATTAACGTTTCAAACAAGTTTTGTTTTTAATTTTGTTGCATTCTTGCCTTTGACATAATTACTTTATTGCAAATCTTTCATCTTTATGGAGAATAATTAGATTAATTACAGTAATCAGAATAATAAGATTTTGGGAGTGCCTTAAGTTAGACTTTAATGAATCGGTATTTAAAAGGTTTTCCTTTCTATTTCTAAACCCCATTCTATTTGTTCCACATTGTTCCACATTGTTTCACATTGTTCCACATTGTTTCACATTGTTCCACATTGTTTCACATTGTTCCACATTGTTTCACATTGTTCCAAATTGTTCCACGAGACTAAAGCAAACTCGGGGATTTTTTTCAAATAGCATTTACCCAATCAGAGTCCTCCTTTCTCTTTTGAGCAAGGAAATTTTCTCACTTTGGTATTCTCCTGCGATAATATTTTTGTATTTTCTTTGATATAATTTGAAACACCTAGACTATCGAACCTCTTAAAGCCAGTTTCCAGTCAGTGGAATTTTCCGAGCGGACGGAAATTCTATTGTTTACGGAAAATGTCGCTTTATAATTGAATAGAAATGAATGACTTTTGATTGTCTAAAATTCCGCCCGCTCAGAAAATTCCTCTCATTGGAAAATGGCCTTNTCTTGGTCGTCACTGTTCTGATTCAGACGTGTAATCAACGCATCCATCACAGATATTTTGGATTCCAAAAGATTAATTTTTTCTTGCTGTTCTGCGATAACCTTCAAGAGTTGCTCAATGGAGCCCTTGGTTGCCATATCATGGGACAGTTGCTCAAATTTATAGTCGAGATAGCGCTTCATGGCATCCTCCGTAAGCATTTCCGGTTTTTCCTCATCAGATTCTGCCTCACTTACTGAAGACTCCGTGTTTTCATCAACCACTTGTTTCGTTGATTGCGACCGCGTTTGGCAACTCATTGTTGCCTAGGCCATGCACGTGTGCTTCTTGTAACAGCTTATCTCGCGTTCAAATACTTCAATAACGACGAAAAACCTTTGTTCAACAACAGCAATCCGTAGTTTCCATTCCAAATGTGCTATGCAATACGACTGTGACAAAGTTTAATAAACATGACTAACAAAATTTGGCCCAAATCAACCCATCTTTTCAGCACATCCTCCTCGTACGCAATCAACGAAACAAAATGAATTACTTTGTAAGACCTCAAAACATGTTATAGCATAATTTGCACTCAAACCAATGCCAAAACATTTAATATTACTGCACAGTGTCAAAATGTTTTCCAGTGACCTGGGGGAATTACAGCTACAAATTACAAAAATTGCTTAGCTTTTTAAACTCAGGTAGGGTAGTAGTTTCTCAAGTTGAAAAAAATTGAGCCTACCGTTTCTTATAAGCTGTTTCTTATAAAAACATGTGTGTCTTGGAAAGCATAAGACGCTCAAATTAAAAATTGGTTAGTACAGTAGTATAATCTGATCTTATCATCCTTTTCCCAAAAAAACATCTACTGTATCTCTTCGCGTATATTGAGTTTGTAACTACATTATTTATTGCAGGAGATCCGTGTACGATGGAAGGTATGACTCTATTACTAAAAACTGGGATGGAGGCAATGTTGCCACAACTTTCCGTAAGTATTTTTTACAGACAATCAACAATTTAATTGATTTTTAAATTGCTTTAAAAAATAAAGCAAATTCATTATTTTTCTGTTAGCCAAAAACAAGAACGATTTTTCCAGACAAATAAGTAGTTATTTAGTTATAAGTCATTAGCTACTGTATAGGGTTAGGGTCATTAGCTTTTTGTGAGTTCTTTTTATCCTTTCCGTAAATGTTTTCCCTACTTCTTTATAATACCATTTCTTCAAAATTGTTGTTATTGTTGTTGGTTGTTTATGATTCATATTTTTAGATTTAGCTTCTGTTTTTAATTTATAGAGACCATGTACACCTCTGATGTAGTGTTGATGATTATTTAAAAAAATATATGCACATCATATTTATTTTGATTTAATGTAAAGGGCTGCGAACTTCTATTCATTCTAAGGAAGCTTTGATTCATTTTTATGCAGAAATAACTCCAAAACTAGAGGCATTACTCCAACCAAAGAGATGCCATTCTGAATATGTTGGAGACAGGTAATATATTTATAGTAAGCCTACCAAATCGTTGTTTTACCTTTTTTAATGTTTGAGTTAATATTTGATATTTAATCACCAATTCAATACTAAAGACAAAAGAAAACGTCAAAATCTGTAGAAAATTAATAGCGAATTTGACCATATTTAAGAAGCCTAATCAGTCGTTTCAAAGCTCAATAATACATGCAATATGAAGCAAAACAGAATGGTGAATTCCGAATTTTACAAATTTGTTTGAAGTTTATCACACAATTTTTCGGATAGTAGATTCGTTGTTGGTGTGTCATCTTAACCTAGATAAAAATAGAATGGAATACCATTTTGACATTGCAGGCTATGTTATGTTTGACATTAGTCATATCTAACTTCTAGTAGTAGTAGAAACTGACAATGCCCATGAATTTTATTGCAGGCCAAGTCCAATGTGGGCTGTCAGCAAAGCAGCACAAAATGCAGCACCATCTGACCAAATTGAAAGCTTATCGCAACCAAAATCACTTCACAGAGAGTACAGACCTGAACAGTCGGTATTTACAATTGTAAGTGAAGCAGCAAAGAAAGCATCCCCAAGCGACAGAATTGAGTTATTGGCACGAGCAAAGACTTATAAAGAATTGCCGATTAAGCCAAATTCTAACTGGGATTGGGGCGAGTGGGATTCAGATATTCCTGAAGCTGCTAAAAATGGCGAAGCTTCGGAGAGGGTTGCTCTCTTGTCAAGGCCAAAATCATTGCATCCTCGTCACCAAGAATGCCGCACTGTTGTCTGGTCAGTTTCAGAAAGTGCCAAAAAGACTTTGCCATCACTTCGAGTACAGAAACTTGCTAGACCGAAGAGCAGGAGCCAATACCAGGAAGACTATGACTCAACTTGGTATAAAGTTTCTCCATCAGCGAAAACAGCACATGCAAACCCAAGGATCGTTGAACTGTGCTCGCCCATACCAAGGAAGGTTCGACAGAAAAAGGTTCTATCTTCTAAAGTAAATTAATAATTAACCTTCAAAGATAGAACTTAAATCCCACTTTCTGTTATCAAAAAATGCAAGTTTGCGGGAAATTATTGTAAAACTTTAGAATATTGGATAGGGAACCTCTTTTTCGGCGAGCTTGTTTAAAAAATATGGACTATTTAATTCTAGCCTTCTGTAATTGGTATGAACACCAATAAAAGAAGGGAAACAATTCTTATGTAGGTTTTGCTTTTGGTAATTATTTTATTTAGAATGGTTTTCTAATTTGTAAGATATTAACATTGACGAATTGCAATTATCAAGTTCTATTCTTTCTAAGTTTTTTGTTCTATTCTTTCTAAGTTAGGGACAGTGCAAAACTTATTTTATAACATGGCCGGTGCAAAACGCAACAGGGCAACTGCTTTTTTGAGCTTATGCAGAACGGGGTCAACACTTTTTATTAGGCAAATAAGTACGGGGCATTAACTTTTTTATGAGCTCAAGGTGCACTTTGAAACATAAATTTGTTCATTTTGAAGAAAAAATTGCAAATCATCCAAGATGAGAAATGATTGAAGAGATGTGTATAAAATGATGTAGAATGTCTATGTCAATTGTCTGCAAGAACATCTTGTCTTCTTCAAAGTCAATATTTTGTTGACATAGACTTGTAAGAACAGAAATGGATTTTGTAACATTAGCAAATTAATTTGTCGTACTATAGTACTATATAACATCTAATGCTCACGAATACGGGGCAGATACATTTTTTAAGGAAAAGGTGCCGGGGCAGTTGGTTTTTTGCAATAATTTTATACGGGGTAAGCTTGACTTGTTAAAGTCTCAGCTCCGTCCGAGCGTCTGTCTCTCAGGCAGTTTTTTTTTTTATATCAAGTAAAACTAACCATACAATACATTTCATCAGTTCTCAGTCAGTTCCGAGAGCGAGTCGAGTGAGCGAGCGCAGCGAGCTTTACTAGGCCTAGGCCTGGTGGGCCCAACATCTTCACCTAGGCATCTTTTGAATTTCGTTTGAATAAAGTCACGTCTTTTTGTCTCCCTGATTTCTTGAAAGGTTCTCTTACTCTTTTCCTGTTCAGAAACAACTCGATTTATCTTACGATGGCAGTTCTTGCACAATACTTTAAAGTCCGCAGATGGGTTTATAAACTCCTCGTTCAGAAAACTCTCAAGCTGTAAGCAAACACTTGTTTTCTTAACTGTTTGTAAAGGGTAAGACGGTTGCTCGCTGGTGACTTATAGGTACTCGTATCTTGCCCACAAACAACACAGTAAACACCAGCACTTGGCGGCCCTTGGCGATAAAACTTCGATAACTTTCACAGGCGTCGTGTTGGCGGCCATTACCAAAACTAAAGTTCGTGCCTTCTCTTTTCCTAGTCAATAGCACGACCCCCCGGTCTTTCGAGTATTCTATATGTCGAGCCTTCGAGCCTCGAATTTCGAGCCTCGAGCCCTCGAGCCTTCGAGCCTTGTATTTCGAGCCTCGAGTCCTCGAGCCTTCGAGCTCTGTATTTCGAGGTCCTCGAGTCCTCGTATTTCGAGCCAAAAAATAGGAACTTTTTTTGTTTATCTCAATGCGTCACCGACTTGAAATCCCCTTTGAAACTCCCAAGTACAACATATCCCACAACATAATCAAAGGACCCTTGGGGGGACTCACGTTAAATTTATTATTGAGAAGGTCGTAGGAGATATATCATTTTTAGAAAATCCCATTACATAACAATGTTTTTCAGCTTCAAAAACTTCAATTGCTTCTAAAAACAAGAACAACTTTTATAAAAAATGAAACCTTCAAGAAAAAGTTCATAAGCTGACTTGACAAGCCTTGAAAATGTTCTTTGAGGACGTTATTTAAACCTTCAAAAGCTGTAAAAAATGTCAATGAAAAAGTATGGGGAATCTAGTTTCTAGCTAATATCAAAGTACATATCTGAAAAGGCAGCATTCAAACTCTGTTCCATTGTTCCTGAGCTGCGACGGAAAATCTATAGGGTTACTTCTTAGGCGTACAAGATGTCCTATTGCCCTCAACTCTGTATGTTCTTGCAATCAGATTCCGAGAAAGCCCTTCAATGTTAACATTGACGTCATTACTGTTTTCAGCAACAATGAGTCAATCCTTACTTGAATGCAAGGCTAGCCTGATAACCAGACCCGATTTCAAAGGAAATAGTTTCCTTTGAAATCGGGTCTGGTTACTAATATTGTGCACCCAAGAAACTGAACAGCCCATTGTGGTATTAAAAGAAAGAATTTGTTTTGATCAT
>REGM01000113.1:850867-882879 GCA_004194415.1 Aurelia aurita | reverse complement strand
CTTCGAGCCTCGAGCCCTCGAGCCTCGAGCCTTCGAGCCTTGTATTTCGAGCCTCGAGCCCTCGAGCCTCGAGCCTTCGAGCCTTGTATTTCGAGCCTCGAGTCCTCGAGCCTCGAGCCTTCGAGCTCTGTATTTCGAGGTCCTCGAGTCCTCGTATTTCGAGCCAAAAAATAGGAACTTTTTGGTTTATCTCAATGCGTCACCGACTTGAAATCCCCTTTGAAACTCCCAAGTACAACATATCCCACAACATAAAAACAGAGCCATTAGAAGCGAATAATGAAAATAATGGCATAAATGATACTGCTAAAGCCAAACTGATATCTGTCGTTCGAAAAGTTATTTCTGGTTACTGGCTGGTAGTGACATACACATGAAGCACTTTCCTGTATTTGACAAAAATATTGATATTTCGAAAATGATCTCAAATGTATTCCTTTTCATACCAAGGGTATAGAATTTACTTAAAGCAGACTCTTGACTATTCTCTTCTATGTTAACTCTACGTCCCGCCAGGACAACTGCCAGGTAGACGAAAAAGCCAGCGTGTCTCGATGCGCTGAGTTAATATAGCATAGAAAATTTAAAAAATCAACACGTAGCTGTGGAAATAATTTTTATCATAAAACAACTGTGACGCCATGGCCTAAATCCATTCGTCCTAATACGCTTGTTCATTCATACCTTCAAAAGACAAGATTCTTTTACTACACATTTAAAT
The DNA here is from genome assembly GCA_004194415.1 of Aurelia aurita. Lineage (NCBI taxonomy): Eukaryota > Metazoa > Cnidaria > Scyphozoa > Semaeostomeae > Ulmaridae > Aurelia > Aurelia aurita. The sequence goes on along the minus strand of REGM01000113.1, from coordinate 882,158 downwards.
GCAAAACATAAAATAAATAAAAAACAACAAAGGCATCATAAACAAAACTAGAGTATCGTTCGGGTAGTAGATACAAAGTTAGCAACTTCTCAACGCATCTCAGTTTCTTTATTAGTGTCTTAATATTTATAATCATGTGATATCTTTAAAAAAAAGATAAGCCTCAAAGATCGAGGTCTGTAGGTTCGATACATAGAACTCGAAGGCTCGAGGCTCGAAATGCAAGGCTCGAAGGCTCGAAGGCTCGAGATATAAGGCTCGAAGGCTCGAGGGCTCGGAGATTAGAAACACTCCAGTTCCGAGAGCCGCTCGACTCGCTCTCGGAACCGACTGAGAGACGGACGCTCGGACGGAGCTGAGACTTTAACAAGTCAAGGGGCAAGCAGATTTTTTTGCAAGAATTTTTATTCTCCACCGGCCACGTAATATAATAAATTTTGCACTGTCCCTTAAAGGCCCTTAAATCTGTAATAAGTGAAAGTAAAATATTGCGTTTGTTCCGTTTTAAAACTAACTTCTATTGCATCAACCATAGTTATTAGATGTCTTCCTGTAATAACTATGCATCAACTGTGGGTGCAACAAGTTGAGTGTGAGAACATCAGTTTGCCAACACCAACATTACGGCGAAAAGATTACCTTCGATGCGACAATTTATTTAGTCATACTGATTTAAAAATGGAAATTAAGGCCCTGGGGACGAGGTTGATTTGTAGTTTGAAAATCTAGAGAATCTCTAGGCCTCTAGATTATCTGATAAGTTAAGAATATTTAGAAAATCGAATCTAATCGTGGGAAATGGGCCTAACTTAGGGTTTTGCGGTTTTACGCAATAGTTCTTGTATATCTGTTCAGGCAAGAAGCGAAACTACGACGATGTTGTAAGTCTATTCACGCAATCCAAATTCGTTGAGGTGTCTAATTTGTCAGCCAATCAGAATTTGGTGTCGAAGTCGAGATAAATAAACATTATGGATCGATCACGTGACTAGAGCATTCTCTCCATTTCATTTCATTTCATTTTAAAATTTAGACTTGCTACCTACACAATACTGGAGCGTCGTCCTAATAAATACATATACGGAATAATTAATTACAGCAAAACGAACAATAAAGATTGAAAGAGAACATTGTTAAACTATTGAAAACAAAAAGTGAAAAAAATAACTAAATCTAAACTAGTGGCATGGATGCAGAATGTTTAGTTGTAGCGGTCNGTCACAATATTTCTGAAAGAGAGACAGAATGAGTGGATGAGTATGCGGCTGATAAAAATAACTTGCGCGTGCGCGTGAAACTTGAAGTTTTCTGAAAACTTCTGCAGACAGTGAGGACTGAAGAAGGTGGTATAGGGGGGGAGGGGGCGTCTTGCAATGCCCTAGCCGGTATTTGAAGGAATTCAAAATCGACTACAAATTGAACACAGCCAAATCGATTGACTTTGAGCAAATAAGAATAATTTGAGCATGTTGGGTGCCTGAAATTGAAGACCTCTGCGCCTTCTTCTAAAGTTCAGTACATTACAGGAGGTATTCCCTTTCAAATTTCACGAGTTAGCTGCTCAATGACGTTACAACATCTGATTCATGGCTGCTACATTTATAAAAGCATGAAAGGATGTATTGGCAGGTACTTCCTATGCTTTCACTAATTGTTCTAACAGACAACAGACGCTTTTGTAATGTAAGCCAGATAAAGTCTCGTTCTTATTTTTGTTTTGTTTTTTGTTGTTTCAAAATTTGAAAGGGAATACCTCCTGTAATGTACTGAACTTTAGAAGAAGGCGCAGAGGTCTTCAATTTCAGGCACCCAACATGCTCAAATTATTCTTATTTGCTCAAAGTCAATCGATTTAGCTGTGTTCAATTTGTAGTCGATTTTGAATTCCTTCAAATACCGGCTAGGGCATTGCAAGACGCCCCCTCCCCCCCTATACCACCTTCTTCAGTCCTCACTGTCTGCAGAAGTTTTCAGAAAACTTCAAGTTTCACGCGCACGCGCAAGTTATTTTTATCAGCCGCATACTCATCCACTCATTCTGTCTCTCTTTCAGAAATATTGTGACGTCATGTACGTTAGCGTACTATGATCTAGTGCCGACCACTTTTGTTTCGAGTATTCTCTCCACTGCGCAGTAAGACCATAGTGAGGCAAACGCGAAATGGTAGATTTAGATGAGAGTGGAAATGTTTTGCTTTTGTCCATCAATAATCGTGAACACTCTTGAGCTTTAAATGATCATATTCCAATTGCATTACGACTCGCCATATGCTGCAAGATTTTACTCAATTCAATAATGGCTGAAATTTTGGATCTACCATGGGAAGAAGTAATTTGCAAACGAATCCTTGTTTATTTTCCGGTTGCTGAAATTCGACGACTTCAAATCGTAAACAAAAGTTTTGCATATCTGATCGAGACGTTCTTCCGACTTTGTCATGTTATTGACCTGAGAACTTGTGGCAAAAAAAGCAATTTCACGGGCAAAAGTTTCATCTCCTTGACAAATCAGTGTGAAAGCTTGAGAGAACTCCATCTTGGTGGTGGATGCAAAAAATGGCTGCAAGACCAGTTACTTATTCCCGTGCTATCCAGTAATTTAATGTTAAAGAAATTAGATATTTCTGGGTGCTTAGATGTATCTGATTCTTCAATCACAACCCTAGCACTAAATTGTAAGAGTTTACAAGAATTAAAACTTGCTGAATGCCGTTGGGTAACTTCAGAAGCACTTCTCGTGGTTGGTCTGGAATGTTCGCAATTGAAGGTGCTTATTCTAACTGGTTGTTGGAATATTAATAATCAAAGTGTTACTACTGTCTTTAGAAATAACAAGTTTCTGGAACATATCAACATCGCATCATGTTATGGAATAAACGAAACAACTATTTCAGAAATGGCCAAAAGCTGCAAGAATTTAAATTATTTAGATATACGTGGTTGCTGGCGCGTTGGCAATGATGCAATTAAAACAGTGCAAGAATATTGCAAGCATCTCAGGATTCTTTTCATCAAAGATTGCAGGGACATCAGTGAATCAAGTCTTGCCTTATTACGTGTGCAAGGGGTTGAAATTGATGTACCCAGACCACCAATATTTCACAGACATTTAGCACCAATTGGATATGGGGAAATTATCATTGCTGGTGAACCTGTTCTCAATCTACAAGTGTGAAAATTGTTGCAGAAACATTTAGCATTTGAATAAAATTCATTTGCTAACAACTTCACAGTTTGATCACCAAAGTTATATTACTGTTCATATTCTTATGAAACTAAACCTTTCTTCCTGAACCTTTGTTTGCATATTTAGGCTTTGTCTTGCATATGGTAAAGTCTTTCATTCCTTAGCACCCACAGGCTCATAAGAATTCTTCAGAATTTACAAAAATCTTTGCAAGTTATCAAGAATTCTTACAAATTCTTAACAGAGAAATCTATGCTAAGGCACCAAAGATGTAGAATTTATGGTGAAATACATATTATGTACATATTTGTAAAGATGTTTTGACCTGCATGACAACTTTTTTACCCATCATGTAATATGATGTACAGAGTAATTGATTTGAGCTTTGGCCAGAAAAACTAACAGTATAACTGTACTAAGTGTCTTGGCCAATTGTATTATCTATCATCAATAGCCATGTAAAATGATAAATATGTTAACAAATAACTGCCTTGCTCAAACTACTATCTGAATTCCTATTGACTAGTGATTATGAACTGCTACATGAGTCAAACAGGTTTCAACATAGCAACTCCTGTTGTTCTATACTAAGTGGTTTCTATTAAAGAATTTCAATGGCATCACTTGAGTCAAGAAAACAGAAGTTCTTATTTCAGTGGCAGGGTGTTCTTGTGTCGCTACCATTGCTAGTAGCAAAAAGAATGGTTTCCATTAAATTATTCCTTGTCATTCGAATCATTGGCAAGGTTTCCTGGGACAAAGTAATGGTAGTGATCAAATGGAAACAAGGCTTCTTAAGATCAAGGACAAGTCCATCTACTTTCTGCAGGTATTATTTGACATTGCATAGCAATTCATCATTCGTAATATTCACTTCTCAGGATAGTTGTGGATCAGTTTCTATTGAAATCATGACACACAGATCTGATCAAATCTAACAAAAATTACACATTATAATCCTGGATGTTTAAATAAGACCTTGACTGCCCCTTGCTTGTCAATATCAATGCCTTTGTCGCCATTTGTGGCAAAATTATCTGCCTTAAAAGTGCAAAGTTGACATCATCCTGAAACCAGAATGGCCTTTCAATGCAGCAAGGAAAAAACATTTGGACAAAGCTTTTCCTTGGCATTTGTCCATAAGAGATTCAGCTACACTAGTCAAATCATTTGTGCTTAAATTACTGTAAGCTTTTTATCTTAGCTGTATTTGGTAATGTATACAGGGGATATGGCAATCAAATATTCTTATGAAACTTGCAATTTTCCCTACAATAATGTGAAAATGATCCATGAGAATGAATCCTGTCTTATAATTGTTTGAGAAACAAGTTAATTCAGTTTGAATTCCTTGAGGTCACTATTTCTCTCTCCAAATGAAACTGTCATAAATACATTAATTTTTTTGCAATTCCTGGTAGAAGAGTTCAATTTTTCAAAGCTGATCACTAAAAGACAAATAAATAATACAATTTTCAATGAAAATCAAGGCTTGTAAGACTTAATCCCGTTCTATGGTAAGTCTTTGCCTGTTGACCAGACTCTGCTTTCAAAGGACTGGTTAACAGGCTAGGTAAGTCTTAGGGAACCTAAAGATTATATAACAAAGTTAAGGTTACTGTCACCCTTCAAACAAAACTTTCTCAATTTTTCGTTTTCATCATTATCTGATGGTTTCAAACTGGGAATTTTGAGCCTTTTAAAAGAAGCAATCATGTTTCTCAAAAATTGCCAGAATAGACATTAGGGGATTAAAGTAAACTCACTTGACCATGCAGCTATATTTATAACATCCCATGCTGCTATTTTATTGATATAATGATTGACCAAGACTGCGCTAAAGCTTTATTGCTTGACCTGCGTGTTTTATGTTTGCACTTTCAAGCATAGTCTTTCTTCCTGGGCTTTCTGCTTCAATCTGATAAAAGCCCGATTTCTCAAAACAAGAGTCCAGGGTACTGGTGGGTACTAAAAAATATTTGCGTACCCAACAGGCCAATCAAATCACTTGACACTTGGCACACAGAGTTATAAAGCATAACTACAAAACTGTGTCAGCGATTTTTGATAGATCCACTGGTCCGACTTTTATAAGGGTTTGAAAGTTGAAAACGACATTTCAGACATTAACATTAATTTAAAATTGCGTTATTTCAAGACAGCACCTTTTATCAAAAATTCGTGGCACAGTTTTGAAGTTCAGGACCTTGAGTCCTTGGTAAATAGATAGTCATGGTAGAACAATGCCCAATTGGGTACCCAAAGATTTTTTCGTAAGGGTGGTCGATTTCGCCTAAAATCTGGAATAAATCATTTGCGTTATTATTTAATCAACTGGTTATATTCTTATGGTATTCCGCGTTTAATTCTGCTTCGAATAACATACAATTTTGTTTCGTGGAAACGGCCGTGGAAAATAGAGTTTCTTAGTCGCTGCCTGAAGGGTTACAGTAACCTTAATCGATGAACAAGTTAACTGTTAAGATGACGACAATGTTACCCTACGACTTCGTGATTTCATATCCTCTTCTGTCAATGGTGATAAAATATACCTGCCATATTATCCAAATATCAACAATATAATAAGCTGCTATGGTAGAATTGATTAAATGAAATGCACTTTAACATATTTTACTATTTAAGAATTGATACAATGCAGTACTGTAGAACTGGTTTCCAGACCATATGGTTTCCAGACCATTTCTTTGAGAATCAACTCTCTTCTATTCTATCAATGAATTTTAACAACGAAATATAAGCGGTATCTGTAAAAATAAACATGTCATCCATCACTCTGCAGGCGTTGGTTTTGACCCAAGTGTCTTTGAAGAAAGCCTTTTGCGCAATGGAATATTCTTGGCCAGCATTCGAGCCTAACGAAGGAAACAAGCAGCTCTAATGTAAATAATAGGCCATGCAAATTTAATGATAACGCTTATCAAGGAGCTATATTTGATCTATTTCCAATATTTTGCGAAGCAATTCAATAATAAATCACACTTTTATTAAAATAAGGTATTTTGAACTGCGTTTACATCAAATCAGCTGCCTTTACAAACTAGAAAGCCTTAATGCATTGTTAAATAAATATACATAAAATTCTGTGTTAAATAAACTAAAATGCCAAGATTGAAAAACACTAAACGTATCGGGCATAACCCTTCATCAGTAGGGTTATGTTAAATAAGTAGGGTGATTGGGTGGCTAAATCCCATGCTTTTATACTCAGCCCTCCTATTGTTGGCTTGTGCTTAGACTTGCCCCAAGTCTATTTCATGAAGTCCTTCCGACCGATCCCTTTTCCATAGTTCCCGGATCCGCCATTCCGTTAGAAAGAGAGAGAGAAATAGACTTGTTGAATCCGTTCCCTTATGAATTATTAATGAGATAGATCTTTTGTGTTATAATTGGCAGCGGACAGGATCCTGTCCGCCGTCGGCATTCTCAGATGTCTTGAAGTGGCCAATCAGCGTCATAATTGCACAAAAGGCTTATCTCTTGGTATCTGAGGCAGAAAATTGTAAGGGGGTTACCTGATGCCTCTCTTTATTTCCAAATTCAATAGTTTAGATAACGATCTGTGTTTAGTGTCTTTCCGTAGTCGTAAATATCCTGGATTATTGTATAGAAGACATACCCCCGCATTTCGAGCACAATCACTCGCATGAGCCCTATCTCATTAATAATTCATAAGGGAACGGATTCAAGCTCGGCTCGTTCAAATGCTAATACTGGAAATAATGACCATGATGATACCACATGTGGCCCATGATGACTTCAGTTATAGAGCATGCAGCAAGAGCATGCGTAACCCGAAGGCGACGGGCTTCTGCATTTCTTCAGGTTTTAAATAATACAAAAAATATCATGATTATGGAATGGGATAGACAATACTTGGCATTTTCAATCGTAGCCTAAAATAACGCAAAGAGAACTTATCATTTTGAGGTTGCAGCGTGTACAATTTGCCATGCCTTGTAAAAACATTAAGCAATATCTTTGGGGAAATGAATTCGAAGCAAGATCGTGCATAACGAAATGAGATTTTTGAAATTGTTAATACAAAAGGTAAAATGAATATTTAGAAACTTCACCTGCTGAACGGTTGGCCTAATAATAATTTCACAAGGTTGCTGTAACCAAGGTTCACCATCTATTTGCATCGGAACTTCAGATTTGATCTTCAAATTTATCTTAAAAAGAATAAATAAATGTTTATTAATTCGTCCATCGATAAAAGGATTTGTTTTGGCAAACTCCAAATGACAATTTGAAGGCAGGAACAACACAAATCGATACGAGAGCTAAGATGATATCATTTTTATCATAAACTCTAATTAACTATATATGCTAGATTTTTGCATAAACATAAGAGACTTCTGCGGAATTAAACCAGCGAACCAAGAAATTAACAATAACAACAATGTCTACCATAACCTTTTAAAATAACACAAATTAAACAATGTGAGACTGTCGCACAAACAGAAATGAATAAAATCAAACTTTATGATAAGTAGTAGCAGACGGGGGCATCATCATAAATCTGGACCATATTTGATGGTGAAGCTCCATTTAAATTTAGTGACCAGAATTTTGCAACAACAAGAAATTACCTCCTAAAATGATTCAAATTTATTTAGAGATCTCATCGACCCAAATTGTAATGTACATACCTGGCTTCCTTGCCCAAGTCTGATAGCTGACGATAGTCCACTCTTGATTCTTCCCTACAAAAATAAACAAAAAAACTCTGTCTTAGAATTCAGCAGATTCGCGTTAGGCGAGCAAGATAAATGAGACAGGAATCTACCTAGCGTTGTGAAGCAGACAAAGAAATACATCAGCTTGATAAAGGCTTCCAAATACAAGTTGCTAAAATGACAACACTTTCCCATTATTGATAATTGCATCTTTTCCAGCATAGGAGATTGAAGCAGGATTCCTTTAATTCTCAGTGCGTGCCTTCTTACAACATGGAAAAAGAAAAGTGCAGCCCCAATGTACATCGATTTTGGCAATGATAATCTATTTCATAATGTTTTCATGGCTAAAAGTGTGTTGCAAAATCTCAGGTGTGCTTTGTTCCGCAAAGCAAGAGAAGCTGCTATCATTCGTTATCGTTATTATTATTATTATTATTATTATTATTATTATTATTATTATTATTATTATTATTATTATTATTATTATTATTATTGTTATTATTATTATTATTATTATTATTATTATTATTATTATTATTATTATTATTATTATTATTATTATTATTATCATTCATTTATGATCAGCTTACCATGTGAACAACTCCGGTGAATCCCATTATTTCAATGAGACCATCATGATAGAGAGGCTGCTTGAATTTCTATGAAGTAAATAGAGATAAAAGGAGAATTAAAACAGGGACAAGAAAATTAACGTTCAGACTCTATCAAATATATCAAATAGTGACTCAAGCAAACGACAATATTAATAATAAAATAGTAAAAAACCACAAATAACATGAGATCTCCATTTCATAAGATTTCGAGCATCTACTAGTTACCAAGTGACTGACAAATGGAAAGCTTCCTATGGGATGAAATATTGAAAATCGACATCGCTATCATTTTAATGACGATATGGTGTTCCTGCTGATCAAGAAATCCATCAATCTTCGTTGCAACTACTGCGGATCAGACGAGCATCGTTCATAGAGGAGTGATGTGTTCTTTTTACATCTGCTTTAACTAACATCAAAACTAACGAACCTCGTCTTTTTCTTTGCCCCAAGCATCAGCTCCTCCAGCCCAGCTGAAATTTAACAAAATTAATCAATTAAAATGAAAGTCCCTTAAAATCTCTTTGAAGTCTCAAATAACAAATTTGGAGCAACTGCACAACAGCAAAGAATTTGATCAGAAATCATTAAATCTATCAGAAAATGTCTGATGATATTTGTGATAACTAAACTAAAGTAAACTAACCTGGATATATTAGATATCAAGAGACCCTCTATACTTGGAATGTTTAGTTTCTTTCCATCAACCTGCAAAGCAATCAAATGAACAAGTTAGATTTTAAACATTTTGATGTGACCTTATTAGGGCCATTTCTCCTTTTTTTTGATTAAAATTTTAAATCATATGTCGTATCGGTTGTTAGCACCCTTTGAAGACAACTGAAAGCGGCGGAAACTCATTTCAGACACAACAGACCGACCACGAGATAAAAGAGAAATTTGTCATATGTAGAAATCAGACCACTGGTAGAAGCTCAAACATAATAGAAATGAAATATGGCATAAAAAATTGAAATTACAAACAATTATGCAATACTAAGGAAAGACTTTACCTCGAGCTCAATTCTGTCTTGAAGATTCGAATTTGAACTTTTTGCCATATTTCTCAATCCAGACTTAAAGTAAACACCTTTGTTTCGAAATCTAAAAACAAATATGATAAACAAATATGATAAACAAATATGATAAACAAATATGATAAACAAATATGATAAACAAATACGATGACGTCAAATTACATTTAAAAAAGAATTATTAAAAACAAAACGGAAGCAGACATGGATGAGAAGCAAAAAGGCAAAGAAATGCTTTCAATGAAATGAGACGAAAGATGAAAAGACATAGTTAGACACTTGGTAAATAAAGACAAATTAAACAAGATTAGAATTAGATTAAAACAACCAAAACATCAGCAATGAAGGAAAGGGAGAAGATTATCTTTAAACTCTAAAGAAGAATGGAAAACAACAACGTCCCTAGACCAAGACGCAGCAACAACAATTTATTTCGACTGTACTTCGATATTCAAATTCGTTCATTCGCCAAATTTGTTGATTGGAAATCGAATGTGAAACGAAGCTGAAATCTATTTGATGAATAGAAATTAATCAGTTGTTGAAGAGGCCTGAGATGTGAGGAGAAAGCTCGAGCCCAAAAGAACAGCATTTATTGTAACGAGTCAACAGACTAATGGCAAATAGAACTACTTCAAAATATATGAATAACGTAGTTGTTTTGAATTCTATACAAACCAGACGAAGAAAAAAAAATGAAAACCTGCTATTAAATTTATCTGGTTGTTCTTCTCTTGCTAAATGAAAATCCAACGACAGAACAGCATCCACTCCAAGACCAAAATAATTATTCATTATGATAACATTTGCTTGTTCATCTTCAGAAGAATTTGAATCTGGCGAAGCAGGAACGTCAAATACGATACTCCACCTGTCAAAAAGAGAACATTTTAATTTCAAATTCAAGGCATAAAGCCAAATAGAAATTAAAGCTCCTGTCTCATGATCAAAAGATAGCCACCCCTTTCATTTCCAACGTGTTCTCTTTCTGTTATTTTATTTGTTTATGTTCTCCTTGAAGCAAGAAGGAAAGGTACAAAGCAAGGCAGAAATTTTCTTTACTAGCAATATTCCCTTCTTTTAAACTTATTCATCTGCATTCATCAGTATGGCAATAAATATTATACCTGTCAAGATTAGTTTCTAAAGCATCATCAACATTCGTGAGTAGGCTAATCAAATCATCACTGCTCGTATACCCAGATCCCCAATTCAATACTCTTGCCAAATCATTGCCTGCAAAAAAATCAAAATATAACTAAACAGTACTTGATATAGAATGAGGTGGCGATAGGGTTTATTGATTGATTGATTTATTGATTGATCGATCCCCAGTACTTTCGCTAAACTATTTCCTGGGAACGCATAAAGAACAGCATATGATATAAAATGCTCTGTATATCAAAATCTAACTCATTAATGGCAGAAAATATTGGAAAAGTGAAGTGGTAGAATAATATGCACGTTAAAAAATTGTCAAATATGGTTTTTTTAAATAAATGAACCGCTTTGGTACAAAGAGATGGTACAAAGAAATGGTACAAAGAATGTTACAAATAAATATGGTATAAACCTGTTCCAAGTGGTAGAAGGGCAGCTGGTGGTTCCTTGCAGTTTAAAAGTGAAAATTTATTTGCTTCATCAATTGACGAAAGAACCCAACCAAATGTTCCATCACCTCCACATATCAAAATGCGAAAACTTTTCATGTTTCGAAATGTGTACAGGCTGTAAATAAAAACAATGACTCATCAGCTTTACTGCTGATACAAACACATAACAATGAAAGGAAGCCTTCTGGCGACTCACGGACTAAATTAAATATTCACATTACAAATATCCATCTAGACGAAAGAGCAAATTTTCGAGCTATAGAAAATAATTAGAAAGAGAAGATCGTGAGCCAAAATTGGATTTGAAACATACAGCCTTGCAGATTTCTTCGCAAATAATACAAAGCTCCTCTGCGTTTCTGCGTAGTAACTAGTTCCGGTCCCAGTCTCCAAAAATGTTAGAGAAAAAGATTTTTGGGAGACTGGGACTAATGATATTATAAGAAAACACGATAATAGTCCAATAAATAGATAATTCATATAATTTTTCAATAATCCATGTTTCATTCACAATTTTGTGCAGTGTTGTTTATTTCTGAAAATATGAATCGTAAATGATCTTAAGCAGTAAGAAGCAGGTCAAATACTTTTCGTGGCTTTTGGGTTTGAAGTTATAATCCAAGCGCTACAGTCAGTGGTCCTGTGTTTATGCCGGCCCAGTGATTATGGTAGTGAATGGTACATAAAGCGAATATCCAATTACAAAATTTTCAGATATGATATCAAAGCTTCTTTGTTGAGTGTTCATGGACTCAGACAGATATTTAAAGCCACGTTCTTCTCTATTGAAATGTGAACATGTCTAATTACTCAATTCAAGTCATATATTTTTTGCAACCAAAAATAGCCAGCCAGCCAGCCTCAGCCGCTAAATGTCATGTACGAATGATCTTCATATAGACTCCATCATGACTGACTTCCCAATACGACCCTTGAGCCATGACATACTGCCCATGACCACGGAAGATAGGAGACAGGAGACACGATTTGCCCACCATCCCATAGACTGCACTTCGTACTGTGTACTCCGTGAGTCAAAAATGAATATTAAATAAAGAGATTTGATTAAATCAACAATTTCGAATGCTTTAAGAGCATAAATGAGAAGGTTTAACTGTTCAATTTGCACATCTAATACCAATTTCGGGAAGAATAATAAGTTCGGAGCGAGAAAGAATGGTACTCTGAACGAACGAGGAAGCATGATAGGGTTGACAGCTAACGCCAAAGACAAAACCAAATAAAACTAACCCTGGTAAAGGTCCACCTTCCATTAAATCAAACACTTGATGAGGATTCAAAGTTCTTTGAAAGAAATTGATTATCTTCGCCCCCTGTCCTCCTCCGCTTTTACCATTGACAAATATTAACAATGGCCAACTCGTACTTGGAAGTAGATCCTCCTGTGAAGAAAAGATAAATATAGGTTTAAGGCAAAGCAACGTAAGAGATACATGACTAGTGTATATGTAGAATGTAGTGGGCAGTGAGTGAGAGTAGGTTTCGTACTTGCTAACAGGAAAAACCTATTTTTATTTAAATTGGTTGCTGTTCTCGGTACACCAAAAGTATCGTAGTTAACGAGGGATTACATCAACGTGGAAAGACTACAAACAAAAATAAATTAAAAAAATACATCAACAAATTGACTGATTAATGAAACTAATCAAAACTTGATGAAACGCGATGCTGGATAACAGAAGAAAAGCGTAATAAAATGTGAAATAGAATGGACAAAATAATTTTAAGCCACTATACAACAGTAATAACTTACACACAATAACATACACAACTTCTTTTAAGTTCAAGACTGCAGCAAACACTTGAAGAAAAGTTTAATAATTTAAAAAAAGGAAAGTAAATCACCTCGATATTTGGAATAATTTTGAGACAAATTTGGCGGCCATTGATAGTCGAATTTTTCAGTTTGAAGTAAGATGAGATCAGCGAATCAACGCAAGGGAACTTTATGACAATAGCACCTGTTGATTGAAAAAGAACAACATTCTCATCTTGATGATTAAAATGTGTCCAGCATTCATAATTCACATATCACTTATAATAGGATAAAATTGATGCGCATGGAGGAAGAGCGTCTCGAGGGACAATTAAGTATATACAGCTTGGAGACGTGCACAAGTGATTAGATATTAATAGTGTTTGTAGCAGTCTTCTCATCTAATCCCGACCCCAGAACCTTAAAATATTCTAAACTTACAAAACACTAAACAGAAGCTACACTAACACTGGCACTTACAGAACATCCTTTAAGCCCTACTTTCATATAAATATCACGTCCTGTTCGACTTTATTCAAAGTAAAACTCAAAACGATAGAAATAGGGGATAAGGAAGTGGCCAAAAATTGACAAACAAAGAATGAATGAATTACCATAAAGAGGGAATGCGTATTCGATGAAACAACCATCTTCAACTGAAACAAAAACAGTCATCATGGTTTCGCTGAGTTTGAAAACCAATAAATAAATTTGTCATATAAACTTAACTTTGAAAATATAACTAAAGGTAACGTAATACATAAAAATATCACATGCCAATTATCAAACTCTCGCCATCTTTTAGTTCTACTGTGATCGATGTTTGACGAAGATGGTTTAAGCATTTGTTATCGTGGTTCCCGTCCATCACGTTTTAAACCACAAAAATTTATCACAAAAATAGAGATATATAGCAAGTGCCGTTGATATCAAGCCAATGTCTAAAGACTTGAGGTGTTACGCTCTAGCTGTGTTAAATGCTGCAGCAACTAGCATTGATCAAAGTTAAAAATAAATTGAAACATGTTATGACCGAATAAGTCAAGTCATGTAATAGACGATGGCGCTAAAGATGGCGTAAATGAACTTTTTACCAAGATCATCTGCGATCCACCAATCAAATCAATCGAAATTCTGAGATGAAAAGATCCAGGTAAAAAGTTATTTTGTGTTATTTTTTACCTCTAGCGAAATCGTTATTTTAAATTGTTTAAATGCATTATCCAAAAAAAGATAAGTATATTTATATAACGTCACCAACACAGAATGACAAGGACGCAATGAATCATGGGTGTTAAATGAACATATACAAATACTCACAACTACCCATCACTTCTGCGATTGTAGATTCGTACTGAGATGTCGTTAAATTACAGGGCAGATTTCCGATATAAACAGATGTTTTGGTCGATTGTAGTAGGACGGGTTGCAAGTAATATCTTGTAGAATGTGTTTTTGCAATTGACAACTGAGAGAAAGATTATCACAGGGGTTGAATATATATATGTAAAAACAGAAAAAGGGTAGAAGAAGGTTAAATTACAGGGAATTTCAATAAAATTGATGTTTTAGAATTTCACAAGTTTGCGAGTTTCAAAAGTAACCTGATTTAGCTTTAGCCTGCTTCTAATTTGGCTTAATCTAAAATGGTATAAATTCCTCCGCGTGAATGAGTTATCAAACACGAAAATAATGCAGTTTATTAAAAGTGTCTCCTCTCAAATCAAAGATTATTCTTACTTGAGATAAAAAAGTTAGTAAACTTTATATAGAAAATAAATGTTTCTTGATTTACTAAAAAGTGAAATAGACCAACCTTTCTCCTTCCGACATGATCTTCCCAAATGCATTCTTCATCTTCAACATATCGCTGATCGACTAAATAAGGAAAAGAAGCATATCGCTGATCTACTAAATAAGGAAAAGATACATTGGTGAAATCATTGTTGTATCATATCATTGTGATATCATAATATCATTAAAAAAGAGAAAAATTTAACTCTCGGTTTAGGTCTATGAAAACATAATTCTGGCAATTTTGTTTAAATGCCTGCTGATTCTTTCAATAATACTTTCTAACCAAATGACGCTAAAACGAGGTTAACGATGCCTTTGAACGTTAAGTGGATATACTTTTCATGTTAATAATTTAAAAAATTGTTTAACCTATTTGATGTTGGCTGCTGGGGATACTGTCTAAATTATGATCTAATCAATTTCTTACCTCCATTCATTTGCATTTGAAGTTCAACGAGGCAATAATCCTCTTTCTCTGCATCCTAAAAATAAAATAACTATTTAACACGCCTAAACCAGCTGAGAATGCTTACAAGAAGAGTAATCGATTTCAACTACTATATTAATCAAACAACACTGAATACAATACTGGAATTACAACAATACTACAATAAAACTATAATACTGAAATCACAGCAACAACTTAGTAGGAAGCAAGTATTTGCTTGAAAAAAACTTTGTTTTTGAGGACCGTATGTAGGTCAGCTCAGCACTGGCATTCAAGGGAAACTTTTGGGGGAGACTCGACTGTTTCCTCCTAGACTGACTGTTTGTTCATAGTTAACTATGGTTTGTCGGTAATATCTCATTTTCAGTCAACTTTATCAACCGTTGGCTCGTCGCCTAGAATCTTTTATGTTTTCTTGTTTGCTTCGTTTCGACCCATAGTTGTCCTCTAACACATTGCAACAAAGACAACCTCGTTCCCAGAGTGTTCCTTCGTCATACGCTAATCACGAAGCCGAATGAACACCCTGGTACACATTGCACAAATTCGCCCAAAATAAGGGAGGATTAGCAGCCATTATGGATTTGCGGTTGGCTTGGTAACGCTAATTATGCGACCTCTATTCCAAACAACACAGTAACATTGTAATGATTGTTGCTTAGTGACTAAATCATGTTGCTTTTATTCGAATAATTAGAAAGTATTTGAGAAATACTTTATGTTTGCTATTGTTTTCGAACAGCCAATTGAATTGCCGAAAAGCGACTTGTATCCCAAAGTAGAGGTAGAGCAACGAACTCACTCTGGAGACGAGATTGCAGCAAACGGTTTTTTAACGCTCATATCAAATTAGCGTTTTAAGAAAGCTGTCATTACCTCTAAATCAAAAGAAGTGAGGGCACGTTCGACAACACGCCATGCTGGTGTTCTTAAATTCACTTCTACATTGATGCAAGATTGTTTGGATCTGCAGAGAAAATTATTGAAAGATTCTAATAGATTAGACATATTTTAGAATTGAATGAGTTGTCTCACCATTCCATACTGCAAAGATAAGAAGCACCATAGGATCTTACAGAGAATTTCGAAAAAAGGTAAGATCCCTTCCTTGTTTCTTGCACAGCATTGATACCAAACAAGCTGCAGCATTAACTAATGAGTCGTTTCAGCTGTGGGAATATTTTAATTCAAATCTTTTTAGAATGAATATAATTTAGCTGTCACCATAAATAGGTCTCAATAACTCCGTAAAATTAGAACATCTGCTTTTCAGTTAAATTTTTACTAGTTTTAGTTAAGATGCATTAAAAATTCTTGATGCAATACATTCTTGATACAATTTAACGGTTATGAAATAAATCGAAAGAAATTTAAACTTACGGAATTTGTCCCCGATAGATTGTTAGTTTTCCATGTTTGATATCTAAAGACTGAACGAATCAATTCATCATTTGTGATTTCAATATCTTAAAATTAACCAACATTGCTAAAAACATGAATGAAGCAGGTATCTTACTATGAGAAAAATTTGTTTAATGATTGCAGTTTTTCATTTTGGTGCAAAAGAAAACATGGAAGTCAATATTTCAAATAACTGATAATGTGATCTGTTGTCATAGAAAGGTCTTTCCTGCTGCGAAACTCTGGAGCTTTCATTGCAAGGATAATTTGTTCCCTTAATTTGTTTAATGATTGCAGTTTTTCATTTTGGTGCAAAAGAAAACATGGAAGTCAATATTTCAAATAACTGATAATGTGATCTGTTGTCATAGAAAGGTCTTTCCTGCTGCGAAACTCTGGAGCTTTCATTGCAAGGATAATTTGTTCCCTTAATTTGTTTAATGATTGCAGTTTTTCATTTTGGTGCAAAAGAAAACATGGAAGTCAATATTTCAAATAACTGATAATGTGATCTGTTGTCATAGAAAGGTCTTTCCTGCTGCGAAACTCTGGAGCTTTCATTGCAAGGATAATTTGTTCCCTTAATTTGTTTAATGATTGCAGTTTTTCATTTTGGTGCAAAAGAAAACATGGAAGTCAATATTTCAAATAACTGATAATGTGATCTGTTGTCATAGAAAGGTCTTTCCTGCTGCGAAACTCTGGAGCTTTCATTGCAAGGATAATTTGCTCCCTTAATTTGTTTATTGTTTGCAGTTTTCTTTTTCGTCAATCTTTTTCGTGAAGAAGGAAATATGGAAGTCAATATTTCAAATCATTCATAATGTGATATATTTGCATAGAAAAATCTTTCCCCGATGTGAAACTCCGGAGCTTTCATGGCAAAGACAACAAATTGTGAGCAAGTCCACCGCAATAAAAATGAAAATTTTAAAAATAAGCAATTATTATTTTGAATTTTCTTACATTATGCCTCAAAAACAATTGTGGTTTTTTGCTTCGTACAAAATTCATTGGCTTTTCGTAATCTTCCAATCGTCTCTCAGAATCTAAAAAAAACAGAATAGAAAAATCAATTAATAAAAATTGCAAAAATATTTGTGCAACTACTAAATCTGCTTGTAAAGGAATTGCAAAAACGGAAACTGGGCACTGCAGATTTTTAATGCTTCTTTTCAAGAAATAAAATGGGATATCTAACTTCTTTTAAGCATTTTGTAATTGCTATGATGTTTACAAGTCATAAATCTAAACAAATTATGATTTTATACAAACTGGTAGATATAACAATATAATCTTAAATATTTTAAGGAAGACAAAACTCCGATATGTTGAAAACAGAAACACAGAAGACTTACTGACACTGATGACTCTTGCTAAATAATATTTGTCTTGTTCCTCAATGATACGAAATTGTAGTAGGGCTTCTCTCTAGTGTTGCAAAAAAAGGAAAAAAATTCAATTAGCAATGAGCTAACATGGAGAATGTCAATTTAACAACCACAAGAACATTTTGACACTTCTGACAACCATGTCCATCAACAATTAATTATGTCGAGTTTATGAAAGAATGATTTATTAAGTGAGGTCTAGGCGGAGTACAATGATGCGGAGTACAATGATGCGGAGTACAATGATGCGGAGTACAATGATGCGGAGTACAATGATGCGGAGTACAATGATGCGGAGTACAATNGAATAGAAAAATCAATTAATAAAAATTGCAAAAATATTTGTGCAACTACTAAATCTGCTTGTAAAGGAATTGCAAAAACGGAAACTGGGCACTGCAGATTTTTAATGCTTCTTTTCAAGAAATAAAATGGGATATCTAACTTCTTTTAAGCATTTTGTAATTGCTATGATGTTTACAAGTCATAAATCTAAACAAATTATGATTTTATACAAACTGGTAGATATAACAATATAATCTTAAATATTTTAAGGAAGACAAAACTCCGATATGTTGAAAACAGAAACACAGAAGACTTACTGACACTGATGACTCTTGCTAAATAATATTTGTCTTGTTCCTCAATGATACGAAATTGTAGTAGGGCTTCTCTCTAGTGTTGCAAAAAAAGGAAAAAAATTCAATTAGCAATGAGCTAACATGGAGAATGTCAATTTAACAACCACAAGAACATTTTGACACTTCTGACAACCATGTCCATCAACAATTAATTATGTCGAGTTTATGAAAGAATGATTTATTAAGTGAGGTCTAGGCGGAGTACAATGATGCGGAGTACAATGATGCGGAGTACAATGATGCGGAGTACAATGATGCGGAGTACAATGATGCGGAGTACAATGATGCGGAGTACAATGATGCGGAGTACAATAATGCTGAGCCATCCTCCACACAAAAATATGTGTCTTTAAGAGTTTTCCTCATTCTTGTATTGTTCACGGGTGTGCTTCTAAAAACCTTCATATACCTTCGAAGGGTAGAATGAGATGATCACATATAATTTGAAAATAATAGGGTTATGAAATAAAGTGTACCAGAACTTCAGGAGCAGTAGCCTCTTTTGAAGCACGAACATTTCTCCAACCATGTGGGTTTGTTATATCTCCATCATACACTCGCAATTCATTCGATGATTCTGTTATGAAAAGAGAAAACATTATAATCGTCCTAGAAATGATATCTTCCCCAATTTGTTGAAATAATTTTTCGTTTTCCTTAATGTCCTTGTAAATAGAAACAAGCCACTAAAGAAAATTAACTCATACAAATTAAGACTGAAATCAATTCAAATAAACTTCATCTGTGGTTATGGGGCAAACATTCCGTGGGAACAACAGCATGGGAACAACCATACTGATTTTTACCAGATCAAGCTAAACATATATATCGTTGGGAACAGACTTGGCAAGAAGCTAATCTTCACTTTGGGTTCTCAGAGGTAAGCATCTCCTAAACATTAACTTAGGGTTCATGTCGCTAGCCAACGTGACTTTGATCAAATGAACCAAAACCTGAAGTTTAGGGGTCATGGGGGCAAGACTACCATTAAACAGTGACAAATTAGGGTTCATGAGAGCAACCAGCCACGCTTTCACCACGTCAACTAAAGCTTCAGTTATGGGAATTGCCAAGATGAAGGTAATCCAGTTAGATAAGCTGTGAGCCAACTGGTTCGTTTATTTTCACAACAAAGATACACAGAACATATGTTCTTGTTGAAATGACGAAATAAGTTATCACATGAAAAGTTTATCAGATTAAAGGTTTATCAGGTCAAGTTATTGTTTACTGAAATTATGCATGACTGATAAGAGATATAGTACAAGGATAAGAATTGATTTTTGCCATCAGTCACACACACCTAATAGTTAATTTTAGCAGACATCTCTTGATGTCTTATCTGCCAATCATAGATGCTGTTATCTAAGCCAATTTAGCACTGCCTCTCAATATAATGGACACAATTCTCAAATATTTAATTACTTGTGTCATTTAAAAAAAAATTTGATTAAAGCCTAAGCCTTCTACTAGCTAGCATTTCTAATGTAGATGAAGATATCACTGTCTTCAAAATAAGAAAATTATCAGCAGCATTTGTTAGCAAAATATTATTTGCAGTTTTATGATATAACAAAATGAAATTATAAGAACCTTGTAGTTCAGTTGTTTGACAAACATCATGCCTTTCTTCTGAAGAACCAGAACTTGTATGACTTGAGTCTGATGATGCTGTTTAAAGAATTAAGAAGAATCAACGAATAAATAAATGAAATAACATATTAAGAAAAAATGTAATGAGAAGATAAAAAAGGCCTTTTCAATCTCATGATGCTGTTTAAAGAATTGAGAAGAATAAGTGTATGGTATGCATGAATGAATTAACTAAAGAATGAAACAAATAAATCCTAGGGAGTGTTGGGTGTGAGTTAACATTCAGAAGATCAGCTAAAGGAACAACAGATACAATGAAGATCAAAGATAAAATTTATTCACTCACCTGACATTTTCCTGCAAGAATCTCCAGTAAATGTTGTCATCCATAATGGCATATTTGCAAGTGACACAAATAAGGGTGGTACAACTAATCTTGCAAAATTCCCAAAATTACAACTTTGGTTCATGTTTTTCTGGCAACCAGCGTGTACCTACAAAGAATTAAATTTTGGTTAATAAAAACACGATATTTTTTCTATACTTAATTGTTCCACCAAAGTCAACTGGCAGTAGACTTATTACGTTGAGTCCTAGGACTCAACGTAATAAGTCTAAACTGGCAGGCCATTCACCACATAGACCAGTTCACCCTAAACGTCCTAATCATATCGTCATGTAAATCAATTTGGTGCCTTTGCTTTTATTGACAAACTGGAATGCATCATTTGAGAGCTTCTTCCTTGCATATATCTCTTTTCAGCCCAGTTCTTTACTTCCTACTAGTGCTATACTTCAGACCAGTGCTATACGAGGTTAGGTACCTTCCCCATATTATCAAATTTTCTAAACACCATCAAGGTCCATCAAACCATGTTTTCAATGCTCAATACTACCTTTAACCAACAAATCAAAATGTCATATTCTAACCGTGATTGCGCACCAAGAGCATCTTAAACCAGTCAAACATTCTGAACTGCTGCAGCTCTTTTTACAATGATGACATTTTGATGAATTTGGAAGATGCCCTTCCATCCAATGATGTCGTTCTACCATTTTTGCCTACAAAATGAAACAGGTTCTGTTCAAATCCCTTCTTCAGATATCACAGGAAGAAATAGAAAAAGTCCTATTTACGATTTTTTATCAAACGTAGTATATTTCCGTTCCTCTGATTTTATCTCTAATTGCCACTGTCTGATCAAATAGAATATGCTGCTGCATCAAATTTTATTGGCATGTCCGTTCTCTCTTCTATTCCCCTTTGGTTTATTGCATGAAACTTGTAACGGCTAAGAACCTTCAGCAATGCAGAAATAAACACAGATTACTTCTGCTCATATTACTCCAACGGAATTAATGCATTGCTTGTGGGGAACGGCAACTACTTAAGACCAGGTCGAGCAGACCGCAAAATATTAAAGATTGCACAGCAAAATTGTATGCAGCCAAAAGCGATGTCATTCATTCATTCATTCATTCATTCATTCATTCATTCATCCAATTTCGCATAATTTTTTCTTTCTCCAAGGGTTATGGCGTGGTTCTAAAGTTTGACTTGTGTTTCCATGGTTACAAGTCAAATTTTTAAAATCATTGTAAAATATGAGAGAATGACCTTGACGCTGCTTAGCAATCAAAGCTTTTTATCCCAAGAAAAAGAAATTTGGAACAAAGATGAATAAAAACATCAAAATCTCCTCTCAGTGACACTGAGTTACAAGTAAAATTACATAGATACCTTCTCCACCTTTAGTTGCTATTGTTATTAATATCAATAAAAATGTTTAGAACTTCCCGATCTTGGGCAATACGAAAAAGAAGACTTCGGTCCTATCAAGTCTAAAATAATGAAGGTTGAACTTAAATGAAATGTGGAATTGGTAACCTACATCAAGTCTAAAATAATGAAGGTTGAACTTAAATGAAATGTGGAATTGGTAACCTACATCAAGTCTAAAACATTGAAGGTTGAACTTAAATAAAATGTGGAATTGGTAACCTACATCAAGTCTAAAATAATGAAGGTTGAACTTAAATGAAATGTGGAATTGGTAACCTACATCAAGTCTAAAATAATGAAGGTTGAACTTAAATGAAATGTGGAATTGGTAACCCGTGTGGTAACCTACATCAGCAAGCTTAGGATGGAACGTTGCAGCTCTTTTGCAGTTATGAACGACGTCTTTCACACAGCTCGAATGAACATAATATTCACAACCTACAAGAAATTATCAAAATTAAGTTAGATCTCATGTTTTAGAAAGACAAATTTCTCAGTCTTAACGGTATCAGAGTAGACCTTTTTACCCAGAAGGTGATTCCTTCGGCGCTTCCTGTTTTTACCTGACGAGCTTTGACGTTTGGAACGAGCGGTTCTTTCTGGTAAATCTATATTATTCGAAGTCTAAACAATTGCGATCGAATTTGATATTCTATCATTGGCCAGAAAGAATGGTAAAAGGTCTATTTGCATTAAAAAAGGAACATTTAACCCAAGGCTGTTTACCATTTATGAGGAGTGTTGCTTCAACGAGGAAGGGGTGTTGTTTCAATGAGGGTCCTAAAAATCGATCATTTCGGGATTAAAAAAAACAGATACGAACTAATAACAGTAGCAAGGTCAATCTTTCCTTGAAATAAGCGTTATCAGATTTTTGAAAAATTAATGACTTATATGATAGAAAATGGGATAGGGATTGACAGATGGTTGATTAATAAAGCCTCTTGCAAAGACAACGCTAAATGTGGTCAGGCTGATGAAACAATGCTGGCATCCATAACATAAGCAATTTGATCATGATGAAAACAGAACATAACCAAGTTTTCTGTGTGGTCGTCTGTTCGATTGTATCCGAAAAATTAAAGTATAAATACTTAAAAGATGGCAGATGCTGTTTGGGTTTCCAGCAACTAAAACGATTAAATTTGACCTGCCTTTATGAAAGCTCCATTCCAAGACAGACTTTTACCAGACAAAGGAAAACAAAATGGAAAATAAACAACTTGAAATTTTTTTTGTTTGGTAAATTAGGTGCAAGCAGTCGATCATAAAACAATTCAAATTACGCAGCTATTTCTTCTGATTGATTCCTAATCCATCAGACAATCTCGAGTCTCTTTTTGAAAGTGAGGCCAGGGTTGATAAATGTCAATGCGTGGAACCAAATTACAGAATTTCGACTCCGTTGTCATAGAAATAAAAAACTACCTGTGCATTGCCAAGACAACCAAAATATTTCTGAAAGTTAAGTCAGAAAGAGATGAAGGGGTTTTTCCTTTGCTTCATCGAATTGAAGTCATGACTCTGGATAAGTCTATTATAAGACAAGCAGTCGAAACTACCGGTAGATAGTGACATACAGCTATTCCCGTGCAGTCTTCTATCATTCGTATAATTAAAGCATTTATTCATCAACCCAAAGAAACTACCATGACTACACATAGGAATATAAGGACACCACACCGTTGCTCCTTCAACGTTTTGGTTATTTTATGTCCTTTCTTAGATACACATTGTTGCTATTTGAAATTACGACGGACCTTTTCCCACCCACGCAAAGTAACCTGTTGGGCATGGCCGTCCGTCCTCAATGCCATGCAAAGAGAATCTTCGGGAGTGGGGAGAAGATTAATGGTCGAACACTTGTAGCAACTGAGTTCAATCTCAAAGCTATTTATAGAGAGAAGAGCACATGTAAAATTCATCAAAAATCGGTTTGCTTTTGTCGGTGACACAATAAAGTTTACATGAGGCCAAGCAGATGGGTTTAATACCAGCTGGAAAACCCTTCCTTGTCAATCGACTTCCTTGCTTGTTATTAATACATCTTTATCAATTATTTCTTTGTGCACTGTTAGCAACATACTTTCATCTAAACATACAATTAATCCACAGAAATAAGAATTGTCAACAGAAACACAAATCTTCCTTACTTAAAACTCAATGCTCGTCTCAAACGTTATAAATTGTGCTCAAGTCGGCAACGAAAGTTCCTTTTTGCAGCACATGTTATGTCATGAAATCCTACTACGTGTTTCTACTTGATTTAATCAAAGGAATCAAATTCAAATTTGCAGAACATCATTATGAAAAGTAAATAAAATAAAGAGTTTAAAATCAACTTACATTTACAAGCAAATATTTCTGAGTCTTCTGATTTTTGCCGGCAGACATTGCAAAATTTTGATCTTGATGCAATGGGAATGAGCGAATGCGATGCAGGCGTCTGCTTGAAAAATAAATACAAACAAAATTGCAACAATTTTCTGCGGAATCCTGTTTTGTATAGCTTTATCTAATGTATTTCAATTTCTCGTCAATTTAATGCTGACATTGATTTGTTAATCTAGAAATGATATCGTGTTTATGAATTCGACCAGCAGCAGCAATTTCGTTGGTTTCTTTCGTATCAGAGGTCGCATATTAGACTGTCAAAAAAGTTGCTTTCGCATGATGATATAAGCGTGCAGCAAAGCAATGAAATTAAGAGTTGTAAAAGTAATAGGAACACATATCAATAAACATAGTCACGTGATGTAATTACGTTACCTGAACATGATTGAGAGAGAGTGCAGTACATGGAGTAACAACGCTTGTCAAACAACGATCATGAGTCACAAATCCACAAACTGAAATGAAAATCACAATCATGGTTGATTTGAAATTAGCCAATCAACGTGCCAATTGAAGTTTAAATGAAACTATGAACAAAAAACACAGGGAGAAAATTTGGCATTAGAGAGCTATAACGTCAACAGTCAATTTCCACCGAGGACTCAAAGACCAAAATCGAGAAGACAAACCGCAGACAAAACTCCCCTTGAAGAAGAATTGCAATGAAAAGATCGCACGGTTGGCCTACTTGCTTCGTGCCTTGTTTCCTTGTCTTGCTTCCTCGTGTCATTCAAATAGCGTAGCGAAGTAGAGACTTGTTTGATGAGTTTAAAGGCCCACTGCCAACCATGATCCTTTGTGCGCCGAATGAAAAGCAAGACAAAGAGAACCTAGGCCAGAAACAACTTTCATATCATAGGAAAGTTAATTCTGGCGCCGCGAAGGATCATGGTTAGCAATGGGTCTTTAGTGGTAAGCTTTTAACGTTGATGTTTCGTGACGTAACAGCGGATGGCTATCGGCTGATTATGACAAATGCAGAAGCTCTGATATCATACATTGATACACGTAGAACGTAGCTTTTGACTCACGGAGAGAGAGAGTATGGAGAGGATGACACATGCAATGACTGTTTTCTTTTAATTCAAACTTAGCAGGAATTTGATTCACAAAATATTGTTTTTTAGCAGAACAACACTAGTGGCAGTCGAATTGTATTAATATCGTTCTATTGTATTTGAAGATGCGTTTTGTATTCAAAATATATCATGAATCTAGCCTTCGCAGAAACTCACGCGGGACTCACGCGAAGAAATTTGCAAATTTACGTCAATAGAAAATATTATTTACGAGAAAGTTAACCTGTTTATGAATAGAAAACTAGAAATGAATATAAATTATAAATGGCTGTTGACATTTTAACGAATGAAATAAGTCAGTGAAAGAAACGCAATTAACAGTCACGCGTCTTCCTTTCATTTTTAAGCAAAATATCCTTCATAATATTTTTCTTGGTTTGTGAGACTATTTCAACATTCATCTGCGCAGTCCTTCATCTTCTTTCTCCACTATTTGCTATACTTTTTAATCTAGACCTTGTTATTCATACCTTGTTATTCATACATTAACTTTGAAGTCGAACTTTGGTCATCCAGACTAGGATTGTCCGCACTTCTCAATTACTCAGACTTGTTTGGTCCCAATGTATTGATTTCAATAAAATTTCTGTTTTGATTATGCAGACTATCGTTTCTCTGTATTCTTTCTTCTTAACCCTCATTTCTACAGTACCATTACTTAGATATCATATTACTTAACCCCGGGGGGGGGGTACATAACATGTTGAGGGTACGGGTATCTGCCGCCCATATGGGTGGGTTTTTGGGTCAAAATTCTCCAAACAAGGGTCATTTTTCGGCAGATTTTTCTTAAACATGGGTTGGCTCATCTAAAATTCGCAAAAAATCGTTAAAAATGGGTAGTTTTCCGCCAAAATACATCATAAAAGTGGGTACGAAGGCAAATTTAGGCAATTAGAAGAGGGTAGCTTTCTGAAAACTGGGCGGCAGACCCCCGTACATCCACAAGTGTCGTGTAACCCCCCCCCCCCTGGGTACTTAACTTCCTTGACTTGCTTTTACAAGCTCTTTTAGAAAGAAAGGATATAGAACTGATATATAATGAAAAATCAATACAGAGCCCAACTTAACTCTGATCTTTATTAAAGGTTGTGACCCACAATCGGTAAGAAGAAAAGAAAAACAACAAAACAACAAGCTGCATTGGTAAATACAACCGGAGTAAATAAACAAACAGGTTAAGAACAATCAAGATATTTGATTTCATCAACATTTGTTTATGATCAGAATTTGCCCTTCCTTTGTCAATCTTAAAAACACACATGCTAGTAGTTAAACAAACTGGAAAGCATTAGGAACTACTTTTTATGCTACTGCAATGTATTAAGCATTCAATCAAAGAGGAAGGAGGCAAAACACAATGCATGGCAATTTAAGTACCATAAATAGCAAACATAGGACATCCTAAGCAATGAGGCACTGAAACATCTTTCACGAAGGGCATGTGATCTGCCAAATACAGAACTTACAAGCAAACAAGTCATTAGTACATTGAGCTGATATAGATAGATAAAAACCTAATAAAATCATAATCAGCAATATGAGAAGATTTCAACAAATCAAAGCTTTAAATTTGAAATTTCAGAAAACATCCCTCGAGAAGAGATAAGCCGCAGTGCAAGGCAAATTTCTTGAATAGGATAACATGAAGTAAACCTATTAGGTAGAACTTAAATAAACATGTGGGATATTAAGCAGTGAACTCAGAACTTTGGTTTTGCATAAGAAAGAGATTAACATGGACGATCATTGAATTTGCTTTGAGAAAATAGCAGCTGTCGTGTATTCACTGGTACTTTAAACATCTAGTATTATATTGATCGGACATGACTTTAGGCCTTTTGTATAGGCTGGTTTTCATATGTCGTATTTAGTTGCATTTTATCACAAACCTATCAAATAATTACTAAATAAGTGATATGAAAACCATGAAATTAATTTTTTCCTATCTTAAAGCAACTCATCATAGGAAGTAAAATGGTTTGACATCATATGAAAATTAGAAAATTAGTCTCTGACTGGAACAAACAAACAAACAAACAAACAAAAAAACAAACAAAAAAACAAGCAAACAAACAAACAAGCAAACAACTCTTTGCAAAAACAAACTCACAAAAAACTCTTTAAAAGACCAAAGATTTTGGTTAAAGAACTTACCAATGCATTCTATTGTAATAAAATCATGAAGAGCAATGGCGGCGCAGGAAAACTTTTCTAAAAACATGCCTTGTAGCAAAATTCCATAAAAATTCTAGTAGAGTTTGAAAAATTGACCAAACAGGACATAACAAAATTTTATAAATAAATAAATAAAAAAAATAAAGTTCAAGTGTTAACTGAACAATAATGAAAATTTTCTTATTACAGCCTCTGTTTTCCTGTGCTTAATTGGAATTTGCAGTGATGTCATTAAAAGTGAGGCTTATTTTGACAAATAAAAACATTGATTCAAAGTGTTTAATGGCATCATGCCCCAACAATATACAGTAACCAGGTCTTTTTCCATGTCAAAAGTTGAATCTTGAGATTTCTTATACAGTATATGGAATCATGGATGATGAGCAGCTCTCATCAATATTAATGATTGGAATTTTTGGATAACTGCTAAAAGGCATTTTGAACGTTGCTGCTTTGATATACACAACAATGAAGGTGTAAAAGGCCTCAAAATCAAGTTCTGGTGTTTCTGTCAACACGTAGGAGTCATAAAGTGATCCAAAAACTAAATTGGTTGCACAGCTTTTTGAATAATTCAAAGAAAGGCTGGTTTGTTTGAGCTGCTTAGTGGTATTTTTAAAAAGCTGCTTTTTCCATGGGAAATGGAAAAATTGGTAGCTTCTGGTTTAAACCTATCTCCAGAAATGTTTTGAACAGCTCCCCTTAAATTTACGACACGACAGGCTTTCTTCTGGGACCAATCAAAAGATTTTAAAATATCAATAAATCAGTTGCTTTTATGACAATGCAACTGTATCTTCTATGATAGTTTGAAAATCAATGTTTGAATGAGTTATCTGCACACTCAGGAATGGGCTGTTCTATTGGACAGCAAGTTAAAAGCTCCATATATGTAGCCTAATTAAGATCTGTTGAAGAAAGTATGATGATACAACATCAACAGAAACATTATCTAATTTAATTACTTTCAACTCCTTCTTGGTCAATGTAAGAATTCGAAACACTTTGCATTTTCATCTTGATATCTATTTAATTTTCCAGCCCTCTAAAAGTTTGCTGATATTTTGATAAGTTTCTGTGGCAAAGCTAACCCATTAAATCACAGAAAGCAAACCCAGTACGCTGTAAATGATTTTAGTTGCTGCAAAATATTGAAAATTAACTGGTAAAATCAAAACATAAACATTGAAGATGAGTAATAATGTGGTTACCTTTGCACATATTTCCTTGGTTCGTGATCCCCCAAAGCAAATCCGAACAATGGTGGCAATATGTTGGCTTTTTGAATGTTTTCTTTTCAAAGAAATGACCATGATTTTCTTCAGTTGTTGTTGTCGACATTTTCTGTCTTCTTCTTCTTCTAATGTAACAGATGACCAACCAGCTAGTAGATGCCACTCTTCTTCCAGTCCAAATCAGCGAAAATTCAGCAGCACTGTTTCACTTCGAATATGAATTTGATTTTATATCTGCTCCCAAGCGGCCCCTCTAATAGCAGAAGACAATATCTCAGCACACTATCTCAATGACAAAGTCACCATGACAGTTTTAGCAGTTCCGCACGCAGATGAAATGAAAATGATGAGCTTCTTTCTTTCTCTCGCTTCGCACAACCAGCCTCCCTCGATTACTCGTCCATCTTTCTTTCGGTCGAATAAACTGATAAACAATAAACTAAAATGTTGGTTGGTTTGGTTCCGTTTACTTCTTCCGTTTTGTTATACGAGAAAACTGCCCCCTTCTTTTGCCGGGTTGGGAATCATTTGAAATCAACTTGTGAGCTCCTCAATGAGAAATAAATTCAGACAGTTTTTAAGCACCTGTTGTGTTGCGGAGGGAGGAAACCGCGCCGCGCAGATCCATCTATAAAATGAATGAGTGATTTGAAGCGAAGAAAGCAAAGCCGGCTGCAGTGAATAGAAAATCTACCTGCCAAACTTTCTTTTATGTACCGCATATAGGTGTAAGGTGTTTGTCAGGTAGTTGCTGCTCAGTGCTGATCTGTCAGCTTGACTTTGTAGTAAAGCAAAGGCAATGAAAATATTACAGATGTATCTTCAACCATTTCAACTGTTTCCTTCTCACGGAGCTGAATCGAAAATTCAAGTAGGCCATCTATAACAAACCTCGGTCTCAATCAGCCTCACCTCTACAAATGCGGAACAAAAGTGGCAAGTGGCAATCTTTCCGCCGCGCCCTGATCCCGGGGGGGGGGGTACATAACATGCTGATGGTACGGGTATGTGCCGCCCATATAGGTGGGTTTTTTGGCCCAAAATTCTCTAAACAAGGGTCATTTTTCGGCAGATTTCCCATAAACATGGGTTGGTTTGGCCTAAATCATCAAAAAATTGCTAAAAATGGGTAGTTTTCCACCAAAATTCATCATAAAAGTGGGTGGCTTTCTGAAAACTGGGCGGCAGACCCCCGTCCATCCACAAGTCATGTACCCCCCCGGGGCCCTGATCTCTCCGTGTCAGACCTTGTCGACCTTGTCGTCAATATTTGTCAATTCCTTCCTCGTGCGTAGGTGTGCATCTCCCAATATGAGTATGACTTAGATGTCAAAAATCTTTTCCAACTGGCTATGCCATAGGTCTTGAAAAAATGCTAGGGAAACAAACAAGAATTTCTTATTTTCCCCCTAGGCTCAGCCTTTTTAGGGCTTCAAGGATAGAGAGCGCTGTTTGAAAAACTTGCAAGATGCAAGAGCTATTTGTCGTCCATTTTTCCATTTTTGCGACTCATCGTACTACCGTACATGTACATTTAAATGTAGAAACATTAGATTTATGAAAATTGGGAGCAATGGCTTTAGTTTCAACAGGCCTTTGTTAGAATTAATGTCACGGTTCTATGAGAGACAAATATACTTCAAGTTGCTACTTATTTATATCGTTTAATTGAAAAAGGGTGGGAGTTGAAGTTGAAAAAATGTTATCATTGTTGTGTTTGGATCGCTAGATTTGAGACCAAACTATTAAAGCTTAAAGAGCCATTGTCACCCAGGGTCCTTTACGGGCACGCTGCAATTCAGACTGTCTGAAAATCAAATTTGGCCACAGCGGGAAATGTGGATCCACAGTAGTGGTATAGTGGTTCAACTGATAGAAAACCCCGTTCACACTGTGGTTTGCTAATGTATGAGTTACGAGTTACGAGTTACGAGTTACGAGTTTGGTTTAATGTACGAGTTACGAGTTACGAGTTACTTTTATTGCACGAGTTACTTTTTATTTTACGAGTTACGAGTTACGAGTTACTTTTATTGCACGAGTTACTTTTTATTTTACGAGTTACGAGTTACGAGTTAATTTTATTATACGAGTTGCTTTTTATTTTACGAGTTACGAGTTACGAGATATTTTTATTGCACGAGTTACTTTTTATTTTACGAGTTACGAGCTACTTTTATCACACTAGTTACTTTTTATCTTATGAGTTATTATTATTTTACGAGTTACTTTTATTTTACGAGTTACTTTTATTTTACGAGTTACTTTTAGTTTACGAGTTCAAATAAGTTAACATGATAGTTAGGTTTATTGACATATATTAACATGTGAAGTTAATATAACAGTATTATACATTACATATTATACATATTATACATATTATACATATTATACATATTATACATATTATACATATTATACAT
>REGM01000113.1:771478-850113 GCA_004194415.1 Aurelia aurita | reverse complement strand
AGTTGGAGCTATCTTCATGGACCTTTCAAAGGCCTTCGACTGCATTCGACATGACCTACTGATTGCTAAGTTACATGCATATGGCTTTAGCCGTGATGCTTTATTGCTTGTCCACAGCTATCTGGAAAATCGGCAACAAAGAGTAAAAATCAATGGATCTTTCAGTGACTATAAACATATTCAGTTCGGTGTTCCCCAAGGATCCGTCCTTGGACCTCTATTTTTCAATATCTACATCAATGACCTGCTATTATCAATTCAAGAGACGGATATATGTAACTATGCCGATGATACAACAATTTATACATGCGATATGCGTCTCGAAAATGTAATCTCTAGGTTACAAAATGATTCTAAAATTATAATCGAATGGTTTGAAAATAACTATATGAAACTTAACGAAGGCAAATGCCACTT
Organism: Aurelia aurita; assembly: GCA_004194415.1. NCBI lineage: Eukaryota > Metazoa > Cnidaria > Scyphozoa > Semaeostomeae > Ulmaridae > Aurelia > Aurelia aurita. The sequence goes on along the minus strand of REGM01000113.1, from coordinate 849,696 downwards.
TATGATTTTTGGTGAAAGAACAAATCAAGATGTCAGCATAAATATTGGCAACAGTACCGTCAATAATTCACAAGAGGAGAAACTTTTAGGGGTTTTGATCGATGTAAACCTCAGTTTTGAAAAGCATGTAAACAATATTTGTAAAAAGGCTGGTAGCAAACTATTTGCCTTGTCACGCATGTCCGCATATCTAGGAACTGATAAATTAAGACTTTTGATGAGAGCATTCGTAACTAGCCAGTTCCAATACTGTCCTTTGGTATGGATGTTCCATAGCAGAAAGTTGAATAACAAAATCAATAGGCTCCACGAGAGAGCCTTACGAATTGCGTATAAAGACTATACTTCCAGCTTCGTAACCTTATTAGAAAAAGATAGATCTGTAACAGTACATCAGAAAAATGTGCAATTGCTAATGACTGAAATGTTCAAAACTACTAACAATTTAAACCCCAGTTTTATGGACGAAATTTTCCTGCAAAGAAGTGTCACATATAATTTGAGAAATACCAATCCATTCTTGCTTCCCATGGTACATACAGTTAATCATGGTACTGAAACAATCCGATACAGAGGGCAGCGTATTTGGCACTCCCTTCCACAGGAAATTAAGGATTCTATTTCTGTGCAACAATTTAAGAATAAAATCAAATATTGGAACAATGAAGTTTGCGACTGCAGACTTTGCAGGCAGTACATTCCTCGGCTCGGCTTTTTATAGTGTTACACTATTTCTATATGAACTTTGTAATTTGATATAAACTTTGTAATTTTATTGACTTATTTTTACTTGTATATATATTTATTTAACATTGTATTTAGTTTGTTGGCTTAAGTTAGCTTTGTTATTTAGTAGCTATGTAAGTTGCCAACTTTAAATAAATCGATTATATATATTATAAAGGAGCCTCGTTATCGGATTGTTAATTACACGTATTTTTTTCTGGTTGAGCACTGAAAGTCTCTTAAATTTATCAAATTTTTTGTGTCTGAAAATTTCTTGACAGTGTTTTAGAAGCTTGGGAGATCTCATGTGCCTTTGTGAATTTCTTAAGTAATTATTTTTCTTGCAGGGCATCCTTTAACATTACAACTAGTGGGCCATTGGCTCAGTAGGCCCTCTTCCTGGCCCAGTAGTAAAGAAAAAATCCTCATTTTTGGCCCACTTGTTTGGGCCCCTTTCTTTAATTTTATTAACGAAATCAGGGAGAGCATCTTTAAAACCAGAGTCAGTAAGCCGTTTTATGCATGTATCGCTTAATGGGAAAGGGACTGCATTTTTCGACCCAAAACCTGCAGTTTCTGAATTCTGAAAGTGACTGGGAGAGTCAATCTAAGCCAAAGGAAAGGTTGGCATTTAAAAAAATTTTCCTAGCCAAACTATCACAGAATTGTCAAGGTTTGGTACTAATTGGGGGCAGGCAAACATTGGATCGTGTGGAGCGTTCTAAGACGAAGTAAAGGCGTTTGCGCAAACATTTTCCTGTAGGTGGTGAATCGTAGAAAACTTTTAGAAAACGTCAAAGTTTCCAATTTGGCACTGGTAAAGATGGCATGGCTAAAGAACAATGGTCAAAAATACTATTTTGGCAATAGTGTTCTAAGCCAAAGTAGAGGGCATGTCCTAAAACATTTTCCTGTGGGCTTTGCCCCCAGACCCCCACATTTTAGTAACCCCCGATTACCTTGCCTTGGCCACGCTGCTGGCTGCCTGTGATTGAACATTGTAGACTCATTAGATGGGACCTTTGTGTTTGAACATTCTAGACTTATTAGATAAACCTTACAGTTACAATTTTAGCACACAGTTACGCTTTATATGCTTTATTTGTACTATCTTTCTTGGCCTGGGAATTGGGCCCCAGTGGTTAGTTTGGCCTAGCCTCACTGCATAAGGCCCTCGACTTACGCACATCTCATTGAATTGCTGTTGTTGTTGTCGCTGCAGTGAGGGCCTTATTTCCCTAGAGCTGTAAAAGTGGTCAAAAATTTCAATCGGCATATGATTTCTCCCGTCCCAATCAAAATGCAGGCTTTGAGTAACCGCACCCTCATTGGCTAGTCCTTCTTTGAATTTGACTTCCCGCCAAAAGCCAACAAAGACCGTCGAATGCGGCGCTCGATTGACCTGCTGAAACGGCTGAAGCGGGGCTGAAGCAAACAAAAATCTCGAAAGATGCGAGCGTATTTAAGAGATCTTTTGCATTCCCAAACGAACAGAAAATGGCTTAGAGGAAGAAAGTTTTTGCAATCATGGCTGGCTAGAAGAAACATTCATCTAAGTACTGATAGCTCATTTTATGGTGCAGCAGTTCAGGAAAACTGCTTTTTGTGGCGTTTTAGGCTCGATGGTTTTGAGAAAAAAATAGCAGGTGATTTGGGGCATGCTGAATCAGTAAGAGGCTAAATCCGTTTCTGGAAGCGTAGGGAAATGAGTCGTAGTTGTAGCGTTATCAGTTCAGTCAAAGAGCGAAACTACGACATGTATTGAGTCTAAGTTTGGCCCACTAGTCAAATTTCCTTAAACGATGCCTTGGTTTCTTGGAAAAAGTACGTGTGGTGCAAAACAACAAATACAAAGGGATTGAGCACTGAATACATTTGAAAACAATGACCCATTTGCCTTTCGACTGGGCGGAAGTCCCGCTTGTAGCGACGTTACATGTCCGAGCCATCTGATTGGCTTGCTGAAAAGTGACATCTCTCGAAAGTTGAAATAGGACTTTTCCGCCCAGCAGTGGACAGAGTTCTTAGGTCAATTCGATGATGAAAATGTAACCTCTCAATAGCTCTTAAAACGTCACATTCAATAAATAAAGATGTAATTGTACGTTTTTCCAACACAGTGTTTTCCCACAACCCATAAAGAATTTAACAACCAATAGCTAATAACAGCTGGGAAAATGTACAGCTTTGCTAACTAGCATAACAATAGAGTCAGATTGAATTTGAAATAATTTTGAGCAGGATTGTATCAATATTAGCCCTTTTCACACTAGAAGACTGGACGGACGAGTCGTATGGTGTGAAAACGGCAGTCGGGATGGACAAAATTTAGACGTAGAAATCATCTGATTTTGTCTTGTCCAGACGATTTTTGACAAACGATACTTTGTCAACATGGAAAGGTCGTCAAAAGTCCGTCTTGAAATTCACATTAAACGAAAAAGTGTTGGGCGAAAAAATGTTGGGCGAGGGCGACTGGTCCATGCACACGATTTGTTCGTCTTCTTTCAGTGTCAAAAGGGCTATCACGTGGGCTATCATATCACCAACCAAATTCAGTTTCCTTTGAATACCTTTTAAAAAAATGAACGAAATAACTTAGCTGACCAAGTTTTATCTCTAGTCCACTTCTTCGCACATTTCAGTGTTCCATGGTCGAGGTGAAAAGAGTCCGGTGCCTAAAGGAGAAAAATAAACTCAGAATTAGTATCACTGTTCTCGACATAAAAACGTCTGTATGTGTATGGGTAGCTTTCAAAATATCAAATCAAAAGATGACCCTCTTCTGCCAAAATCTGAAACCATCGTCATCTTAACAATGGGCAGGTTTTCTGGATGGAAAGCAAACCAGCTTCTCTTCTGATTGTGCGATCTACGCAGCTGGACTCACAGCAGCACGACCATTGGTACATTATTTAAATTCCTTATAAGGTATGCACATTACCCCTTGGAAATGCTACCAGGCTCATTTCAAACCTGAATTGCATTTAAATCGTATAAATCATTTGAAACTTCATACTGTGGTCAATTTGTTGTGAAAATATTTCAGGATGTTCTGTTATACTTTTGCAGTATCGATGTTCCATACCACTAAAGACTCTTGTATAAAGTCTAATGGAACACAAGGGAAATTGTTGATAATTTATCAATGCCCCTATATCAAAAATGAATGTTTCTACCGTAGTCGATAAACAGTAAATTTTTGATCATTTATCAATGCCCCTATATCAAAAATGAATGTTTCTACCGTAGTCGATAAACAGTAAATTTTTGATCATTTATCAATGCCCCTATATCAAAAATGAATGTTTCTACCGTAGTCGATAAACAGTAAATTTTTGATCATTTATCAATGCCCCTATATCAAAAATGAATGTTTCTACCGTAGTCGATAAACAGTAACTTTTTGATCATTTATCAATGCCCCTATATCAAAAATGAATGTTTCTACCGTAGTCGATAAACAGTAACTTTTTGATCATTTATCAATGCCCCTATATCAAAAATGAATGTTTCTACCGTAGTCGATAAACAGTAACTTTTTGATCATTTATCAATGCCCCTATATCAAAAATGAATGTTTCTACCGTAGTCGATAAACAGTAACTTTTTGATCATTTATCAATGCCCCTATATCAAAAATGAATGTTTCTACCGTAGTCGATAAACAGTAACTTTTTGATCATTTATCAATGCCCCTATATCAAAAATGAATGTTTCTACCGTAGTCGATAAACAGTAACTTTTTGATCATTTATCAATGCCCCTATATCAAAAATGAATGTTTCTACCGTAGTCGATAAACAGTAACTTTTTGATCATTTATCAATGCCCCTATATCAAAAATGAATGTTTCTACCGTAGTCGATAAACAGTAACTTTTTGATCATTTATCAATGCCCCTATATCAAAAATGAATGTTTCTACCGTAGTCGATAAACAGTAACTTTTTGATCATTTATCAATGCCCCTATATCAAAAATGAATGTTTCTACCGTAGTCGATAAACAGTAACTTTTTGATCATTTATCAATGCCCCTATATCAAAAATGAATGTTTCTACCGTAGTCGATAAACAGTAACTTTTTGATCATTTATCAATGCCCCTATATCAAAAATGAATGTTTCTACCGTAGTCGATAAACAGTAACTTTTTGATCATTTATCAATGCCCCTATATCAAAAATGAATGTTTCTACCGTAGTCGATAAACAGTAACTTTTTGATCATTTATCAATGCCCCTATATCAAAAATGAATGTTTCTACCGTAGTCGATAAACAGTAACTTTTTGATCATTTATCAATGCCCCTATATCAAAAATGAATGTTTCTACCGTAGTCGATAAACAGTAACTTTTTGATCATTTATCAATGCCCCTATATCAAAAATGAATGTTTCTACCGTAGTCGATAAACAGTAAATTTGTGATCATTTATCAATGCCCCTATATCAAAAATGAATGTTTCTACCGAGTTGAAAAACAGTAACTTTTTAAACCTTGAATTTCATCTTTCACTTCAAAGGCTTCCACAGGAATGATCTTTTGCAATAATGAAAAAGGCCCTTCACGATTGGCTGCTTCAAATATGTTTTCTTTGTTAATGAATCTTCTTGTGGCCCAATAAGGGCGACCACCCTCTATCTTATTCTCAGACGCAATGCCACATGTTTCAGGTTGTTTTTCTTCTTTGCTCGCAGCATCCTAAGGCAAAATAAACAAATGTAAGTCGTCTCAATAATAGCTGCATTTTGCCAAGATATATTGGACCATCAAAAAGAATGATTTTATCTATAAAATTAGCTTCGAGATTTCAAATGTAACTAAAATTACTGCAATGATTCTTTAAGGTTGATTGATATCATACCGGGTGAGTCAGAAAAAGTTAAATTTGATCAAGCATTTTAGGCCTGTTTTGAAGGATTTGAAGGAAGTGTTGAGGGTGCTCGCGGGACCCGCAGGCTGAAGGATTTCGAGCTGAAACATTTCTATCAAATCCTTTGTAACTTGAAAACCACGGGACCGATCTTGACAAAATAAATTTTGGTATCTAATGTCGACATGTTATCTACACACATATTATCAGTTTTTTGGAATTCAAGGAGTTGTTTGAAGCTACAGGTTTTCAAACGTCTAAACATTTTCTGACTCACCTCCCTCACCCAGGTAGTATAATATTTACTTGGGCACCTTTTATGCAGTACAAACGAAAGCAAAAACCTGTGTTTCGTCGACAATAATTATTTACGCGTCTTCGTAGATCATTCCAATGGAGTTTCTTCTTAGTTAATTATAAATACAAGCATACTTGAAAGCCCGATTTCTCCCCTTTTAGACTGTATCAGACGATTTCCTTAACAGTATCAGATAATCAGTTAAGTTAGTATTTGGCAATTGTTCTGGTACTTAACGAAAGAGTCAGATTCTATACAACTTAGTTACATTTCAGCTGCTTTATGTGACTTACTACAAACACTTCTTCTGTCCTTTTGTGCGAATAAGCCTGGGTTTCTCGTTCTCTTACTGAAGTTGAGCTCATGGGACAATCAGCCTGCTTTTCTTGTTTTATTAATGAAGTTGATCTCAAGGGATATAGTTGCTTTATTCTTTTCCTGAAAAAATAAAAAAAATTAAATCGATTACCAAAATAAAATTAGAATAGTTTGAACAACTTGGAATATGTAAAGAAAACTCGTCAAAGGAAGGAGTAGATGGAAGGAAACGAAGTAAAAAGCAAGAAAACTAAGCATCTTGGTTGTAATTAAAATGTTTTTAAATACCTTTTTTCTTGCTGCATATGTTTAGTTTCCTTTGTCCTGATTTTTGATGAAATATCTTTTCTTTCGATATCTTTGACCAGATGTTTCACCCTACTGCTGTTTTCTGTATCTTGAGACGTAGAATTAAACGCATCGTTTTCATCAGACCTTTTACAGATCTAAGAAAATACAGAAGACATCATCAAATTGCGACAGGCGACTACATCATCGTCATCATCATCATCATCATCATTATCATCATCTTCATCATCATCATCATCATCATCATCATCATCATAGTACTATTATGCACTACATTACAAATGTACAATAACATTCTTAGAGCTAGCATTGCGAAGAAGGACCTGAATGGTCGAAAAAGTACAATGGAGTTAAAACTATCTATACATTTGCTTTGTATGATAATTGTTTTGGATAACATTTCAAAAACTTTTCAGTAAGAAAACTGCTTTAGAATTTATCAATTATTGTTGATTCTTTCCACCAGACTTCTTACTGTACATTGTTCTTTTTGAGACTGTTAAACTCTTTTAAAATACGCAATACAAAGAAAAAAAAGCACTTCACCCTTAGCCATTGACAAGAGAAAAAAATCGATTCTACAGACAAAGAGAGGGTTAACCTAATTCGTGAGTGAATAAAAAGAGTAACAAATAACGAACAAGAAATACTCACCCCAAGAGGGGTTCTCCCATTTCTTAAGTCTAGAATTGATTCAACAAACAGTCTTTTCCAAATTCCTTTTTCAAACTGGCTGACATGAAAATTTGGCCACCAACCAAGCTCAACACATTTCGGCATCCAACATTCGTCAGCCTCAGAAAGGTATTTCCAATGCCATGATACCCTTGCACATCGTGAAAGACTTCTTGGGTCCAAAAATGAAAAAATGTACAAAACAAGGAATCGTGGAAGAAGTTTTGTGAAATCTGAATGGAGCACAGGTATCATTGGCAGGACAATGTCGAAGATAAACTTCTTCTGGGACGAAGTACAATTTGCAATGATTAAATGAATGATTTCTTTGCGTTGATTATCATTCCATTTTCCAAACTGAAAAAGGAACAAGATGAAATTACTCCCAACACAAGCCACAACTTCATCTTCAGCCATGCCACCCTATTCATACCTGGCAAGCATAAAGTTTCAAACAGAATAAATAGGACAATAAAAAGTTATACAAAACAATGACCCTATGATTCCAAGAACTGCTAAATTAGATTTGTTTTAGAGCTGCTAGTGGAATAGATCTGTGCCATGATTTGGAATAGATCTGTGCCATGATTTGGAATAGATCTGTGCCATGATTTGGAATAGATCTGTACCATGATTTGCATTCAAAATTAAAAGTATTAAATAAAATTGCAACTTACCCAGTTAGATATTAAGTCTTTCCTCTCATAGAACAGCTAGAAAAAATCCAATTTTTCAGTTCATTTCATTTTAATTTTAAAATTCTTTACCGAGGGTTACACTTCAGTTTAAATAACTGTTATACAATTGACCCTGCAACTAAAAATAAAAATTACAATCTATATATATATACTAAACATCTAATAATAAATTTACAATATATTTGTCAAACTTTAACAGAAAGGAAAAAGAAAATGTGAACCAGCTTTCCTTGAATATTTTCAATTTTGAGCTTTGAGCTTGGCTTTAAATGACTGGATGGAAGGGGCTAATTTGATATCAGAATGGAGTTTGTTCCATGTATCAGCTCCGCGGAAAGCAAATTACTTTTGACCATATGCAGTTCTCAGTTGAGGTATTGCTAGATCACACTTAGTATTTTGTAAGACCCGATTATGAACATCAGATAATCGAGAGAAACTCAGACTAAGGTTGTCGGGTGCTGGTCCATTAAGGGATTTATATCCAAAAAGTAAATGTGTTTATATATGGAAAAAGTCAATTCTAAATCTGAGATGAAGGCATGAAAAGGTTAAAAAACATTTCATTTCATTCACTACAGTTCGGTTGCTTTTATCCATCTACAGAATATATAATGCCCAAAAATATATTCAGAAATACCCAGTATATGCATATTTTTCAAAATTTCAAAATGGTTAATAGCCTTGCGCTATAAATAAGCAATCTACAAAAAAATAGCAACCACTTCTTAGATTGACTCAAACATGGTCTCAAACTCTAAGTTGAAGCCTATCCAATGCAGCTGTATCAAAAACAGGATAATAGAAGTTATAGCTCCTCCACAGTAGCCACACAAACAGGGCACAATTCTTTTGGGATACCATGTGCAGGTAAATGATAATTAGGTATCATCCACAAAAATCTGACAAATCTAAAGTCCACCTCAAATTAGATGTCAGGTGAAAATGCCTCTGAATAAAAACAATTGAAGAGTTTTGCACAAGTAATTTGCGTTATCACAAATCTCACCCGACATCTAACTGAGACAGACAATATGAACACCCCCCAGTAACGACCCTGCCAGGCATTAAAAAGACAGCAGGGAAAATTCCCAAATTATAAATTTTAGACCGGGATCACAAAAATCGCGGCAGGGAAGAGCGAAATTTTGGCAGGGGAACAAATTTTCTTGGCGGGTCATCATTTCACCTTGGCAGGGAAGCGTTTTTCAGCGGGGTCGTTACTGAGGGGTGTATTGATACAGACGGCATGACGTCACAGCAGCATTGAAAGCACGATGCCATCTTGTTTTGGGGTAAATCTTCAGAAAATTTCTATAGGTTTCTATAGGAAATTTGCAAAAAGTTGCATAAAATTGCTCCTCTATTCTACCTCGCGATAGTGAGTAGGGAAAGGATATGTAGCAATTGTCAGTCAGACTTAAACCAATGAAATAAACGCACGAACATGCTGTTCTTAAAAGCAAAACAATAATTTAGGCCAAGAAAGCTGCGAGAAACTTGCCTTTGCGACGATAATGTCGTAATCAGCACCACAAACTCCGTCCGCTGTAAGTTGCTCGTCGCTTCTTCAAAGTCAACCTTCCTTTCAGAGATTCGCCTATCTATCTGCTAAAGTTTTCGAATAATTTGAACAGCTTTCAACCCTTTTGAATTTATTTATTGCGATAAATAAACAAGACACTCTCAAAATCCCAGTGCGACGCTATACTTTGTAATGGCTTCATTTACCCAAAGTCTGATTTTCGAGCGCGAATTGAGCAAGTCACGTGACATCTCGTCTGTATGAATATGACAAAATATAAGAAAAGCAATCAATATGAGAAAAACATGATATGATAACCTTTTTATTCAGCTTTGCATTAGGACCAAGTGGTGTCCATGAGCTCTTTGCAGCTGAAGTTTCATTCTTTTCTTTTTGTGTCTTTTTCTTGTTGATTGCATGTTGCTTCAAAACAGATGCTCGATTGCAGGAATAATTACTATCCGTTGAACCAAAACTCTTTACTGACATTTTAATAACTTGCGATGGCAAATTTGACAAAACTGGAAAAGATATATATTTGGTCAAAACAGCAGTAGTGTACACATCAACTTTCAATTCTAATCAGAAATTTTTTTTTGTCTTGCCTTGCCCACCAAAGATTTTAATGCACAGGTTCAAGTCATCTTGACTATCTTAATTTTCCCATAATTTTGAGGCAATATAATAAGTGGAGAATTATTTCCACCACAAAATGTTTGATAATTTTGCCAAATCTATGATTGAAGTTTTTTCAATTTTAGGAGTTTGTTAGATAAAACATCAATCAAAATCGAAGATTTTTATTTTAGAAAATTTTAATCAAACTTGGTTGGAGGGGGCATTGCCTTTCTTTATATCTTTCTTTCTTTGAAAGTTTCTTCTAAGTTTACTAATGAATTTATCTAACAAAAGGATTACTAAAAAGGTGGTTATTATACTCACAAAATTAAACTTTTCTGGTTTCTCTTCTCCTTTCAACCATTTCAACGAAACGAAAACAAATATGGCGCCTTAAAAACCTCGTTCCAGAGACGAGATCGCTTGTGTTGCCAATGGAGATGCATAGTCTTATCGCATGAGTCGCACTTTCGCTCCTGTGCAGGCTAGCATTTTCCTCCGCAGATACTACATGCCACGCAAATAAAGCGAGTTGATCTCTCTCCCCATGTATAGATGTGCCAGAAAAAGAAAACTTCAGTTATATAGAATTTTATATACAGGAATACTGTACTGTATGACAACGACCACCGGCAATCAACTGCTTTTATGCACATAGCAAGATTTTAATTGACAACTCTTCACGCATTGTTACTTACTCCTACCAACTCGATAAATTCACTTTGTTAATAAACATAACAAAGTCAGTCCATACTACAACTAACTATAGCAAAACGATTGTTACATACAAGATGCGCAAATTCTCTACTTATATGCTTACTGTGTATTTGACAGTTCGACAAATTCAATACAATACGAATACTACACTGATTTGCTACTTTGCATTCTCAACTAGGCTGCTGTCATTTACTTTCGCTTCTGGTTGTTTGACAGGATAATGAGAATCCTTATGAAAATATTGATCGTGTCCATGTATATCCCAAGTGACCTGTAAAATTAAACTTTTGTTATAAAAGCGAAAACAAAGATGACGATTTTAACGCGAGCACTTCTTCACGTCCCACAAGTATCTATTCAATTGCGTACGAGATAGCCACCAAAGCTTTGCCTAATTTCACAGTGCGATATATACATGTGTCGAATGGGATTTTCTCGTGAACTAAGGGCCAACTAAGTGTGGGTGAAACCACAAAGGAGAAACAAGTTGTTAGGAGTTGGCTAGGAGTTGTTCACACAGTGAAAGAGGGAATGTCCTACAAATAAATTCAAGAGATGGTCATGAGTGAAGATTGTGGAGTGGGACATGAACCTGCCTCTTGGCAGAACTTTATAAAGAATAATTAGCTGTTATAGGATGTTGAGATTGTAGCGTTATACCTATACGCGTTTATTGGACGATGAGATTGACAAAAACACAAAAGAAAGAATAGGAAATGGTTCTTGTGAATAAATTTCTTGTCAATACAAAGGAATACATACGCATTGATGGGATCATAGGGTTTGCCTTGATATGTCGTCATCTCCGCATATTTGATGATTTTTTGAGTATCATATAACATAAATCCACCGAATACAACGAGTCCACCATACGTCACAATCGAATTAATTCCAGCTCCCACTGCTGACGTTGCAGGCAAAAACATTCCACCTGTCGATAAAACATTGATTTAGAAAAATAGTAATCATAATTTGATACTCTCTGATCATGAATCAGCTGCACATGAAATGGAAGTTCGTGGTTTCCAACCTTCGTATCGAAGATGGTACCAAATGATGAATCAGCTGCACGTGAAATGGAAGTTCGCGGTTACCAACCTTCGTATCGAAGATGGTACCAAATGATGAATCAGATGCAAGTGAGTAGAAAGCAACATTAAATGATTTACCAAAATTCTACTAAAGATGACTTTTTCGATTGACGCATCTATCACGCATTTTAAGATTAGAAACTCCACAGAAACTTTATTCAGGTCTATCGTTTGATGCGTTTGGATTCTTGAACATGTTAAGAAGGAAGGAATACCGTGATCATGTACGAAATAAAACGCTCCTCAATCGGTAAATTCAAAATGTCCCATAAACCCTGCGGCTCAAAATAAGGTATTTAAAGCTGTGTTTTCAAAATCAATCGTCAGGAGAAGCATAGTACAGTACTTATTATTACTAAAGATAACTTGGGTTTTGAGATCAACGAAAAAAACATTGCGAATATTTAATAACAAAATCAAATTATTTTCAAATAAAATTTGTCTGATTCATCCAGTATTTTTCTGTAATTTCACTTGCATTCACTTCAGTTAAATGCATTTCTTAAGAATTTCGCATCACTTACCTATCGATACAACACAAATACCACCAAGTGCCAATGCCAGTGGTCCTCCCCATGTCAGAAATTTTTGATCTGGTGCACACGCAGCCGTTAGTGACAAACCAGCAACTGTACCAGCTGTATAAGCAGCGGCACGAAGTACCAATGGACCACCAAGAAAAACCAATGGTGCTATCACTCCACCAATTACTGCACTGTGTGCTAATCATACAAAAAAAGAAAAAATGAGTTAGAAACAACGAATTGTGACAATTCCGAGAGAAAGAACTCGAAGGTTAAGATTTAAATCCCGCTGATCAAAATATCGAAACTGGCAAGAAATAACATCGCCAGTAATAACTTTGACTTAGCAGCATGTTTACGACGAGGCCAGACGGTAAAACATTCTCAAACGTCGGATCTAAAAGCTTGATATTACAACGCTTAGGCTAAACTGTAGGATTTTACGTGTGCAATAAATGAAGCTACGATGTCTTCGTTTGGTGGTGGTGGTGGTATTTAGAAAATCCATAAAAACGAGAGAGTACTAACCCACCCACATGAGATGTTTTGAATTCAGTCCTGCTTCATAAGGAAGTGATTGACATGCAATCGATGTTCCAATCATGGCCACCAAACTTCCTCCAAGCACCTGAAACAAAAGTGTATTACCTTTATTGTAGATACTCGTAAAGTCTTTGAACATTGTGTTTAAACGTGAAAACATCATGATAATGATAATCCATACCTGAAACTTTCTTGTCAGCCACTCTTCACATTACAGCAAGGCTTGCAAATGGCGCAAACATGAAACATAAACTTCATAACTAGCTTGTTTGTTTATACCCATTCTAATGAGTTTTTCAAACATCGTAGGATAGATGAAATCTATGGTTTGTATTTCATCTTGTTGTGCTATGAGATATTTTATATTCTGATGAGATTCAAAGCACTTTCCAAATGCATTGTCCTTATTGAAGTCATTGATCGCACATTATCTATTTTCAGATTCAGCTTAATGAGTTATTACCCTAGGATTATAGAGATACATCTGTGTATCTATTAGATCAATGACAACTTTAGGACTGAAAAGTCTTTAATAAAGTAAGCTTGTTTTTGGAACTATAAAACAAAACACATACCAGCCATCTATTAGCTCTCATCATTGAGTAAACCATATTACTTTGGCTGATTCCATATGCAGAGATTGCAGTGACTGCTAAACCACTAGCAAAATATAAATATGTGGACTTGATTCGGCTTCTGACTTGTTCTGGCCAAAACCTGCCATGATTTAAGAAAAAGTATTTTCATGATGGACAATGGGACAGTATACAATGGAATGAGGAAATAGATCTTTATGAAATGAAAAATCCCAACGCCTGAAACTAAATGATGCAATCTTGATTCCATGTGCAAAGTAGCCAAAGATAAATCTTGCATTTCCAAGACAACCATGCACATTGGGAATCAAAGATAACAAAAGGTAAAGGATTGGTCCCGGAAAGGTCTATTGATTGATTGGCTCGGTCTCAATCCTTCCTTGGCGGAGTAGGGGCATCAAGCTTTTGTCAGATCAAGGGGTTTTTTGTCACAGCCTTTCTGTCAGATCAAAACAAAATCTTGACAAGAATTTCTTACTTTCTACATAATTTGCTTGACAACAGATTTCATTGAAAAATATGAACAGATTTTCACTGAAAAGTTGGGGTGGATTTTTGGAGATTTTAGGAGTTTGGCAGATATTAAAGTAGAAGCGAGAAAGAGAGTGCTAAGAAGAACTAGTATTTAAACAGTATATATACCTTGCTTTATCAACAGCTCCAAGCTCATTTGAAAGACCAAGTCCATAATAGCACAGTGATCCGATTCCTGCTAGGCAACCTCCAGCCAATACTGCTTTCCCTGCATTTTCAGCTGAAAGAAAAAGTAGACTATTTACTTCATACTACTGATGAAGGTTTATGCCTGATACAATTAGTTTTTATCCTCTATCATTATATAGTTTATTGACAAAGATTTTTAGATTTATTCTATGTAAGTTTACCATTAAGAATGTTAAAATTGTGCATAAATTACCAACATACAGTACTAATGGTCACAACTTTATTCATCTTGGTGTGACGAATCAATGAAAATGGATTGAAAACTCTTTAGTATATCTTTGAACCCCAAAATTCCTGATTGGAAAGCTTGGCAACTGCACAGGCAAGTTACAAAAAAAACAATAGGGCCTTTGTTTTCTATTTTATGTGATCCTGGTCTTGTAAGTGAGTATGACTATAGTATAGTAAAATTTCCAGTATATTCTGACAAGGTTTTTCTCTTCCTCACTAACACTGCTCGAAGATGGCAGTTCTTGAGGAGTGCACAGATTCAAACTGTAGTAACATGTTGCATGGAAAGAGGGCCGTCTCCTTTTCTTGAAAAAAATAATGTTTGCAAAATTGAAGTGATGAAAAACCTGACTGCAGGGTATAGGACTAGGAGTTCAACAACATCTCGGATGTGCACAACCAACTTTCTTTTGTCATCTATTGTTTATTTTGAATAGCCTAGTGTTATTCTCAGGTGTGCAAGTGCCACACCGCAGACTGGATAAAAGGCAGAGGGAAAATTTTGCACTTGGCTTGCATACCACTGCACATATCCACTGCAGACTGGCTTTTCACATTCTGGTGGATGCTTTAAAGCAGACATTTTCACACAGGGAACATTGCTTTATTTCAATACCAGTGAATCCTGTAGGCCTTGATGTTCTTTCCCAAGATCGCCATCCTGATTTCGCTTCTGTTTCGAATTTTCTCTTGCAATTTCTTCCGATAGTATTGATTCTGGGTGCCAACTTTGCGATCTTGTTTGGTTGTGAAAGTGTTGCAAAAAGTCTGCCATTTTTAATCGGCATCAATCTCCACACGGAGCATGATTTTGAGATTATCATTGTTTCGTCCGTTCACCTTTGCAAATCTAATTTCTTCCAATAATTTCTGCAGTTTCTTGGTCCTCTACTGTTCGCAGCTACGCAATAATTTGCTTAGGCCCTCCGCCACAAACCCGTTTTTACCAGTTGAATTATGCAATATGCAAACGAGGCAATTACAAAATGTGACGCAACTTCTAAACACATCAGATTTGTTTACCCAAAACCACGGTGGCACTGTTTTACTCTTTTTAGAGGGGCCTGTTAGGTGGATTGATAGGAAATCCTTTCTGGCCAGAATTTCAGCATAAGAAATAATGCTCTTGTACTTAAATTGCAAGCTGGTTATTAAGGGTAAAACACCTGGGAAATAGTTACACAAGCCATGCAGTTGATACTTGAGAACAAAACTGGTATTTGATAGCACAAGCTATCCAAACATGGGTAGTTAGACACCGCAGTTATACTTACATTGCCTTCATGATAAGAGTGATTCTGTTTCCTATCCTTGTGTCAGAGGAGGTTCTGGGTTCTGCATAACTATATAGATAAAAAATTTCCTCCGCAGAAGCATATTAGTTGCGGCGCTCCTCCATAAAAGCACACATGCAGTGTCTAACCACCAATGATCCAAAGCTCCTAAAGACGACCAAAGCCTATTACTTACTACCAAATCATTGCTAGATTTTTCTACTGTGCAAATAGTTGACGAGCGGAAATGCGAAAACATCCCAAAAACAGTTTGTATACTGATGTAAATCTCTGATTCCAACACCACTGGGTAGGCAAGCCAACCTAACCCTAAACTCCAACTTAATATTGTTGCTACCAAAAATTGTTAACTGGAACTTAGTGCTCTGTAAGTGAGCAATACTGAAACAGTTGAAAGAAAACAATACTGATTCATTTCTTATATGACATAATTATATTTCTCTTATGCAGCAACAAACAATCTCCCTTTTAAATCTACTCTACTGTACTGTACGCATAAAGCTACAAGAACAAAAAGAATATGCTCTATATACCGTACTCTTCTTGCACCTATTTCTAGCACATCAGCGAAGTAAAGTGCTCAACAATGGAAGTGCGAATAAATCTAACGGGTGTCCCACAATGATGTATCGGCGTTTGCCAAACTGTATCACTGATGATGATGATGATAACTGATTTCAATGAATTACCAATCATTTTGAAGCAGAAAGACCAACTTAGATGAATAAATTCATTAACTGCAATTGGTCAAACCGCTCTAGTGTTCTGAAACACCTTACCTTCAAGCTTTCTTGAGAAGTTTCGCTCAACTTATGACCAGCTTTCATCCTTAGAATGATGACAATTGTATTATTTATCTTCTAAAGATGCACTTTAGTAAAAGCAAGTATTTTTCATTTGTCTTTGCCCCCTATAAGATGATTATGATCGTTGTCATTTTTTGTAACTGAAAGTTTGGCAAACTGTATCAAAATTGCTAGTCCTCTTTGATCATTTGAATCATATTCAAAAAACAACTTCCAAGCAAATAACCTGTAACTCTAGAACCGGTTTTGGTGTTATAAATTTATACAAGTTTGCCCTTTTTCTTCAAAATGGTTGGTAATTCGTTGAAATCAGTTGAGAATTCATGATTGCTGAGTTCGGCAAACGCTGATACATAATTTTGGGACATCCGGTATTATCCTACAAATTTATGGAAAAAAAGTCTAAAGATAAATTGCAACACAAAGTTTTAAAATCGATGTTCAAAAAAGTCAAAAGTAAATTCGACAAACGAGGTCAGTGTCCCTTTCACGCCAAACACTGAGTAAAACTTTGGTGATAATATCGATCCATTTTAAGAATAATTCACTCTTTCATTTCTTAACAGTCAAAGAACTCTAGAAGACCATATCGGCGAGGAAGTATAGTCATCCTACACACTCAGCTAAATAATGTCTGAATAACGTTATCTCACCAGCTCGAAAAGAAAGCAAAATAAAACTTAATTCTAAATATCATCAAAATTTTTAGCAGATTTCTCCTTAATCTAACAGTAGGAAACCTTCGCAAAAAGATTTTTGGATGATAGTACCTCACATATGCTGTGCTTTCAAAATTTTCTCTTACCAAGACTAATCTCTTTCTTCACATGATGCGGACAAAACGTTAAATCCTAGAACACAACAGCTTTGAAAAAACAAGGAAGAGGGCGACACGAGAAGGTAACATTGCTTCTCTGGCTAATCTAAAAATGTTCCATCTACAAGGGAGTGACCTTCCTCGTATTCAACAGGTGTATTTTAATATCTTGCTTCTCGAATATCTTTTAAGAAACTTCTTTTTATTCATACATTGACAAATCTTTCCTGAGTGCTACCAGCCTCGAACAAGTGCTACCAGCCTCGAACAAGCGTTGACTAAAATATTACATGACATGACATAACTGCCAATGTAAAAACAAATCGCAAAAACAAAAACCAAAAAGGTCTTATTCAGCAAAAATAAAAAGTTTCCAAGTCTTTCAATCGGAAATTGCACGTTAATAACAAAGCAACCAAATCAACTGATTTCTCAATCAAACAGTAACCCTCTGTTTCTCAAAGGAACCTCTATCCAGCTCGCAGGTATCAAAATAATGCCGTCATTTAGTAACCAAAACTAGGATATTAGCTGGCAAAGTAAAGAAATCCATTCTGGAAACATTTCTCTCTTTCTCCATTCTTAATCTCTCAATGATGAGCATCCAGTCCAAGGGAAAACATCAATGTCCTGAAAGAGGTCTTGGCGACTTCTTCTTCATTTTCGGACTTGTGTTTGAGAATGAAGATTGTTTCTGCAAGAATAAAGTAATGAAAACTGAGGTGAATGCAATGTGTTTATTTGCAGTTTTCAGATGCTATAGACCTGAGCTAAAATAGAACGAAGTGTAATGTGGTACCCTGCATGCAGCCTCAACTGTCACTGCGGAGGAAGACAGAGGGAAGGAGGACAGAGCGGAAATACGCAGGCTAGCAATATGGTGGAATAAGAAAATACATATTGCCTGGAGAAAATGTATTTATGCAGATAAGAAAGAAGAAAATCAAAGAAAAGAGGGGTTAAAATACGTTGACTTGCACAAATAAAGTAAGAACCTTGAACAAAATAATACAATTCAATACGATCCGAGGTTTTCTCCTACTTGGCTGTTTTGTAGAAAGCCCTGGACTTGGGTTGACTAGAAATTCAGGTTTGATCGTAAGTTCGCTATCATTAATTATCATAAATTATCAACCTCTTGTCAAGTTCATTAATAGTTTAAGTACAAGGAAAGTAAACTTGCAGAAACAGATGGCTATAAAACATCTTGAGTAATTAGTCCAAATTTAATTCACAAGGAATGATGTAATTCGAAAATTTAGCACTTTTCGGTCATTTACGACAAAATAAATGGCTAACCTGAATGAACGGTGGTGATTGGCCGATGCCTGTTCCACTTCCAGATGACAATCTGCCTCCCCTGGGAGACGGTGGAGTAAAAGCAGTGAACCCGTGACCATGAGGTGGTGGAGCAGCTGAGGAAGGAGCAGCTGAGGAATATAAAGGTCATTATTACTGGTTAGATGGTCTGAAAGTCGTTAAGAAATTAAAGAATTTAACCTATCTAATTTAAATTTGTGAAAACATCTGTGACATTTCATATAAAATTACGAATGGTGTAAAATCAACAATTAACGATCTCTCGTTAAATTCTACCTACAAGTTTGCAATGCTTTTGGGAAGTGGTAATGATGGTAGATCAAGATGCTGCTCGATAAGTCAGAGCTATCGAGGGAAGTTACGAGCCACTTTCTTCTTTTGAAATTCCATATTTTTAACGTTTTGAAAGTGTGAAGCTATAAAAAATCCTTGAATATACGACAAAAGGTTTATGAACGTCTTCAAAATTAACAAATAACACAAATTTCTTTGAAGTCAAATAATCAACTGAATATCAATAGAAATCCCTTTCTCCGAATCACCAATCAGTCACCGTCCTTATTCTAAGATGTGCTGTAAACATAGACTTATTACATCGCTATAGATAGATGGATGAACAATGCCATTCAGTTAGAAATGTTGAAAAGTGTTGTTCTTGTTGTGAAGAGCGATAACTAGGACTATGTAGTGAGTTTACTGCAAACATGTTCGTTTTGCTGTAATTAATTATTTTGTATATGTGTTTGTTTTAGGACGACGCTCCAGTATTGTGTGTAACAAATCTAGATTTTAAAATGAAAAACAAATGAAAAAAAATTAATGAAAATGAAAACACTTGTTACCTGCAGGAGACTTTGGTCTATGTGGTTGTGAAGGATAAGGAATTGGACTAGAAATTGCACGATCTCTTATTGGAGCTCCTTGGGCTGCTAGCTCATTGAAGTGCCTGCAACAAAATAGTCACAATATCACCCACTGTTACTTGCATAATATTAATAGCCGGAAAGCATTTTAAACGTGCTTATGGAACCATCACACACTCTTACTATTATCATTTGATTTAATAAGAAGCTCAGCGAGGGACGAAATAATGTGGAAGCTGCATCGGAAATGTTTTCAACTCAGGGTTTAGCAGAATATCCCAATCCCAAGAGGTCATCCATTAAAGACATTTTAACAGTTACCGTGGAGAATTTTTGAGATACCTCTATTGTAATTAAAAGCTACTAAAGCTACTAAAGCAAATTAAATTTCTCGTTTGCTAAATGAGGAAAGAAGTGCATAAAAGACATGGCTTCGTTACCGTCAGCAAGCATAAATTATCATTCGATTATATGAATCTCACAAAGCATTTGAAATTTGAGCACAACAGAAAATAGTGGTTGAAGTTACGACAAGGAAATAAACAGAAATCTCAAGCAAAAAATATTCCATCATCGATGTTAACAAACGAACAATAGACGTTTTAGTTTTTCTGCAAAAGATTTTTCGAGTAACATTTTCTTCATCTTAAATCAAAAAGTTTAACTACGACAGTGTGTACATTCGAAAATTTGACAAATTCCCACAGAACGTATAGTAATGCAGCTCATTCTAAACGCTTTTGCAAAATAGCTAACAAGATCTATTCAGTTATCAAAAAATATAAGAAAACCTTTCTTCATCCATTTCAAGACTAGATTCACTTTCAGATAGCTGTCTGCTTAATGCTTCTCTCCTTTCCATTTCCAAAAATAATTTTCTTTGTAATCTTATATTTTCTTCTTTTAACTGATGTTCTTCTTTTTCAAATTCCATCATCTTTTTATTGTCTGTAAAATAACACAAGTATTCATCAGGCTTCACCAGTGCGATGAAAAGACCAACTCAGTTACATCCTTGTGCATACTATGAGATAATCCGTAGTTGCAGAGATGGACGGGTGCTACACTGAATATCGTGTAACTACCGATGTACTAACTTTCCAAAATCTATTTTTCATGATATGCTTCCCTTGCATTCTAGGTTCGGCGATATTTTGATGAGAAACTTTTAATGCAATGTTATTATCAATTTGAACCACACTGATGGCCTTGTTGTATTAAAAAAAGTTGCTTGTTTGAATGACACAACATTTGCTCATTGCAAGAATGCGACTGCCTCACAATATTCTTTCCTCTACATTTCAATAAAAATACGAATGCATCATATGTTGGACTACTTACAAGAAACACTTGCATTTCTAAGTTGATCTCGTAATGTTGAAACTTCTTCCCTTAAAACGGACACATTTAGAGATAAATCATCGACATCAACTTCTGATGTTCTCCTCGGAGATGGTGGTTCTGACACTGGCTGTTCTAACTTCTCTTGCAACAACCTAATAAAAGATGGAAAAATGAAAATAAAGTCAATTTCTTGGGTGACCATCATCTACATCAGAAACATTTTGAAACCAGTCTTTCAAGGAATAAGTTGTTTTAAGTAATATTAATATTTCTATTCGTACCAGCACTTTCTCCTTTGTCCTGGGACCCTTCTTATACCCCATCCACACTGGCAAGTTGAACCAACTTAAACTAAACCAGATAATCAAATGTTGCATTTTAATTGGTCAATCTAACAAATCAGATTCATTGTGTCTGTGTGAATGGGGTATTATTAGTGCCTTCCTTCCTTCCTTGAGTCGTTTCATCCATAGTGCATTTTCTTCCTTACAACTGTCTTCGTTGGCTATCAATCATCTTAACAGATCGTACATCAATGATAAGATAGAAAAGCAACCATGAAACCACAAACTGTCTAATTGATTGAAACTACTTGTTTATATAAAGCCAAAAGAAAAACAGATCAATCTCTACCTCTTCTCTTTTTCTAACTTTTCCATTTTTTTCCACAACCTGTTCACCAATGATTCTTGCTCCTGTTCCAAAGCATTTTCCAAATCTACCTTTTCTTTCCTCAACTTTACAACAAAATCGAGAAAGAAATAATTAATCATTAGAAAACAGCAAATTTTAAAGGACTAAAGAATTCTGTTGATTACTGATGATGTGCAGTATATGATACAGCTGCCCTCAAGGAAGCCTTGGATTGGTCCATTAAATCACATGGCATGTTGCCATGGATATCAAGGGTTTACGTCCTCTAGCATTCCCCGCATTGTCAGCAATGGCAAAGAGCTTGTCTAATTTGATCGAGGGTAATTTGTTGAAACTTAGGTTAGAAATTTTCAAATAAAAAGCATAAAAATACTTGTTGATTATGAGAAGGAAGCACAGTTTTCGGTTTTGACACCTTGACCAAACAGCAAAG
Source organism: Aurelia aurita (assembly GCA_004194415.1). NCBI lineage: Eukaryota > Metazoa > Cnidaria > Scyphozoa > Semaeostomeae > Ulmaridae > Aurelia > Aurelia aurita. Next base: position 827,696 of record REGM01000113.1, on the reverse strand, counting down.
CAATTTATCAAGAATCTACCGGGTGAGTCAGAAAAAACGTGGGGTGTTGTTTGCCAATTTTTCTTGAAGGAGTTTACTTTGTAAATTCGTTTTTTCCATAGAAGGATAATTTATTGCATAGAAGAAAGGCTTACTTCCATATCAAAATTTGTTTGGTCGAAATCGCTCTTTCCGTTCCATAATTACGAGCGATTTCAATAAAATGGAGTTTCGCAAGATTCCTAAAATAGGCCCCAAATTAGATTATGCACGTGTGAACCGCTATTCAATCCAATTCAATTTTATTCGCAGAATACAACAGCCTAATACAATGTAAGATAAAAAAAGTATGTATTCTACACGACCCAGAGCTTATCTAGCCTGGGCCGTAAATTAAATTCTTAAAAGGATATGTGAAAAAAGGAAAACAAATTACATCATAGTACAAAGCTAAAAAAATTCAACAGTAAGATATATTTGTGTTAGTAAGAGATCAAAGTTTGGTTAGACCATGGCAAAGTTACTGTTTCTCTACCAACAAATTTAAACAAAGCATGCGTTGTGTTAGAATACAAAACGAACATTATTGTTATTTGTTTTGTAGCCCTATAACTAATTGGCATTGCTAGGAAGCAGAAAGTTCTTATGATAGTGATATTTTTCACCAAAATAGCTATATCACAAAATTGCAAATAGATACAGAGAGAAATGGCCCATTTTAGCAAACTAAATTTTTATAACTAATTCAATCTTTCTTCTACAGAATAAACGTTCAACACGACCGATTTGGCTTGTTTTTCACCAAAATATGGCTTGTTAAACACCCCACGTTTTTTCTGACTCACCCAGTAGATTTTCTTTATCAGTGTTCACCAGAAAATAAGAATGCAAGCAGACAGCATACCTGTTCTAAAATAGTTTGTTTTGACATTGTTTCAGCTTCTAACCTCTCTATTTTTCTGATCAACTTGTTAACCTGGAATTCTTGTTCTTGTTCAAGAGTTTGTTCTAGTTGTGATTTTTCATTTCTCAGCTGCAAAATAATTGGCAAAATAGAATATATACCCGGTGTCCCAAAAAAAAAGTACTCCTGTTTGAAAAATTACAAAAATTGATTATATGGCTAATCTTTAAATTCCTGTTTTTGGCAAGTAGATCATAGACCAAATTATTTTACCAGATATAGCTGACCTTGTCATTGGTTTTAAAATCAGCAAATTTAGCTCATTTTATCGCTGCCTGGTTTTGAAGCATACTGCAAAAAGTATCGATGATTACCAGTATTTTATATCAAGCTTTTAGTTTGGTCATAAATGGCAGAAAGAAACACAGACTATCATTGTAGAATTGAAGGATAATGAAAAATCTCAAAATAATAATAGCTCTTATGCAAGATTTAGGATGTTGCTTAAAAAGTATAGCTCAGAATAAGGTTTTTCAACCTGTTATTGTATACTCTTTAAAGGACAATTCCGGGGTTGGTATGATTCATCATAAAATGAAAGATTATACTGTTATGAATGGTGTATCGTATTTTTTTGTAACTTTTTTTGCGTCTTTTCTCTTCGAAATTGCGTATTATAATCTGAAGGTCATTGTGAACCTACGTCATTGACCAGAAGGTCATTGCGAACTGACGTCATATTGAACGCAAACGAGGCTATCAGAAAATTCTCCTGGCAAATCTTGTAAGCTCTGACATCACCGTCTTGCATCTAAAGCGAGGCTACACTCCTCATCGTGAACTCTTCCAAAATGGCGACGAGCTTGCGCCTAACTTATGGAAAACGTTTGACACATGGGCAGCCGTTATGGATGCCTAAATGTGGAAAAAAGTCGCAATTCTTCGTCAGGAGTTGGTAAGGTTGTTTTTTGACATTACTTTTATACACCCTGGAATTGTCCTTTAAGTAACGAAAACAAGTATTTTATCATCTTTAAATATATTTGGATCATTGAAAAAGGAGATCAAAAAGGAAATTTGAGGATAGGTTTGATTATCTAATTTTGGTGATTATCTAAATGGGAGTACTTTTTTTTGGAACACCCTGTAGTAAGAGAATTTTTGGTTTTCTAGATCCTGTCAGATCTAACAGATATATAATTGTAAAAAATCATTTCTTTCTTGCATCATAAATCTTAACATATTTTAATCCTATTTTACTAATTTAACTGTTTAATGTTCTTGTACACCAGGCTGAAAATAAGTATTTTAATTATATAGTCCTGTTATGTACTTTTAAAATATCATACATATTGCACATACAACACAATAGGGGTAAATTGCAGTCCATTTTGAAGCGTTCACAATTTTGTAAGAATTTTCCAAAGTTTACTGCAAATTTGCGAATGTCTAGATTTTGGAAACACTGTACAAGATATCAGAGCTGTCAATGACAAGGGTTTTTAAATTACCCAAGCAACCATAATCAAAATAAAGTTGTGCATGATCACCATCATAACCAGAATCTATCCACTTCTTTCTTGGGGGTCTGAATTATGATGAATGTCATTTTTGGCATTTTTCAAAAACTCTATTGTTGACTTACTGGGGTCCATACTGTACCTCCTGGTGGGGACTAAGTTGTAAAAAAGGGTGATTTGACATGACAACAACAATCACCACACATGCACACCTACTTTACTTCCACAAAATAATGACCCAGTCTGCACGCACAAGATTTTTTACTAAATTTTTGTGTGCACACCGATTTTGAACGAGATCTTTTGTTCTCTACTTTAAAAACAAAGGAACCAAAGGCCCTGCACACCGACACGCCAATGCTTTGTTGGTCTGCACGCGCGAGATCTCGTCAAGAACTGCCATACTCTGCAGACTGGATAATGACTAGATTTGACATAAATACCTGGCAAAGCTTTTTTGATAAATCATTTGTGAGATATTCTTCTTCCTGTTCATAATTCATGGCTAAAATCTCTTTTTCTTTCTTTAATGCTTGGATTTTCTTCATCAAAGTATTTGATATAAATTCTTCTTCTTGTTCTGCTTTAGCTTGCTAAAATAAGAAACAAAAAACTGATGACAAACAATGACATTTGATGGCACAATAGTCTCTAATCGATAAAATGGGGATGGGGGCATTTTCCCTGTTATTCTTTCTGTTATTGCGTAGAATCTTGACAATTATGTAAAGTGATTCTATCAGCAAAAATGACCCTAAGCACTCCATCATGCAACCATCTACCATCTAACCAGACTAGTCATGGCAATGTTTATATCTTTTAGCAATTGTTTCACTTGGATGCACAAGTTAAATGCTTCTAAAGACCATGGCTCTATTGTTTTCCAATTTCCTCAGTCAAAAGTTCTAATCAAACTTCTTGTGTGCACATTTCACGTTAATAACCAAAACCATATGTCTGACACTGATCACAGCAAATTGTCAGATAGGATGCTCTCAGAATGAGTATTTGCATCAAAATAGGCAAAGTGTAGATTTCTGGCTGTGCTGAGATTTGCAACCTTTAAAGGTGTTGTGGTGCAGTGGTGTAATCCCCTTGGCTTTGCGGCCAGAAAAGTCAGGTGGACAGGGTTTAAGCCCAGTTCGAGCCCCACCCCCATCACTTGAGTGTCATGACAAGGGCTTGTGTGGATTCGATTAGGTCTTCTCTACTTCTGAGATACCAGAGCTTGGCGCTAAAACCCGCAAATTCACCTCCACCATAAATTGAACATAATTTGTGAAAAGGTCCATTGGTTAATTTCAACTAGGTGCACATTATTTATTCTTTTACAGGATGGAAAGTTTGTTATGCAATGCCAGAGTTTTGTGTCATGCCAATCGTTTAACAAGGCATATTGTTTCTATCATTGTTTTCGGTGCTGTTCCGCGCAAGAGATTTTCCAATACGGGTTTTCATTTCTTCTCTTTCAGGGTTAGAAGTGGTACTAACTGAACCTTCAACAAAAATCTTTAAAATGCCTGCAGGGCCACACAACTATTGCTGCTTGAGAGGGAGTGAAGAGATAGGCGTAATTGCCCCCACTCTAAGAAGAATACAGTACACTGGATACTGGACTTTGGAGTACTATTATGGGCAGGGCATCTGTGTTATCTGCGCTAAAAATCAAGTTGTAGAATTTCAACACCTAGCTAGTANTTCATGCCAATCGTTTAACAAGGCATATTGTTTCTATCATTGTTTTCGGTGCTGTTCCGCGCAAGAGATTTTCCAATACGGGTTTTCATTTCTTCTCTTTCAGGGTTAGAAGTGGTACTAACTGAACCTTCAACAAAAATCTTTAAAATGCCTGCAGGGCCACACAACTATTGCTGCTTGAGAGGGAGTGAAGAGATAGGCGTAATTGCCCCCACTCTAAGAAGAATACAGTACACTGGATACTGGACTTTGGAGTACTATTATGGGCAGGGCATCTGTGTTATCTGCGCTAAAAATCAAGTTGTAGAATTTCAACACCTAGCTAGTAGGATCAAAAAGTTTTCACCTGGCAAGCCAAGCACTCCTAACAATAGTACACAACGACTACGACAAACAATGTTGGGTTGCAGGGATGTTAGAAACAGCGCCCCACAATGTAATGATGTAAATGGCTTTAGTAGATTACAACCAATGTTTATTTGGAAGCTCATAGATACTTGATAAATAATTGAAGAACACTGCCATTTTCTGAGCTAATTCCGCATGCATCCCACCTTCAATGTCCGTGGGAGTAGATTAGGCCATTTTCGATTCGATGCATAAAAGGAAAGCAGGTCAAAGCAAAGCACAACATTTAGTTGATGAGGGAGGGAAGCAGTACTTACAATAGATACACTTGCTTGTCTTAAAGCTTTGTTTTCTTCTTGCAGTGACTTCGTCCTCAGTTTGAACATTTCTAATTCCATTTTTAAAACCCGATTTTCTTGATGCAGACTTGCGATTCTGTTGCCGTCCTGGGATTCTGGCTTCAAGCCATATTGGCTTTCATCTGCACTCATATCACTATCCGAAGCAGGCAGGGCTTCTGACGACGAATTCAACGAGTTAGCTGCCATCTTATTTAACTCTTAAACAAGATTAATCAAATGTTCATCGTTAAACATAAATAGGAATAAAATAAGCACGTTTTCCGATCCACGCTGTCACCATGATTCTATCCTTCTTTCCTTCAAATAAACAATTCAACTGTATGCATCCATAACATAAATAGGGGTCTGGTAACCAGTATATTTTGGCGCGTAATTTGAAATTGGATTAGACAGACTGCAAAGGACTTGGCAGTTCCAACACAAACATTTCTCAAAAACCAATGTAATTTCAATACAGCCCTTTGATAATCATAGGGTCCATACTTGCTTGAATGGTAACGAAATTGCTTTATCATTAAGGTTGGTAAGTGCAAGGTATGAGAAATTAAGAACAATCAACAACTAATTTCATAGATTCCCATATATCAACAGTCTGTCATGAACATGTTATATACAACTTAAAAAGCATAAAAACAATCGCATATGATGAAACAACTAACAAATTCAAACTAAAAAGCAACGGAACTGCTAAGATGAAATTAGAGTCTAGAAATTATATTTATAATATATAAAAGAATAAAAGGACACAGGACATGGAACACATCTTGCGAAATAAAATAAAAGCATGTCATACTAAAAGCTGGTAAAGATCATCTAGACAGAAGAACTAAAGACTGTTGAGTGTAAAAATGTATTGCAACCAATCACAAGGGGTTTAATGTTGGTTTCACTTGTATTTTCAAGGGGAGCAAAACTGGGGTAACAAATTTTGCAAGGCTCTATTCTCTTTACATTGATCGTTTTGTCACAAATCAAGACCGGCTTTGAAGATGGTTCTGGAACAAATAGCTTAGTTTTCAAACTTTAACAAGTGGGTTGATAAAGGTTCAGATTTTGTGAGGGTTGATGTTTGGCACCATTTTCCTGCAGGAACAATGCACCAAGGCTGTAACAAGTTCAAATATGTAAAGGTGCAACCAATATTTGTGTAGAAATGAATTCATTGGGTAAGTCTTTGAAAAACCTTTGTACTTTTATTGTATTGGGTTCTCAGCAGGTAGCAAAATTTGATAAAATATTTTAAAACCCCTTAGAACATTATTTATTTCAACCCCATGTTGAAAATGAATTTAGTTGATTTTTGCACCACAAAATGGGGAAGCATCTAATTCTGGGGAAAATCCACAGTTCTTGTATGTTATTCAAAGCAGGGGACATTGTTTCTTGGGGATATGGAAGAGACACCCTGAATATCTGGCAAACCTTGCAGCTTCAGGCAGGTGTTTTCATTTCCATTAAACAGGATCATTGAAACAAGCTCTGCTATTTTTTAAAAAGAGAGTGGCGAAGATATGGGGAATTTGTGCAATTTTTATGAAAATGTTGGATTCACCACCCTCCCTGATGAAAGAAAGAGACTAGGGGCCTGTTTACATGTCCCGCCTAGCCAGTATAACCTTGTTGCCTATAGAAACACATAATTTTCAATTTGTGCATTTATATAGGAATTTCATCCCATCCCACCTTGCTGAGATGTTTTCATCCCATCTCGGCATGGTGATATACAGTATCCCATCTAGCTGGGATGATTTTCCTATTTAAATAGAAATAGGCAAGATAGCTCGCTTTGCCAGGACGATACTGAAATCAATGCACAAACAATAATAATCAATCTTTTGTTATGGTAATAAATGAAACCTAATAAGTGTGGATAATTCTTATCCTGTCCTTCCTCTTTTTCTCATGCAAACACAAGCAAAAAAACATCCTGGCTGCGTGAGATATCCCAGCAAGGCGAGATCATGGGCCCTAGGTCAACCTTCACCTATCTAACCCCTTGTAAATAATTTGATGCAATGGAATTAAGATGATATTAGCCATTAGAGCAGAACATAGAACAGGTAGAACTAGGTGCTGATTCTCAGCAAAGAGTCAAAGTTCCCGTGTGTAGTGGTAGTGTCTTCTGTAGATCTCTTGAAGTTGTTTGTCATCCATTAAATTCTTCTCTTCTCTTGATGATTCTGTCTAGCACAATATTCTCTTCAGTAAAAAATTAACAACCATCATTTGCTTGTTTTTCTTCTTTGTAAAGACAATCTTCTGAGTCTATTTTTGCTATTTTTTGTACCTGTAATAAATTCTTTCTTCTTTTTATTCTTTTGAGTTAAGTTCGTTTTTAATTTTGAACAAGTTTCAGTATTGTGTCCATCAAGTTTTTTATGGCAATGAAGACAAAATTGTTCAGTACAGCTAGTACATGTAGCACTGTTCGTATCATTAATTCTGGCTGGAGACGAACAATTTGGGCAAGGACGATAAATGCTTTTGTCAGGTAATGGTGTTCGTATGTTATTTTCAGAATCCATGTTTGGAATAAAGATCTTTGGTGGACTCTCGGGAGGCGTATTTTCAAGAAGACTTTGTGCCAATACATGAGAAATTGATCTTTTCTGTATTCCAGTGTTTTCCTGATGAAAACGAAAACAATATTGTTAAAAATTGAGAATCAAAGAGACTTTCATGGAACCATTCGTTTCCTTGCAAAAAGGAATTAATGATTAAAGAATAGTACCATCTATCATGGCATTGCAACATATATATGTACATACAATAAAATCTAGGAAATTTCTAGTTACAAAAAATATCTTCACACAATAATTTAATGCAGCATGTGGGACTTGGGGCACAGACAACTGGGCACAGCAGCACAGCAAGTAATTTTCTATAGCTTTTGAAATCGTAGATATTATTTGGGGAAAGCAATCAGCTTATAAACTGCTCTTAACTTGAAAATTTTTACCTTTCCTTTTCTTTCACAGTATTCTTGTTTCTTTGATAAAAATCTAGAGACACGTTCACTTGCAGTCTTTTCTTCTTTGCAGATAATTTTGCGCCATGTCTTGCTGACGTGTGAAGCCCTAAAATTGGGATAAAAAGAAAATTATTATGAGATTGCAAAAACATCGAGTAACCTTTTATTGGGAAGCAAAAATATTTTATAAAAATCATTTTTTGACAAGGGATCACCTGTGACACAGGGGAACTATTGGATAATTCATCTGTCTGCCACGAGGGCAGCTCAATTTGAGTTGGTAAAATTTAGGCCATTCCAAAACGTGCTTGGTTGGTTGGAGGGGAGGGTGAATGAAATCTGACAGTGCAAAACTTTACTCACCTGCAGAGGGACAAGTCATCCAAATATTTAAAAATCATCTTGCAAACAGTATGAATCATTGATTTATCACTTATTTTACGTAAAATATCTTCTCTGTATTCCTCAATCAAGTCATCAGCTTCGATCGATAAGTCGAATGGGATCTTGCCCGCTCTCCTGAAACATGGTATCGTTGGCGCCCTCTCCGTTGATGAACACTCTGCACTGTAAGGTGGGGTAAAGAAGACAGTCGATTTGGTTCGTGGTGTGTTTGACGAGAAAGGCACAAGGCACTTTGATTTCTTTTCATCTTGATGATGTTTGTCTTTTTCATCCATGTTTAATAAACAGTAATCACCAATAAATAAAGCAGCAAGCAACCCTTCGATCATTCTCCTTCACCTTTCATTCCATCAATCCTTCGATTCATTTGGCGCCATTTCTCTGCCTCGGAATCAAGCAAACCGCCTTTACCACAATCAACCAATCACAATTCAGCATTTCTTACAGGGAGCCACAATAAGTGTAAGAAGTTTGTAATCTCAGAAAAAGAAAAAGACACCATCTGGGGTACATTGTAGTTAGTAAATCGTAGAACAAAGTAGAAGTTACGTAAGAGAATTTAAATGGCAACGATTTTCACAGCTTTAATTCTAACAAAGGGGGCCCACGAACCTAAAGTCAGCAGTATTTGATAAGTTTGGTTCTATTGTACCCTCTGGGTACCAGACCCAGCCTGAAAGAAAGACGTGTGGCACCCAGGGTAGTTCCATTGGTACGCAATCTCTAAATTTTGGAAATTTTATTAAGGAGAGCCCGGAAGGGGAGATGCGTTTTGACAAGAGTTTTGAAGGGCTTAATGATGGTGAAACCTCTTCTGCTCAGAAGAAAAACTTTGCTGTTGTCACATAGCCTGATACTGATATACACGGGTTTGCTCAAGATCTTTTCCGGGCTTTACGCCTCTAGCTTAGTCTAACACAGACATTTGCCGTGTTCTACCCAGGGTAGCCGTGTTCCAACATTGTGAATGATGTCCTAAAGCTTGCTTCCTAAATTTGTACTCAAAGTTCTGGCCATGGACTCCCAAACATCTTGATCTGGTTCAACCAATTAAAACGTGAAATCTTTTAATTTAATTCAGGCTAGTCGGAATGACATTTATATTAGGGGGGGGCTGAAACCAGATGCGACCGAAACGAGCAAAAACGGAGTGGGGAATATTTTGGTCACCACGCCCTTTAGATTGTNCGTTCTTTTACTTCGTCACTTTGCCTCGGGATTAACGATGAAAACGGTCAAAACTGCCCTGGATTTGAACGTAAAGACACGCAGAAAAAACGCAGCAAGCCACGGGATAATGCTTACAACGTGTTCGCCAATGCTTGACGAACAAAATGATGTCATTTGCTTTGGGATCGAGGCAAGGGAAGATGCGGAAATGGCCTAAGAAAAAGGACGTAAACAAACCAGAGTTAGTTAGACTATCTTAGTTCTCCTTATTTTATCTTGCTGATACTGATATACACGGGTTTGCTCAAGATCTTTTCCGGGCTTTACGCCTCTAGCTTAGTCTAACACAGACATTTGCCGTGTTCTACCCAGGGTAGCCGTGTTCCAACATTGTGAATGATGTCCTAAAGCTTGCTTCCTAAATTTGTACTCAAAGTTCTGGCCATGGACTCCCAAACATCTTGATCTGGTTCAACCAATTAAAACGTGAAATCTTTTAATTTAATTCAGGCTAGTCGGAATGACATTTATATTAGGGGGGGGCTGAAACCAGATGCGACCGAAGCGAGCAAAAACGGAGTGGGGAATATTTTGGTCACCACGCCCTTTAGATTGTTGGAAAACGCCCCTGTTGTGAAGAATTCGCCATGGATCACGATTAATGGAAGGTTTTCCTGGATAATTTTGAAAATGGGACTTCAAAATCACTTAGAAATAGATTGTTTTCAGTGGTATGAAATAACTCTGATAACTTCCTCGAGTCTTCACTTTCTTTAAATCTTCATTTCCAGAAGCTTGACTTTCACCAAAGATCATTGCTTTGACAGCCTTTTTCAGTAAAAGAAAAGGAACAAACTTTAGCAAATTATTGGGGGGTTTAAATACCCCCTCCCCCGCTTCTGACGGGCCTGGAACTCAGATTTCTTTTTCTCGAACACTTCAACCCCTTGTTGTATCATCGATGGTTAAAAGATCGATTGTTCCGATGATTCGTGTAAACAGAATGCTTTCGTAACAACTTGGTATATTCCATGCAAAAACGCCTGAGCCAGAGAATTTGAAGGATTTCAATTTACCTCAATTTGCTACTCTAAACTTACTCGATCATAGCCTGAGTTGCTTGGTCAGGCATCTGGAAGGTCGCCCATCCGGCTTTTGACCTCACGCGACCAAGCTTAACTTCAGTTACCTAACGGAAACTGTATAAGCCGCTCGGCCACTCACCCCACACTACGTTCACACGATGCCGGCACAATTTGAAAACGGTGAAAAATGTGACGGATAGGCCTCCCGTTCACACGAAAACGGCACATTTCTTGCCGGCAGATTTTGAAAACGGTAGATTTTGAAAGAGAAACTCTAACCGGCACATTTTGAAAACGGCATCGCGTGAACACTCGAAAACGATAAAAACGGAACATTTTTCGACGCTTTCAATACGAGGCTGAGCGATTCTTAAGGTGTGGGTACATTTCTCTGGCATCAAATTCTTGGGGAGATTGCAACGAATTTGTTACCGTCAAATTTCCTACCGTTTTCAAATTGTGCTGGTATCGTGCGAACGCTAGCAAAAGTGTTGCTACCGTCACATTTTTCACCGTTTCCAAAATGTGTCGACATCGTGTGGATGAAGTCTAAGATGCAATTTCCACCACTGCTATAGGTATGTTTCTTGACAAGATAAAAATTCCCTATTGGGATTATTCTAGCGCCAATTCTCTTTCAAGGAATCGCATGAGCATGATTCGAAGTAACCAAACGCCAGCAAATCGATGCAACGCGTACAAAACATGAACATCTACAAAAGTTATTGTTGCTGTTATAATACTGATTGTTTATCGATGAAAACAAAAAACATAATATCAATCAATTACAATTAGGCAGAAATACTTTAACAGACAGCGTGGTATCTATGGATACTGCCATATGCTCTCGATCACACGTGATGTGTTTGCATCCAATGAAAATTGAGAACAAACGACACGCGTATAATGTAACCGTGGTCAAAACCAACCAATGATATTTCGTTAAAATGACACGTTTTCTCTCACTGATTTACGCTTAAAAGACGCTTCGAATGATATTTCTGCCCTTTACAATCTCTCTTTGACGAGCGAGGCAACAACAGAACAAGGTGTAGGGAAAACAAGAATTTGTCATGATGCTGAAGGTGATACTTCTGTGTGCCTTCGTGCAATTTTCTTGTGCTTTATTTGGTGGAGGGGCAAGTAGCGAGAACATTGTTCATTTGAAGAAACTGGGATTCGATGAAGACCATCAAACAATGTCACATGAACTGGTTGTGCCATGGGTGAGACCATTTAAGCCTGGCTATTGTTCCAGTTGGGAATGGCATACAGATAAAAGATACAGAGAGCAGAGAATTGCAGTTTGCGAGGAACTTAGTGGTGGTAAGAATAAAATTAATATCACCCTTGAAATTTATGTTAGCGAAAATGATTCAAGTTGTAATTGCCCTTAATCTGTTATTTGGTCACACCAAGAACGTCTTGTGTCGGCCAACTTATAGCAAACGTATTTGAAATTAACCAATGAGAAAGGCCGTTAATTTTACGCGCAATGGACGAAAGAGGCGCAATGGGGAATATTCCAAGAATATCTTTTGTGTCAACTTTCTTGCAAATCCGTCCAACATTTCGCTATATTGTTCTCCTTTAAAAGAACCACTGTTTCACTCTCTTGTTTACTCTTCTTACTTCAAGCAACAGATAGATATCAATGTTCTTCAAAAAACTATTGCAAGAAGAAGAAGTTATAAATGAGCGGTTTCCAATTTACCGTTTTCAGTTGAAATCAGTTTGCGCTAAATTGATTGTTTACGCGAAGTTGATAACTTTTATATCAATCAAAATTGATAACGCCGTTAAACATTTATGTACTTGAACCTCCAACTCACTAAAACAAACTCTTTTACATTTTGAAATGCATAAGAGGCAAAAATATTGTACTCGGTATATTGAGATTGATAATTTCGAACTTGAAAGGTTGTCTAAAATCTCTTTGGCCGTTTTTTATCATCGCTTCACACATGTTGATAGGAGATATTAAAACTGTGGCATTGTCTGGCCCAAATCCCTTGCGCGAAACACGTTTCGTTCCCATAACAACTCTTTACAGTGTGGCGGGAATTTGCTATCAGCCCAAACACGTGTTTCAATTGTTCGATGTCTAAACTTAGCTAATGAAAAGCCTAAAGACAATACTATATATCAATGTTGTTTTTCTTTGAGATTTTTCTTACAATGATAATAACGAGATGGTTCTTTTAGCAGTTTGCCATCCTTCTATTTTGTCGATTCAATTCAATTCACTATTCAATTCAATTCTACTTCACCATTTATCTTCCAATATCAGATATGCGTCACCACGCTTCATTGCTGCCCGGCCCGGAGCTGCCCGGAATGAATTAAGAACGACTCTTCAAGTGTGATTTCATTTTAGAAAATGGTTCAGTGGTTTTCCCCGCATAAACTTTTTTGAAACAGAAATAATCCACGTATTTTATTCTCATTTGAAGGAAACTGATCGACAAATAATTCTCGCATTGAGCTAATACATTTCATTTTCCTTGCAGACAAAAAACACGATTGCGATTCAGCGGATGGTTTGTGCCATGACAAATGTCCTTTTAAAAATGGATCATACCCATTTTGGCGTGTCAGAAATGTTGATAACGTTCCATACTTGTGGACCATCAAGACGCTCCAAATGTTCGAGAACCCCAATGCAAGGTACCCTCTTTCAAGAGACCCAGCCAAGGGATATGCCAGCACCTTCTTTGGACCAGGTAAGAGCATTGGCTTTGTTATTAGTAAGATCTTCGCTAGCTGTTAGGAACATCTTGAGCAAAAAAGGACCTTGAGGCCTTACTTAATGACAATGTATGCAGTAATGAACACTGTAGGATATGTAATTTTTCTTAAATTGAGATTTGACTTTTACTTTTACAATTAGGTTAATTAGGTTAATGTAAAATAAAAATAAAATATTATAAAAGGCATTTTAATCGTATGTAGATAGTGTCCCCAATTGGTAGAAATGCTAAATGCTTTAGACACTTTAATAAAGTTATTATTATTATTATTCTGACGCGTGGCCATAGTTTCATCAAATAAACATAAATTTCCGTTATAAATAAACTATAATGCCAGGGGTCATCCTAAGGCCTTCCATTTTCCAGAATGGGCAGTTCTAAATGACAACATGGGCAGTTCTAAAATTTCCTTAGGATGACCCCTGTATAATGCCAGGATTAAAATACACAAAACTGTTGCACAGATTAAGTCAACCGCTTCTATAGTACTGCACTCTTGAGTGGTTTTTAAAGCTAAGATTAGAGGATTACAAGATAACCAGCTAACAATTTAGTTGAAAAGAAAACAGATTAGATGCGAAATTAAAGAAGCAAGTCGGAATGAACCAGATGCTAAAATGTTTTAGTACAACTTGATGAATGAGAGAATTAATAAAAAGGGATGGAAAACTTTATGAGGGAACTGAGGGAAAAGGGAGGAATAAGAATAACATTCAAGAAGTAAAACAAAGTTGAATTAGATTCTGTTAAATTTTAGCTAGATAGGTTTTGTTTGTTTATTGTAAGACCGCTTTTGGTCGTGAGAATGAAAATCAACGTGCAGCTATGGATAGCTATTGAAGAATTATGTTCACGATTTTAGTCTGAAAATGAAGAGCTCTTTAAGGGTAGAAATCTGCAGCTATTGCTTCGAGATATTAAAATCAACAAATCTAAACAATTATAATTCTCCAAAAGCATGGAGGCCAAATCTTATTTCAGATCATAATGCAACAATTTATTTTTACAATTTTTTATTGGCAATTCAATTCATTTCAGGATATTACGCAAGCAATGCATTCGACAACAACTTTGAAAGTCTTTGGGTATCAAATGGAATGTCATCTCCTGGATTGAATTGGATTGCATATGAATTCGACCATCCTGTTCAAATCAATTCAATCAAATTAGTTGGGGAAGCAGACCACAAAGATCGTACCCCCGGAAAGCTTGTTGTTGAAGCCTCATGTGAAAAATATTTCCGTGCCTTCAATTTGCAATGGGTGATCGAAAACCCAAATCACATGACCGATAAAAGATTCAATAGACCAAGAAGAAGTTAAATCCACCCGGTTAGAAGAGGAACTTTCATAACTTATTTGTGACATTTTCTAGTAGTTTAGAGTTTCCAATTTGTTTTAAAACTGATAATCCCCTGGATACTAAACTTTTAGAGTGTAATTTGTACGTAGAGTTTGCTATAAGAACACGAGAACTTCTAGGATACAAGATCGTTATAGCGAAGGCAACAATAATTCGTTTCAACAAAAGTAAACTTTACTCTTCAGAGATAAATGATATTTATTCAGTCAGCTCTAACACACATTACACTATAAAAGCAACTTTCTTTCCCTTTGATCACTAAACATAACTCTATCTCTCTCTCTCTTTCTCCATTATCTCCTTCAGTTACCCCTTATGTTTTGGCTAGTTATAATATCAATCTGAATTTTTCCATCAAAGGTTGCCATTTACATGTCATAAAATCTCATGTCATTTTCTTGTATTGTCATCAGTTTTCATTAAAGTCATTCCATTTGAAATTTGTCATTATTCATCGTCATCTTATTCCAATTTCAATCATCATGGCGTCATCTTCCATCAGAACATCATCACACTCATTCTTATACAGCTTGTAATGGAACCCAATCTCAACCTCTCCCACCAAATCATTCAGAGAATTTCCCATTCAGTACCATGTTTCGTTATCAACAAAGCGTATCTGGTCATGCCATTTCCAATTACAGTAGGACATTCTTCCTCCACTTAAACATTTCAGAACTTTTGTTAATTTCAAATCCCTTGATCCCTCGTATCATATTCAGTCCTGCATTCCAGTCAAACATTCCAAGTTCTGCTCCCTTCCATTTATATTCCATTTGTCGTTCCAATGAATATTTCGTTCCATTCCAATCCATCCCCTTGTTTCATTTTAACCTGGGTTTCCATGTTTCGTTCCGTTCCATATGTTATTATGTTTCCATGTTTTATTCCACTCCATGTTTAGTTCCATTTGGTTGTTCAAGTTTCACCCCCTCCATGCATGTTTCATTCGAAGAAGGGTTATCTTGTTCCATTTCCATTTCCATTTCAATGTTATTTAAGTTCATTCCATCATCATCTTATGTTGTTTCGATCCAAAATTATTTTCATTTCAAGTATTTCACCCCATTCATTTTGACGATCCCATTCCCTCATCAAATATTATTTCGTCTTCCCTCCTTTCCATTTTTTTTTTGCCGTTTCATTTCATTTTGCCACATTTTCAGTTTGTGCCATATTTCATTTCAATTTTATTTCATCGTCTTTCATGTCCTTTCCATTTGATTCTCAATCCCCTTGGCTTCATTTCATTTCATTCCATTTTCATTTCTTGTTCGTTTCAATCATTTCACTTTACTCGAATTTATTTCAATTTCATTTGATTCCATTTCCATTTCCTTATTATAATCTCACCATTCAAATTTGCTCCATTTCATTTTGCCCCTAACCAACTTCATTCCATTTAAAATTCGTTTTGATCATTTGGTTATCAACTCATTTCACATCGTCCTAATTCATATTATCATGTTTTTCTTCTATTTATCCCCATTTCGCATCATTTCATTTAATCATATTAATTTCCCACTTTATGTCACACAACCCCCATCTTCATTTAAATCCATGTCGCTTGCCTCCCCAAGCAATTTCGCCATTTCATTATTTCCCACTTCATTTTGTGTAATTTTTAATTTCATACTATTTACTGTTAATTTCATCTATATTCATTTCGATTGATTTCATCGCCTGTTGTTTCCATTTTTGCCATTCCATTAGAATTCCATTTTATCTCCATTTTGACTTTCATGGCCATTTCAGTTCCTTGCCATCTTGCCATTTCATTTCATTTCATCCCATCCCATTTTAATTTCATTTGGTAATCATTTGATTTTCATCCCACCTCCATGATCATTTAATTTTGTCCCAATCCATTCCATCTCCATCCTATTCAATTTTCATGTTCCATCTCCATTCGATTCCATCAGGATTCCATCTCCATTCTTTTTAATTTTAATTTTGATTTTAGCTCCATGTTCATAGCCCTTTCATTTCCTTGCCATCTTGCCAATTCATTTTTGATTTATTTGATCCCATTTTAATTTTAATTTAATTTTATAATCATTTGGTTTCTCCCATCTCCAAAGCCATTTCATTCCATCCAATCCATTTGATCTTCAACTTAATCAAACCTCATTCTATTTTGAACATCATCCATTCTACCAGTTTCCTTTTATTCAATGATTAACTGAGATCATCCTTCAATCACTAATCATAATCATCAAATCATGTCAACCAATTGATAAAGTCTCCATAAATATACTCAAATCACACCAATCAACATCGAAATCATATCTAACCAGTTTAAAAAAATGACGGGAAAAGAATTCAAGATAACTTTAAACTTACCAATTAATTTCCTTTTTAGATAATCTAGAAAGTTCCTCATTAATTCAATTCAATTCTGCAAAAAGAGAGATAACATAAAATGTTTTAAAATAAATGAATACATTTGTCTTCATTCTATCGTACTTCTCTGTGAAACAAAAACATCGAGGTTCGTCTCTAAAGCTCGTATCATTATTGATATTGAGTAAACGACCCAAACAACTGAGAAAATACATCAGATCTCACAATGAGTCAATCTCACTAAAACAATTAAACATGCACTGAAAGCTGTACAATAATTAACAGACCACAATTGTCAAATTACCATAATCAGGAACCAAATCGTCAAAACTATTTTGAAAGTGATAAATCAAAATGAAGAATACACAAGGTCTGCAACAAACCTGAAACTAAGACAAGATTGACGTGGTTAATTAAGAAAGTGAAAAAGTGATAAAACGAAACAAATACTGATTAGAGATTTTGAAGGGTCAACTGTTCCGTGTTTCATGTGTTTCGAAGATTTTAGTGCCCTTCGGGATAACTTGAATGTAGTGTTGAAGACGGGAACTATCAGTTGACATGCTAGTAGATACTTAATACGCCAAATTATAGCTTCAATCTCCAAGGCTGCCTTCAAGTTCTGCACCATCAAAAGACCATTCAATTTAGCAAAGTAGAATCTCTAAAATGAAAGTAAGACAACGAAGAGAAATGGCAAATAAACTGCATGCTTCTTCGTTTTTATGAGTTTTTATCTGAACAATACAAAACATAGAAGATAAGACTGCATCAAAAATAAACATGTCCTTAAACTATGAACTCAGTTCGACCTGAATCTCAGAATTAACAACTTCTATATGGAAAAAACTCAAGAAAAATAAACAATTTACAATATTATTCCTACAAAATGACTGAAATTAACAATTCCAACAAAAATTACATTATGTAGATTAAGGTGATAAATTTCACTCGATATTACATAACAATGAATGAATTCGATTGGTCAAATAATAAAGTGCAACGAGAACAATATAGCTAAGATTACAAAACATAAACCTACGTATATATATATTAAACTAAGTTTTTCCTTTAAACCCAGAGTGCGGAACAACATGACTTAATTTAATTGGATAATAGTGGAGTTCTTGCTTTTACGAACGAGTGTTTTGATGTAATCTTCCAAAGAGGCCGAAGCAAAAAAAATGCAGCATATAATTGAGAGATAAATGATGAGAAATTAAGAATTTTTGATTCTCGGTGACTTGAAAATGGTTCAACTCGAGCCACTCGAAATCTCGAGCAATTTAACATTTTCCTTCCACAGCTTAGGTACGGGTGTGACTCTGGACCCCCTATGGAATGACTATGGGTGGGCTCGAACCCTAAGTTACATTGGACAATTTGTTTCTCCCTCGAGAGTTCGAATTATCAATGGAACTTCCAAGTTTTCTACTTTGGCATACTTGCAGTTTCAAGGATATCAAAGAACCAAATTGAAAAATCAAAATTAATATTATTATCACAACAGTGAAATAAAAACTATCCAAAGGGTTTGGGGGGCAAGGGATTCTACTGGCCAACAAAAGAGGACGTATTTATAAAATTGCAGTCAGTCAGCAACCCAGCTCCATAAATTCTTTCAATAGGAAAATGAGGACCAGCCTAAAAAATCCGCTAAGAACAATTTCAGATTCTCCTTCAAATAAATTTGTGAAATTCTGTTGATTCCCACCCTTGCCCCCTCGCCCCCTCGCCCTCCTTCTTTCTGCATACCTTTTTCGCGATATCAAGCAAACTGAGAAGAATACATTTCTGAACTTCTTTCATCAAAAATTGCGTGAAATGAAATTTGACAAAGACAGAATTACTTCTGAAAGTTTCCTTAAAATTGTTAATTTAGAACCAGTCCTGAAATTGTCACACTTTCATGTATTATCTATATTTGATTCTTTACACGACGGTAAAATTACCCTGTAAGGATGACTAAAACACTCATATGGGGCTGACGACTAACGTTTTAGATTCATCCATAAGTTTTTGTTTCAATTTATCAATACGACGATTTGAATGCATATAATTAGAATAATTGATTAAAAATATGGTATTTAGTTAACCCTAATCATTACTGTTTATAAACGTTTTCTGTCTGATTTCTTGTGAATCTGGTCGTCCCCTTAATTCATCATAACAGTTCTTGCAGACTCGCACTGGTTTAAAAATACTCAATTGCGCAACAGGGTGTTTGTCCTGGCTGCATCTATGAAGAAATAACAGGCTGATTAATGAATATTGCGCAATAGTAAAGAAATAACAGGCGATATCATTTGAACTTGCATAATAGTAATGAGAAACAATCGAGAACTGTGCAAGAGAAATGCAAGATAAAAGGATGTAAAAAATAACTGTAACACAGGGGTCAACGTTCTTGTAAGATGATAAAATTGTCCCCATGTCACCAGTCAAAAACCTTGAATTTTCCCCAATTTCATTTCCTACCAAATTGCGAAAAACAGTGACCAATCCGATTTTTGCAAAACATCAAAACTGGATCCCATTACCTTGACACAACAGTGTACAGTTATCTCGCATATTTTAGTATTTCATATTTCTAAGGATTGTAACTCTTCAGCTTAATGACTGATCTATAAGGGACAAGGACCCTCCATATAATAACCTACAATTATATAAAAAAGTAAAATGATCTTAAGGTGTGCACCTTCTTTCAAAGCTGTGATGTTTAAATGTAGGAAGAGAAGAAACTGTAGACAAAGAACTTGAATAACATTACTTTGCACAGAAAATATTTCCACATTTTCGACAATGATGTCTTCTCTCAGCTACCGTAAATCGAACATGACAATTGTGACATTTTTCTGCTACCTCATCTTTGATCCAATGATCTGCAATTGCGCCTGAAAATAAAACAGCAACATATACAGAATAGATTAGCAAACTTTAAGCCTATACTACATCAATTAATTTAGCTATAAGAAATATACCAAACAGTACCATTTTCACACTGAGCAGTCTAAACCAGTTTATATCAAACCAGGTTACAAGGTGGGTTAAACAAAATCAGGCTAGGTCAGAATTTCAACACGGGAACTGGTTTACTTCGAGAATGAATGTACTTTTAGTGCAGCTGGTTTTTTACACAATTTAAAACCGGTTAAATTTCCAGCGTGAATGCGGAAGGCTTAAATGACTGCCAGCAACCTGCTCTTGAAATCACAGAGCACTCAGCCATCCGTGATCAACAATGGGTTGTAATCATATCTTTTCAAAATGCTGTCAAAAGGATTTGCAAACTTGATAAAAAATATTCTGCCTGCAACCACCCAATTTCTACAATATTTGATATCA
The DNA here is from genome assembly GCA_004194415.1 of Aurelia aurita. Lineage (NCBI taxonomy): Eukaryota > Metazoa > Cnidaria > Scyphozoa > Semaeostomeae > Ulmaridae > Aurelia > Aurelia aurita. The sequence goes on along the minus strand of REGM01000113.1, from coordinate 807,454 downwards.
CAGCATCAATAGTGGTAGGATCTATAAATATAAATGAAAGAATTTCTTACCAGCGTTGACAGCCACTGACCAACTATAAATTCGTCCTCTCCCATCTCCAACGTAAATCTTGCGGTTGTCTCTAAAAAGTCAAATCAAAGCGAGTTTTTTATTTTTTGAAGATTTAGTGAAACACAAGGGCTTTGCCATTAAGCAACATTATAACACCAACTATAACTTTTTCCAGAAAAGCAATAATCTAAGTCGCCCAAACTAAATGTACTTTAATTTGAAGCAATTCTTATTTACTAAAGTATAGTATTTGATATAATTTGCAGTAGCATCGAAATCAAAATCAAAATAAAGCTTAAAAGACAATTACTTTGATATAGCCAAGGCAGTAACTGGTGCAGGATCCAGATTATCACTCCTTGCAAATGCAGTATGCATTGTTAATTTTCTTTCACGTAAAACCAACCGTCGTTTCCACACTGCAAAAAAGCAAAATAATCTCTCATCACTTATAGGCTCCAATAATATTTATTGATCAATTACACGAGAATCTGTGTTTTATGAATATTAAATATGAAATAAAAAATGTTTTATGTCACGATCGATCCACTAAAAAAAATGGGAAGGTGATTGGGCATAATATTGCGAAATGCCTAATAAAAGATTATCCGTTCTCAGTGGCCTTAGCTATTCAATTTCCATATTTTCGTCCTAACTTTTTTATCTCGATTTCTTTCCTTAAAAGGAACTACAAAGAATTAATTTCTGTTGCTTTAAATCCCCTGAAACTTTTTGTAATATGATGCAGTATATTTCCTGAAAAATAACAATTAAGTTCATGAACATTGGGGGGGGGAGGGGGGTAGAAAAAATGAAATTTGATGCTGAGGTTCCATTCAAAGGGTCATAGTGCTATGGAAGTCTACTGAAAGCCTTAACAAAATCCCATCGAATCTGAAGGCAAAGCAGAACAGTTACTTGAAGGCAAAACAAAACAGTATTGCACAGAAACATTAAAAATGCAGTAATACGATAATACCTTTGCGTGGGACAGGCTCCTCCTGAGCGTCTCGATGATCAACCAAAATGAAACTATCCATTGTTTTATTCGATCCGGCTGAAGATGACCTATTTAACGATCCTGGATCGATCTCTGCTTCATTTGAGGCAGCCTCCTTTCCATTCGATGCATTCAATCCTCCATTTTCTCCTCCTGGCGAATTTGTTCCTTCTTCAGGTGTACCACAAAGCTTGTTTTGGTTGTCTTTGCTGCCATCTTGGCCTATCTGACTCGAACTATCTGTTGACGCTGCGCAATACAACTTGACTTTCTCATTTTTCTCGGCTGCATTATAGAACTGGATACTCCACATCTTGAAAACATAAGATCAATATACGATTAAGTCCAAGGGGTGTAAAGTATGGAAAGTTTTAAGTAACACAATTAATTGCTATAAATTTTAATATATTGCTGGCAAAATAATAATTTCGACGAAAGAAAAACTTCGGTAAAATAAATGAGATATCTCCAGTTGATTGTCCTGTGGTATAAATACCTGCTGTTTTCGTTCATTCAATATTACAAACTCGCGATCTTTTTATTCTCCTTCATTTTCATTTATTTTATTGACGAACAAAGACTCATATTAAATAAGACTCATACTGTTAAAATAGTACTGTGGCTTGCAGCACAAATTAATAAAATCATTGTGAGACGGAAGAAAAAATCTCGAGCTTAAAAAGACAAAAGAACAACTTATTATGAAAGCAAGAGAAAATTTCTCACTCGAACAATTCCATCAGCTGAACCAGTGATGATCACATTATTGGCATCCCATTCATTCATCTAAAAATAATAATTATTAAATCAAAATTGAGCAGTAATACAAGGGTCGAATTTGTTTAATTCTTTTTATTCAAGGCTAATCTTTTTACTTTTATAAAGAGTTGAGTGCAATGTTCGAATTCTCACATATAAATCAAATGGAGAGAGCGAGAAAGGAATGGAATCAAAACTACATGAAACGTGAACGGATGTGACACAAAGATTGCGATTGACTGATTAAAGATCTCGCAGAAGGAAGACTGCAAGCATCTACTTTATAATCCAGCACTTTAATGCAATTTAAAATTCACTCTGGAATTCACAAATCTTGCTTAAAACAATCTTTGTTGAGTTGAGACAGTTCTTCAAACGTCATGATTTCTCATAGGTTATGCTCAAGGCAGCTAGTTTAAAAGTGGTAGAATAATCTATTTACTCACCTCAGATACAGCACAAGCGAGAACCTGCCCAGATATAGCACTTGCATTTGTTTCATGTACAATTGGCGTCCCATTAATTGACCAAACAAACAAATGTGTGGATGAACATGTGACGATATCCCCCTGAAATTGGATATAGTCATTAATAATGTGCCATGGATCTGGTCTCAGCAGTTGAGTAGAGGTGGAGTGTCAGGTGAAGGTGAGAGGTCTGGGTCTAGTGTTAGTCGCAAAGCCCTACATGCTGATTTTTGCGCTCGCAAGGAAGGATAAGGCACTAAAGAAGACTATAAGAAACTAAAAATTATGATACCAAATACCCTGATACATACGACGGTAAAATTGCAGTAAAGTAGATGTCCGTGGTATGAACCTTGCTTCAACACAGTTTGTGTGAACTAGTATGTCCTTGATGTTTTGGTTTCTTTGCAAGGCTAAAACAGGTCGCGCGTTCCAGATATTTTTNTTTTGTATGCGCTCTGCATATCAATCTTTTCATAGTGTAGAGGGGGTACCTCCACTTCTTAAAAACGGGCCGTGCAAGGAACGATCCTAAATCGCAAATTAATTTTGTCAAATGCAACTGGAACTTCATAGGTCGTGGAGCATAATATTTGGAAGCTCTATGGATTTGGTTCATTGTTGAGTGAATGGAAAACGAGGCAAATAATTTAGATTCAAATGTTCTCTGTTTAAAAATCTTCATTAATACGGAGCTAAATGTGAAAATTTATACGGGAAAATCAACTTATTGACAGAAATGATCTACAATCAATAGTCATGCTTGTACATGTATAAATGAGGAATGTAATCAAAGGAGAATTGATGTTTGTTTATCTGTACATTTAGAGCTACCCACCGTTACATTGTTGATAGCAATGCATGTAATAGGTCCCGGATGTTCAGGAAGTTGTCGTATGAAATTGAGTTTTCGAACATCCCAAACTATTGCTGTTCTGTCCTGTAAAATAAAATATTGAAGCTGAAGTCTTAAACTATTCAAAATTTATGTCGATGAAAATTAAATTCAACCAATAGGAAAAGTGTGGCTAGGATCGACTATATTTCATATATAACTAGAACTCGGTACCAACTGTAAATAAAGAGCCTATTATTATATAATTAAAATACTCAGAGAACAATACCTCGGATCCACTGACGATGATATTGTAAGTAAGCGATGTTTCAACACTTGTAATTGGTGCTTTGTGTCCATACAGAACCTAATAAGGAAGTATTAGTCATGTAAAAGGGTGCAGGGTTTCAGAGATGTTTATTAGTGAAGGGTGTTGGGCTTCCGAGATGAAATGCAAATAATTAATCTAAAAGTATTTAGAGATCTTATAGAGTTACCTTGGATAATCGTAAACGATGTGACTTTTCTTTGTATTTTTCAACTTTCCAAACACACAATGCCTGAAAGAAGACAACATAAATTCACCATCCAAAAGTTTTAAGTATTTATGGATTGTTGCTTTCAATAGATCAAAGGTCTCGAAGAAGAGAAAATCAAACCTATCATAAAATCTGCTTCGATTTATGATTAGATGATGAATAGATATTTGACAACAAAATTGTTTTAAATTCTTAAATTCTCCTCGTTTCTCAATCAATGATCAAGCCTAAGCTTAAATGGACCTTCTGATTGGTTAACTTCAAATGAATGCATAATCTAAATCTCCTTTTTTCTCCCAATGCTTCTCATCAAAGTAAACAAGTATCACATATGCCGGTTTATCAAATATGCAAAGTCAAAATTGCCTCTGTAACAGAAATTTCCATTAAAGAAAGCATCTAAACAACAAAAATAGCTCCCAAACATTATTAATTGTATCATGGACACAAGATAGAACTAGATATATTTGAGAGAAAATTGGTCTCACTGTGCTCGTCCCGCCAGTTACCAATGATCCATGATCTACATTATTCCTTGTATCATGGACACAAGATAGAACAAGACATATTTGAGAGAAAATTGGTCTTACCGTGCTCGTCCCTCCAGTTACAAATGATCCATGATCTAAAGATGCAGCACATAAAATTCTACCAACGAAAACTTCTTCAAAAACATTTAAGACCTGAAAAAGAGGAAATGACATTTAATGCACATTATTAGCTTATGAGATTTGTGCGTTAATTATTTATCCTAAAAGTTTGATGTAATGAAGGGAATAAAATAACACTTTGAGAAATGATAGATAATAGATACCTTGTCATCTGTAGAGCAATATCTCAAACTATAATCTGCAAAGCCCCAGGAAATGTATCGATTGTAATGTGGAGCCAGAAGAACCTAAAATTCAAAGTCATAAATTGAAAAATTAAGCAAGTGTAATTGATTAGAATATTATATATTATATTATAATTGATTAGAATTCGTCGTTATTACCCTATGTTCAGGGCAGCAACTCTGTTATACAATCTGATTGGCTGAAAACGTTCGAATGTGACGTAATGATAGGGCATTATTATCCGGTAATGCCCGCTCATGACGTAACAACTCAGCTTCGAACTGATCTAAAATTATCTTTTTACTTTTTAAAAAACGAAAGGCCTTCGCCCAGCCCCGACCATAGGGTAATAAACTATATAATAACTGTTTCCTTTGGGCAATACCGAAAATATTAACCCTCAGCCTCTGTACAAAACCTCGCAAGCTCGGTCTTGTACTGGCGGCTTCGGGTTAATATTTTCTAGTATTGCCCTCGGAAACAGTTATTATAGGCTTACTATTTTACATTTCAACCAGCTATTGATGAAGCATTACAAATGAATTTTTTTTTGTGAAAAACGATAAAAGCATTTCTGATTCTTATTTTCCTCAAATGCACTTACTGCACCAAAAGATAACGGCTCACATTCCTTCAATCTGTTTAGCACCAGTTCCTAAAAAGACTACCAAACTTGGCTGAACTTTATTCTTCAATTTTAGGCCTAACAAAAGCAACAAGTGTAATAAAGACAACGAGAAGATGAAGTTAAAAATTGCAAAATTGTACCATGAAAAGATTTGGCAACTTGTAAATTTATTTCCTATATAATGTGAAATACCTTTTTTGCGTCAACAACGAATAAATTTTTCTCAGTCGCAACAATTTGACCAACTGCAGCACGTGTTTCTGTAATAAAGTGGTAATGTAAGTAAAGTTGTAAGAATCAAAAACAGATAAATTATTATGTACAACTTGACAAGAAGAGTGCAAAAAAGCATTCGAAAATTTCTCGTCAAAATACATTACAGGTCGCTTAAATCAAGCCTTGCCGCCGTGACAAATTATTGAAAAAAATCGATTTTTTATTGATGAAAGGATTTTAATACATTGACAAGTGGCATGTAAGAGCACCATAAATAAGATCAATAAAAGATTAAAATTAATGAAATTAAAAGGAATCGATCAACCAAATTTTTACCTTTTACTGGCTGCAATGATGGTACAAGACTTGACAAATTATTGAAAAACAATCGATCATTAATTGACGAAGATTGCAGTGATGGTAATGTTCCTGTTTGTGATGCCACGTCTTGTGCTTTTAAAGTCTTTTTACATGGATGAGGTTTCTTGAATATCTAACAGATAGTATTAATGTAATGAGTGGCAAATCTTAATGAAAAAACTTATATAAAAAATGTTGTGATTTTAACAAAGATCTTGGAACACTTTGACAACTTTTTCTACTTCTGATAAACATCTCAGATCACGGTGGCAGACATAACGTTGGAAGACAGGACCATAAAATGTCTTAAGAAAACGTGGTGCTTCTAGGGGAGGGGTATTTTACCTGTGTTTCCAACGGATGACCAAACAAAGATGTGTATTTACCTCATAAAATGGCCTAAATTTCCAACGGTTCGTGGTTAAATGCAAGTTTACGAAGCGAATATTTGCAACAAGATCCACAACAACTGGGAATATGCAAGTATACTAACCAGATAGACAATGAATGGTCACACAGTAGGCCTTCCTAATCCAAAATTGTAGCTATGTGACATTAATAAATTCAGGAACAGAAATAGATTTACCTGTTTTGGCATTTGTCCAAAATTATTGATGACAGCAATGGTTGATTTCTTTTCTAAGGGATCGTCAATTTCATTCAGATCAACTGCTCCTTCGTAGAACATATGAAAAAAGACATTGTGAACCTCCACAGAAGCCTCGCCTTGTTGTCTGTAACCGAAAATGAGGTCAATCCATTCATGCATATGGGCACTGACGTAATCACATTCAAGGGCCTAAAATAAAAGAGGATAATAAGTTAGCAAACAAGTTTGATGTTATATAAAAGGACTCGGTAATTATCAACAATAATTTTCATACGGTAAGCGTTGTTCCCTTGAAATTTTTCAGCTTGAAAATCAGTAGCTTGATCAATTGGCTTCTATTTCCAATCTTAAAATTTGGTACACGGTTTTGTCTAATTATGCCAACTGAAAGCGATACATGGTTTCAAATTATAAAACGTTCTTGACTCATGATGCCGCTAAAACGTTAATGACCTGTCACGTTTGATAATTCTTAAAAGAACAGACTTTATCATTACGTGGATGAGTTTGTTTAAACTTGTGCGATGGGTCCATAGCTACCGCTTTTTTCAGGCTGGATTGTTGATGGGAGATGATAGGAGAAGAAGAAAAACTGATTCACGTATTAATAAAACATGCTCTTTTAACAAAAATCAAATCTGTCAGAAACTGAATCCACAGATCAAACATTTTCGAGGTACTGACCTGTCGATGTACTCTTATGAACTCTCTAGCGTCTCCTTTTGCCCATGGTGGCAATAAAACATCATCCAGTAACGTTCCACTTTGTTTTCTTCCCAAATCGAATTTGTTCTGGTTTTCTAAGAACTCCGGTAGGTAAAAAAATTCCGGAATGAGTTCTTTGACATCCGCCATTGTGTGTTCTGATGCGGAATACCACGATTCTTTGATGTTATGGAATAGCCGATCAGGAAGATCAAAATGACCACCCTAGCGATATAAAAAAAACGATAAAGTACCATGATAACTACAAAGCATTTTCTCTGGGATACAGACAGAACATCCGGTAAAAAAGAGCCCCATAAAATGTGCACGTGATATTTACTAAACCAATTACTCAAAGTTGCTGTGACGATCGTTATAGAATAAGAAGTTGTTGAAGGACGAAATGATACAACAGTCAAGATTGAAATTGCAAAGCGGCCATTAAAATTTCATCTTAACCAACAAACCTGTAAACGCAGAAACTGTTCTGTGAAAGGCTCCATTCTGATTAAATAAGAAGCAACAATCATGGCGGAGGAGTAATGCGTTCCATAATAATACGCTGGTGTTTTATCTGCAAATAAGAATCAAATACATTACGTTTGAAGAATCTCTTCAAATATCACTTAAAATATCAAACAAACATCTTCAAATTCAGTTCCATCGACGACCTACTTCAAATACTGTCTCACATTAAATGCACTGAAGTGTTTGCAGAATTTTTTTACAGACAACCCATTACAAAATATTTAGTTTGAGGAAACTGAGTAGCAACGATATGCCCTCTGTAATGCACTAGCAAATATAAAGCAGACATGTTTATATTTGAAAGCAGAAGAAAGTGAACGAATAAATAAACAACTTGAGAAACAAATTAAGAGAAAAGTTGAAAATGTAGGAATGTTAAACTTACTGAGTGGATCTTCCCAATTTAGATATCTTTCTCTGAATTGTTTTAGTCGTGGTTCTGTTTGCGCTCCCATTGGTTTCGACAAATTACGAAATGTTTTCTCATTTGTTAAATCTAATTCCTGTTGAAAAAACGAAAAGACTTTCAACTGATAACGAATAAGTGGTATTGGATATTTTAGAGGAGCTACAAAATATTTGTTTCTCGGCTTCTTTATCAATTCAAAATTAAGGCCGTGAATGGCATAATGGATATTATGCACAGTTTTTTCACGAAAAAAAGAGAAACCATAAGAAAGAATTTCTTTTTAGGTTCACATCTCTTATGTGATTATATTATCACTGTTTGTTGAATTCTTTCTTATTTGTTGTTACAAATAGGCTGACAATTTGAGGTGAACGAGGCGATGATTTTCTGCATTCAAGATCCTCCAATGGCAATAACCCTGAGTGCTTCAGCTGGGCCAAGGACAATATGAGTTTAAAAGGAACCACTTTTAGACTTACTCAGTTCACAATAACGCAAGAGCATACCTCACTGTCGTAATCCGCAATGATCCATGGGAAGATGGGGTATTGCATTAAGTCATTGTATGATCGTCCTGCCAATGTGTTTAAGTACATTAAGTATTGGAAATTGCTGATTTCACCACGCTGTAATTGAAATTCATTACTTCATGACAGATGCTTCTTCTTATCAATGAGGAGGTGGGGCACTACATTAGTAGAATCAGTAATATCAAAACTGAGATTTCAGCAGCCCTCTTTTCTATAACACATCAATCAAAATTTATACATTTTAAATTCGTAATTCAATTGTAAGGCATTAATGAAAACTTGCGACAGTAAACTTTCAATGTCGTTGAAATTCTGCTTACCTCCCATCTTTGAGTCACGTGTTTCTCTCCAATAAGACCACCAAGAAATCCATACCTAAACGAAAAAATTAGCATTTTAAACTTAAATCACAATGGAAGATCTTATGATATTCGAAAGATGAGAGTTTTTCGTCGACAAATCAGAAATTGACTTAAGCTATGAATGGAATGGAAACTTATCGTATCAAGACAACAAGGAATGGCTTCCTAGTTTCATCTACGTGCTCGATAAGTTATTAAGTCAATTAGGAGTCATAAGGAATTAGCATTCTGAAAGGAAACCATGGCTAAACTCACCCTTGTTCAACATCGGCATCTGCCCGCATCCCAGCAATCGATTCTTCTGGAGTTATTCGCGGTGATGCAGATGATCTTTGTGTTAATCTGTAAATTATGATAACAATCGTTAAATTACCAATCTCAGAAATCTGCACATGGAATTGTAAATATTCTGCTTTTGTATATTTCAAACATAAATTTCTTACTGGATTTTTTCATTTTCCTCTCTGTACAACCATAGGATAAGTAAACAAACCCATAAGCATAGCCTCGTATCCAAGTTATCGGTTCTTAAGCTGCATGTTTTTAATCTGCATGTTTAAACTGTTATGAGATGATAATTATTTAAGAAAGTACCGACCTTGAGTACACTCTGTCTCTGGTCATTTTCTTCGGAAAGACAAGCAAATGGTTGCTTCCATCATTTGAAAATATCTCCATTCCAATATTCTGTTAATAAATGCAAACAAGTTAAAATTCTATTAAGACTTCAAACAATCTTTCTAACATGGCCTGTCGTTAGTCTTCACCATCGACTAGTTGTACCATCAGTTACAAAAGTTCCTTTGAAAGTGTTTGATCCAAGACATCACGCTGTTAAAGACCAAACATAGAGTCCCTTTACAATCTTAGATCTGCTAGCATGGCCCAGTGAGATATCTCCAAGTTCACAGCGATATGAAATAATATTCTAAACTACAATTCTACTTACTTGTTGCAAATATCTTCGCTTATGCACTTCTTTGATGTCATTAAACGACCATTTCGAAAGCCTGAAAAGGTAAAAAGATCTATAGTATGTCACAAATCTCTAGCATTACAAATCAGTTAACTCAAGCGTTGATGAAATAATTCTAATTTGAAGGATTTCATTTGATAAGAAAGTTCACTTACGATCTCTCCATTGCATAATTTCCTTTTGCGACGGGAACAAGTGGTTCGTGCGTCCTACGAAAAAACAGCAAAGAAAATTTCAATTTGAGAAAGATTCATAACATCAAAAGTCAGTGGAGTTTCACGGTCTTGATTTTGAAAAAATAAAGAAAAGCAACACAAAACATCATTTGAGGCAACTAGAAAAATGCTTTAACTTCTCAAAATTTAAAAAATAATAGCTCATCAAATCAACGACAGTACTGACATCTTAAATCTAATGCTACAGAAAGTAAAAATGGAATAGAAATTTACCCTTCTGGCAAAGTATCGATATCTCGAATATCCCCTCCTGCTCCTTTGTGCCCCTCTGTTGACAACAATGTGAATCCATCAATGACGTAGAAATGCCCCTTTCCAAAGAGAAACAGCCCTTCTGAACTGTCAAGTCCACGTAGTCGAGCACAGCGATACATCGAGTAAATCTTAAATGAAAGAAAATTTCTCTTTAGGCATGGATCGAATGCGGTAAAACAAATGTGACAAAATCCATCAAAGGAGAGATGATTTACAACAAGAACAGATTTCTGCAGAAGCAGATCCTTGTTGCGAAACCTTAAAACCTTTACCGTTAAGTTCACTGCCGATCTTTTTATAGCTTACATGATTCATCCGTTCATATTCATCCGTTCTTTTAATTCCGACACAGGATAGCCACTCGTTACATTGCTTGCACTGTACATATCCGAATTTACCAGACGTTTGTGAAAATGTTTTTTTTGTTTTTGTTTTTTCATATCCATAAAAACATCTAAACAAAAACGTATTTACTTGATTATGCACCATCCGCAACGGGGAGAGGACTCAGGGTCATCTTGCTCCCATTGCGTATGGTACTTACAATTCAACAATATTTTTAATAGACAATGCAACAAAAAACAGTAACAATACAACAAAGTACAAGTCAACAATGATAACAATGAACAATACAACAAAAGGCAAATGGAAGATATTTAAAATTAAGCTAAGTTTTTAAAGGTAGTCTGTCTCGCGTCTGATTGGCTGCAACGGTCAATCGGTGCTCGACAAAACGTATGTCACCGTTGATATCGGCATTTGAAATAAATGAGGGCTGATCGTTATCACAGCCATTCATTTAAACCTATTTTACCTAAGTCCTCTTCTTGTTTTCTTCATTGGCGCAAACGTGTTTGAGGCAAAAGACACGTGAATAAACGTATTTTCTGATATCATAGTAAGTAACATGACATGAATAGCAGGATTTAGCAATAGTATTCGCAGAATCATCTCATGATATGAATAGAAGGATTTAGTAATAGTATTCGCATAATCCTCTCACCTTTTCACCAGTTTCAAGCAGCTGCACAATAGTCTGACTGTTTACCTTGAATGCAAATAAGAATTTATTACTCAAATCATAAAACTGAATGTTGGTTAATAAACCTGAACATTTTGATAAGAGATAAAACAGCAATAAGTGGATACTAACTGAAATAATGGGAATTGAATAATCAAACGCTGCAAAATTTATTAAACTCTTCGATACCTGGATGTTAATTGTTTCTCCTTCTAATCCTTCCATTGTACACAAACTAGGACTCCATGTGAATGATGCTGTTCTTTCTGAAATCATAATGGTGCAATGGTGAAAATATAAAACAGACCAAAATGATAGTTTTTATGACGAGAAAAAGCCTGAAGTTCAGATTAAAACCCTAAACACGAATCCATGAAAGATCAGTTACTTAGGGCCATTCCTTTTTATCATAATTTACTTTATAATACAACTGAATGGATGTCGTGCATAAATAAGATTAAATGAAATGAAAACGATTTTAGAAAAAACTTATTCGCTGTACAAAGTTGTACAAAACTTTCTTTTATTAATGTAACTTAGAGATGAAGACTTCATTGTCTTCTAGTGAAATTTCATGACAAAAAAGAAAGACTGATTTACCTCGCGTAATATTCCGATCATTCTCGATGTACTTTTTACAAATTTCAAAAAGAAGTTTACTGTCATGGCTGTAAGCTGTTCGATTCTTTGTCAGCTGAAAGAGAACAAACAAATAAAATCTGAATCTCAGAAAACCAACTGTTTAATTCTCCTTATATGTTGGGCAAATGAAATGCTTTCTATCATATGGTAAACGACTTAAGTCAAGCATGCAATCTCTTGTGGCTTTGAAAACAGATTCACAAAGATCTATCATGATTACCTGTTCTCGTTGGTTCTCATCTCTGTATGGATAATTGGAGTAAAAATGTTCATGTTTGCACATCAATTTCCTCATCCTTCGAGGACCTGAAAATAAAGCAAAGCAATTTGTACAGAAAAAAGAAAATTCACCACAACAAAGTCAAAGAAAGAAAACTCACCACAACAAAGTCAAAGAAAGAAAACTCACCACAACAAAGTCAAAGAAAAAAACTCACCACAACAAAGTCAAAGAAAGAAAACTCACCACAACAAAGTCAAAGAAAAAAAACTCACCACAACAAAGTCAAGTACATTTTTACACTTGGATAGTTGTAAAATCCTTCCTACAATAAAGCCATACTACGAAGAGAACAAATCGTTCATCTCACCTTCTGTCATTCCAAGTTTCCATTTATCCAAAGGGTTGTCTTCCTCCGGGCCCCAAATTCCCCGCTCCCGAATCAATTCCTCTTCCATCGCATACCAATTCTTCTCCGCAGATTGTTGAATCAACAAATTTTCCTGCAGCAACAAATAAAATATCATCATTTGTAAAATATTTCATATGCTTGCAACTATTATGTATTTTGTACACACATTAAAAACTACAAAACATAAACAAATAATTGAAAGATTAGGACACCATACAAGTTGACAACTTCGAAGGAAATCATATCTCGAAGATACAGTATACCTTTTCCATATTTTCTTAGAAAAAATTACAAATTCAAATTATGACAGTATAATTTATAGTGACAAACAACAANCCGGGCCCCAAATTCCCCGCTCCCGAATCAATTCCTCTTCCATCGCATACCAATTCTTCTCCGCAGATTGTTGAATCAACAAATTTTCCTGCAGCAACAAATAAAATATCATCATTTGTAAAATATTTCATATGCTTGCAACTATTATGTATTTTGTACACACATTAAAAACTACAAAACATAAACAAATAATTGAAAGATTAGGACACCATACAAGTTGACAACTTCGAAGGAAATCATATCTCGAAGATACAGTATACCTTTTCCATATTTTCTTAGAAAAAATTACAAATTCAAATTATGACAGTATAATTTATAGTGACAAACAACAAAACGATACCACAGGGAGCATAGATACATAGCAGCCCTGTGGACATACCTTTATCATTGTCTATCAATTCGTCAAAAACTAACAAATGTGAAAAGAATACCATATCCATTGCACACTTCACAAAAGTACATAATTTTAAGTTTTAGTTGCATACCTGTTGATACCTTTCATAAAAATATCTTGTGAGCGCTTTGACTGTTGACAGATGTCGAAAACTCCATTCTAACGATTCCTACAATAAATCAGTGTTTAAATTCTAAGTAAAATTCCAAATAAATGGCTAATTTCAAAGGGATTCAAATTCTTTAATTACATCTGAAATATTAGAAGTAATATGTAATGTATGGAAAACCTCAAGTCATAATTGCAAATCGAAAGTTACAGCAAAATGCGAACACACAAAGCATGAAAGTTAAGGCACTTTTACGATTCGTCAAAGTATTCAATTTTCTTCATGTGAATTTAACATTCTTTTTAATTTTTGCGTTACTTATTCCTACACATAAAATGGTTTTACTGAAGTAGGCTAGCAGGGCAATAATGATGTCACTTACTTTGACAGTGTATTTTTCATCAGCCTCCTTCACCTTACGAAATTTAATTGTCATTCGAGTCACTGGATTTCGCGACACAAGTGGCTAAAAATATGAAGCATTAAAATCAAACACGTGATCACTTGGATAGAGAAAAAGTGGAGTAAAACTAATTGCAACAAAAGCTTCTGAAGCAAATCCTGTGCGCGTTGTATCTGGTTTCATGCACTCAAGAAATAAATACCAGAAAGACAGTATTCACAAAATCGTGATTATATGAAAAGTGAATTGAATGATTTGCTTAAAGGTGGACTTGCCATTATTTTCGTTTGACACTGGTCACAGCAAAATTGTCAGATGATATCCAAAAGAAATACTAAGAAATACATTGCACTAATTTGAAATTTGTCTTGAACATGATAAGTCAAAATCAGAATCTTTCATAGACTGTCCCAAAAGAAATTTGTCTCGTGTCCCAAAAGAAATTTGTCTTGTACAAATGAACTAGTATCAATAACGAGCCAATATCGTTTTATTAGGTAACAAGAAGTACTCACGTGAGCAGTAATGAAGAGAAAGGTAATCAACCGAAATAGATCACGTGAAAATTGATACCTGTTGTTGAGGTGTAGCCCACGCTTCATTCCTTTTCCTATGTTCTGCAGAAATGAAACTTATCCAAATTCTGACAGCTTGTTCACCAAATATCTTCCTGGAGAAGCGATCATGGAGTCAATTAATAATTAAACATTGGAAGGTTAAAGTGATGTCATACATGGTTCATGAAAATTTAATTTACAGAGAAAATCAAACATTGCAAATATGAACAATTGCCAAATTCAAAGGATAAATAGAAAGTTGCTTGAAAGAGTATCTATTTAAAAATCAAGACGAATTTCCTACACTGTTCTTTAGATAATATTTTAGAAAACTTACACAATGTAACACAACAAGGTACAAAGGTGTTGAAAACATAACATGTAACGGACAATGTTGCTTTTAACTACGATAGAACCTCCTTCTTGGTCCACTCTCCTCGTGGAAATTCTAGACTAGCACGGTTCGAAAACATTCACATCTAATTTGAAAAGGTAGGAAAAACACCAATAGCTAAAATTCATAGCAAGAACGTAATTATCATTAAAATCTTACTTGGCTGATTCCAAATCAAGGGTCATTGATCTTCCTGTTCCAACAGTCCTAAAAAAATGATAAACAACGGTTATCAATAGATTAATAAATCAATGAAAAAAAAGAACGCTAACTACTTACACATCATTGTATGAGGTAAAACGCTAACTACTTACACATCATTGTATGAGGTAAAACTTGGCGTTAATGATTGTACTCTGAATACATCTGCGATTTCCTGTAAAGAAGATAATCACATTGAAAATTATCGTATGTTATCGTGTTTCTTACAAACTAACAGTATCCTTCTTTTATATATCCAGATATCCGACGCTAAAATGATTCCAAAAACCTGTGTAACAATGATAAAACTTCATTATCTTTGTGTGCAAAACAGGGAAAGAAAATCCCCCAATCCCTCTATAAATAGCCTTATACTTCATAATTTCTAGCATGCTTGCAGACCTAGTTCTAAATCGTGACATAGTTAAGAGTTAAGAGGTATTCTTTTAGTGATCAACAGAGAAACATCTCATATCAAATTGAGGTGAAACTGTTATCTTTGCAGCAACCCTATCATAAGTTTATTAAGCATGAGTTGTTAAAAATAGTTTTCGTTGCAATTCTAAGCGATTGAATAAGGGAACACTTACGTCTTTCTTTTGTTGATAAAAAACATCCCAAACTCTTGTCGCAGCTGATGAAATCAAGCTCACAAATCCAACATCATCTCCACTGATTTCTTCAATTAGATCATCATCATCATCATCATCTGAAATTTTAAAAATAATTATCGAACTGATAATTCTCAAACCCCGCATCAAAATCTAACTTTACGAACGAAGCTCGCCTGCTTTTACAAGAAGACATCCGGTTGGGCAAGTTCTCTGATTTACTGTGATTCATATGACGAAGATATAATAAAATTGAATTGAATTGAATTGGATATAACTGGCAGTTATGTTTGAATTTTGGCCTGTCTACGTTGGGTGTTTCTATGGGCCTAAACTCTTCAGCACTATTTCTCTACTAGCAATAAATGCAATTCAGAGAGTGCTGCGCCCCTGCATCAACAAATCCATGCACCTGCTATTCCTCCGCAGTAACAGCAGAGACTGCACGCAGGCTAGCCAGAAACCCATATCGCGAGATCGCGAGAAACACGAATTGACGTCATCGCGAGATCCTCGAGAAACAAGAATGACGTCTTTTATATCTGGTTTGAGACGTAAATTAGCAGAACTTAATAAAGTAGCTACAGTCTATTCGCCCTACTCATCGACTAGATAAAAACTTGATTCATTAACCACAGTACCAAGTTTTTCCTCGTGTTTCATGTCGAAGCGATCCCAGTGGACACTGTTTTTGGATTGCCCCTTTTGAGCTGTCTTTTAGATCACAAAAGAACATTGCGTATTACAGAACTTTCTTGAAAACTCCATGAATCTTTTTTGATTGGATAGGCATACAGTAGCCCCCCTTTGCACTCCTCTAAATGGTGGTTTATCAGACCATGAACTCACTATGGTCGATGAGTTGAGTGACAGATTGTAAACTTTGATTTCTTAATTCATAAAAAAGATTTTACGAAATAAAAGATGACATATGTAAAAAACCAATTAAAACTCCTACCTCTCGTCAAGGGTTCTCTTTCTTCTGATGCTATAGAAATACCATCTGAATCTGATTGGATCTTTCCTAAGCCAATCACAAGCAACCAATGAGTAATACATGCAATAAATTCCTCATCACGATTTTTGTGTGCAAATACGATTTTGCAATTGCTGGTTAAGAGGTGCAGAAACTCAAGAAGGCTTGTTTGATCTGTTGATGAAAATGAAAAATTAAGTTCTTTTTTAAAACGATTCAGTATTGGTAGCTCACGAATTTCGGCAGGTGTGTCATTCCATATCTTGAGAGCTGCGTAGTGAAAGCCTTTCTTGCAAATTCAGTCCTATATCTATATCGAACAGGCTCCAATTTAAATGTCAGAAGTCGGGGGATATTTTTAACAGTGCCTCGTATCGTAGGTCGAGTGGAAAGATCTCAGTTGGTATTTATCCCATAGGCTTTCAGGGCATAGTCTGTTCATAATCTTGTAAGTCATGACATTCCGATCGTAACGGAAAAGATTTTCTACGTTTAACCAGGAAGCCATGACTAGAGGATTAACAATAGAGCAAGCAAATAAATGTGAATGAAAATATAAACAAATAAAAAATACAAACCAGTAATTCTGTTGGTGGGTCTTGACACGTGGTAAAGAATTGCACGGTTCATCGTTCGATATAAAGAATCTGTATTTATTCTTGCATCTATAAATATCAAAAAAATTTATCTCAAAAATTCAGGTATAACGACATTATCATCTTCACGTTTAGATTCTAATACTTGGCTTATTACTTTAAGTTTCTTGATTATTTAGCAATGGGTCACTTGTCCTGAAGATTTGAAAGTTTATTGAAAGTAGAGTTGGTAGTCTGTAGAATCAGCGAGTTCTAAGGTTCCTTAGATGTTAGAATACTTAAGAAAAATTACATGCTTTATTGACTAAATGTGAACAATCTTGAAGTACTTAATGATATATAAAAACACTAACCTTCATATTTCTCAATCATTTTCAAAAGGAATCCAAATAATATTTCATAATCCTTGATGAAGATGCCTACAAAAAACAGAAGAATCTTGTTGAGGACAAACGAAACATAATGAAGCGCAATAGCACAAGGAGGTAAATAGATGGATGTTTCTAGCCGTGAAATCAAATACAATTAATTCTCGTATCTGCAAAATGACAAATTCTGAAACAATCAAGTGCCAAGTGATGAATATATCTCTTCATTTTTAGTGCATCAAATGTTGTACAATATTTTATAATTTGTTAAAATCTTGATGTTGTTTCAATTTGCTGAATGTTTCGGCCAAGGCTTGAAAATGACTATTTTTCTTGAGACGAATACAATACTTAGTTCCAATAAATTGACTTCGTTGTAAAATATAACAAATAAAAACTGAATTTAACTGAACTAACCAATCCAAAGTTTGTCAACTAATTTCGATGCGAATGAATTGATGTTGGATGCAAACTTGGAAAGGAGGCTGTTCTTTGGTGACCCCGGCTGTAATAAACTTCCATCTAATACGTCATTAATGACAGCTAACAAAACCTCTGCTTGGAATTCCCTGTGGACTTCTGCACTTGCTGTGGCTGGAAATGACTGCAAAAAAGAAAGAGATAGTTAAAGGACAAGTCCGGGGTTGGTATGATTCATGATAAAATAAAAGATTCTCTTTCCGGCATTTTTCGTCTATTCTCTGCAAAATTGCGTGTTCAAATAAGCGATCAGAGCGTAGTGACGTCATTAAGTGCAAAGTTCGGTGTTCTCTGACGTCACATTCAACACGAGAATGAGGCTGCCCTATTGCTTTCTTGCCTCTGAATCGTGACTAGCCTCCTTATCGTGTACTCGTGGAAAAAATTGCGACTAATGGCGTCAACAATTGGCTTAAATTATCAAAATGTTTAACGAATCGACAGCCGTTACAAAAGTCAAAATGTGGAAAAAGTTGGTAGTTTGCTTCAGGAGATGGTGAGTTTGTTTTCTAACATTAATTTTACAAACCCCGGATTTTTGTCCTTTAAGTGTCTAGTAAATAAGATGTGTTGTAGTCCTTACGAAGCTTTCTGAGGTAAGCACCTTTTAAACTTGGTAGTAGCCTAAAAACTTTACAGCTTTGTCATAACCCGGCCTTGAAATGAGAATATTGGAAAGAAACAACAGATGAAAGTCATCATTTTGCCCCAAAAGGATTCATATTTCTATAATGGCATTGTTATACGAAAGTCGACCCCATTGTTTAGAGATTTGAAAAACTTATAAATTCGCCATTTGATGCAAATTTTGACTAGCAAAACAGACACAGGCTTAAAGTTAACTGAAGAAAATATGCATGTGATATATATTTTAAAGGTTCACGTCATGAGCAAAATATGTCACGTAGACAACTACTGATCTAATTCATAACTAGCTGCTGAGGTGATTCTCTCGATCACTTTCTCGATCACTATACAAACAACAGCAAAACTAAAAAATATAAGATACAACATACCTCGAGAACAGTATCAAGAAGTGTGATTGATTTTGTAGGAGACATAATCATTCCATCCATTAAAATATGTTTGATGAAATTAATGGTTCGTGATCGACATGGATGATTCGTGATTGTTGAAGTTGATTCTTCTTCTTCACTCTCCTTAAAATATGACATAATTAAAATACTTTGAGAAATCTATCTATCTATCTATCTATCTATCTATCCATCTATCTATCTATCTATCAACCAACACAGCACATCAACCTAATTTCAGGTTATTGCGCACTAGCTGTTCGTGGTTAGAAGCTAAATCAAAGTGTACGTCTTATTAAGAATCTTTCTAGAAACCATTCCCTAAGGAGTGAGTCTACTTTGGTTCTTTTTAATCTCAAATTTAAATATAATATTACTTCAGCATGATAATTGACCACTTTGAACCAAATGTTGCATGTTTGGTGCAGCGATACAATTATAAATATGTCAAAATATTGACTCCTGAATGAGATTAGTACTCCCATATTTGGGGAGAAGTTAGATTGGTATCAGGATGCTTACCTCAAACGAATCATCCCTGGAATCCAATGGATACAGCGTGGAAGCGAGGTACTGCAGAAACCTCTTTTCCATGCAGAATGTAGCCAACATTTTGATATTTGAATAAAGGAATTCCAAGAACTGAATAACAACTGCTGCGTGGGAATTTGGTTCACTTGTTCTGTTGGGTATGGAATCATCAGTGGGCTGAATAAAAGAAACAAAAAGGAATCAAATAATGACACTGTCTTTCATATGTGTATTGTAAGTTTAGAAAAAATGTATGTCGACGCTTTTCAAAATAGATGGCAGGATTTCTTTGCAAAAGTGCACTAAAAGGTCATGCATTTCATAGCAAAAATTGGATTGGCTGCCTCCTATTAGAACATAAATTGCCTTAACATGCTACAGTTGGATTAACCCTTCAAGCGTTGGAGTGAAACATATTAATATCATTTTCTAAAGAATACCACATAACAATCATTTCTGCGACAAGCCTCTTTTCTATGATAAGCCTCTTTTCGATGACGTACCTCGTTCATGACTTTCCTCAACATATGAAGAAGAACTAAAGCTGAATCATGACAATAAATCTGCATTTCTTTCGACGATGCCCCCGTCTTGCCACCAGACGATGTCCAAAATATCAGCACTAAACTCTCAAGAGATATGTTCAAACCAGGAGGTATACCTAAAATTCAAGAAAATCTATTGTAGTAATTTGATCTAAGATTGCCAGAAAGGAATGCATTTTATTTGAATTATGCGAAATGTTTTTTAACAATGCAAATAAGCTTCATAACAAGAAATAGAGATCTCTAAAAATCTCTTTGGAATCGTTACATTGTAAGAAATTGTTAAAAATTCGTCGATAAATCAAAACTTAAAACAAATCTAAATAAGGAAAGCATCATTTAAGTTTTTCCACTGCCATTGATCACAGAAAATATAAGCTTTGCACAAGTTTAAAATTATTCAGTCAATAGATATTGCAAAAAAATGAAAATTTCTGTTCTTAGTTGTTCGCTTTGAGATCCTAGCTGACACTTTGTTATGATCAATACCAGATGAATAAATCTAAACATTACAACTATAGAACAATAGGTAAACAATAGAACAACAAACAAAGAATGTGCTTACCGCTGATTGGGTAACCAAGCAACAAGGCAAAGAGTAAATAATAGATTTCAGATACATTGGTGTGATCTTCAAAAAGAGACATTAAAAGATGAAATCCTTTCACATTGCTCGCTTCGCTGTTTATCTCCATTTCTGTTGGCTTTTCTTCTGATTCTGGAACTGCAAAGCCTGCGAAAACAAAACAAAATCAATATAATATTGACCTCAAAGTTACCAGCTTCAAGTCGACGAGAGAAAATATAAAACCCAAGATACCCATGTGT
Organism: Aurelia aurita; assembly: GCA_004194415.1. Taxonomy (NCBI): domain Eukaryota; kingdom Metazoa; phylum Cnidaria; class Scyphozoa; order Semaeostomeae; family Ulmaridae; genus Aurelia; species Aurelia aurita. The sequence continues at coordinate 786,494 of REGM01000113.1, read as the reverse complement.
CTGGGCCAAAGTTTGAAGTTTGTGTAGGCTTACTAACGCACATGTATCGGACCACAGCGGACCAAAGAAACAGTTTTCTCAAACATTCGTTAAGGCCAATAGCAAAAAAGGTGAGGACGTCCTCGGAATTTAGAGCCAAAAGACAATTTTCTTTATGTTCTTCCCAAGAAATATTTTCAGATTTTATTCGATGTCCTGGAAATAATTAGGCCATGATGAATATGAGGCTGTACAATGCATGCAAAATACTAATAATCATCAAAACTGCTTCAGATAACTCTCAGCAAAAGCACGCAAAGAAGTATGCGGAAAGTGCCTACTTTTTAAGAGATACACAGCAAAATGCAAGCCATGCTGATGCGTTCACTGTTATAGTCTTTTTGGAAACCTACCTGCTGCAAACTTTGTTTTCCTGTTTGTTATGAGCTGAGTATCTTTAAGCCAGCCTCCATTTGATGTTGCATTTCGAAAAGCATTCAATGACAATGGATGACTCAGCACAATAAACAAAATCCTTGCACTTCGTACCACTGTGTGCTTGTGCACGTGACCATACATGAAGAGTAGTATCCAATCAAATCCGAGAATTTCATGGAGTTTTTCGCAGAAGCTGAAAAAGAAACAAAATAGGAAACTTACAATCTTATGAAACTGCATAAGGTTAAACAGAGAACTGCATTAACTGGCAGCTGCTAAAGATATTTTCTCAGTCAAGTTTTTCAAATAATAGACTTTGGAGCCTAACCCTATCTGCCTTCACCATTCTTACATCATTCTAAATTCCATGCCATTAAATCAATAAATGTTTCCAATTTTTAGTCAATTAGAAAAAGGATGTCTAACTACCAATATAAATCATTACGAAACTACGGGTAAATTCATAAATCGTCGACATTTATTGAGAAATGTGTGCTCATACAAGAAAAAATCAAAACGAACCTGAAGTCGACTCCCCCCGTCTCAGAATCATGAAGCAAATTGTGTATGACGTCAAGAAGAACGTTTCTCATATTGACGATACTTGGTGAAGTTTCAAAAGACAGAGATGGTCCGAGGATTGGTGTTATTGCCAGGGAATCATCAAGACGTAGTTCAGTCTCATCTTTTAAAGATGATGGAAGGATACTTGCCATGAATTGGCCAAATCTAAAAGGAGGCAAAACATTTCATTTCAAGAAATGATTAGCAGTACAAATCTTAAAATATCTGTAAACAACATCCTCATTTTTACTAGCCTGCAAACGTAATCAATTTGCTTCTTTACAGGTTTACAGGTTTTACTGTTGCGTTAATAACAAGATGAGCCCATTGTTCATAGCTGTTTTTAAAGACTTAGTTAGAAAAATTGATAATAAGCTAAAGCTAATCGTTGAAGAGAAAGAAAAAACTTCAACAAGCGAAGTTATCCCAACAAATTCTGAATTAGAAAGAAACTTTCAAGAGCATAACTAAACATCGATCAATCGATAAACAAAATTCACCAGGAGCTTCAACTTTTTATACAACATTTAAAACTAAAATCAGCAACAAATACAAGATCCTGCGCCGTCCTCAGCAGAAAAAGACATAACGTCATCTGATTCTGACTATGAACGACACTTAACAATTTCTTCGACAACAATTCTAAAACAAATGTGAGCACAATATGGGTACCATAGCCACATCCCATTGTGACTGATTCATGCGGGCACTAGCATGCATCAGTTGACAGCTTCAACCTACCTCAGTAAATCTGAATTCAAATGCGTTTTACAAAGAAGAACGGAGATGACACTTGCAATTGTCTGAAGAGTTGAGTCAGGTGGCTTTCCATCTTGCAGAATGTATAACAATTTAGGTAAACAACCCAAACATCGCAAACACTCAGCATTTTTGTGAGATTCGCTGTAAATAAACAATAAATAACGGTAAATAACAACATAAAATACAAGAGATGTCATGCCAAAATAAACAAGGAATGGATTCAAAAAATTTGTAAACAATGAAGCCTTATGTTTTGAAATTTATAAAAAATTTGAATAAACTTTAGTTTACAGGCTATCTATTTGAATAAACTTTAGTTGTTAGTTTACAAGGCCACCAAAGATTGGCATGAGCAATGATCAGCAAAGAACACAAAATTCAATGGTCTTACCTTCCTTGGGTTAACAGCTCAAAGAAATGAAAAAATAACGATTTCTCCAATTCATTTTGTGCATAATGCCAAATCTAAAATAAAATCATAGCGAAGTCTTAAAAGTGTAATACGATCTAAAGTCATAAAATGTAGTAAATTAAACCACTGAAAACCACACAAAAATACAGCAAGGACCCGCCAATAAGAAACAGATATTTCTAAACAGCTTCTTTGGTTTCTGTTACTTGAGTCCTCTTTTAAGGCATGTTGACTAGTCTCTTGTCTTACGTTGCATTGAATATGTAAGAAAGTTTTAATATAAACTATAACAAACGATAAAAACGTGACATATCACAACAAAATTCGAAACACTGCGACCACAATTGAAATTCATAAAATACACAAAGAGCTATTCAGAGAATTTTGTCAAATTTACTGGGCTTGGTTGAATATGATTTTTACAAGAAACTAGCTACAAATCAGACTGCTGAGTATCTTACGCTCAAGACAATTGTTGTTATTGGAAAGAATCAGCCTGTGATTTCTTATTGGCGGATTTCTTCAGTAAAGAGAAGAAAACGAACCTGGAAATCACAAAGCAAATGATTAAAAGCGATGACATTTGGAATGCTTCCTAATTCTTGATCACTTCTCACTGTTCCAACCAATGAAAAGATCAGATGCAAAATGTGTGTGTTCAACAACCGACTTTTCCGTTTCAGCAAATATCCAAGAATCTACAAAAGGAAATAAGACTGTGTAGGAGAATAAGATCTAATTATTCATGATTAGAATTGAGATTAAGACCGAGATGCAACCTATACTTAATTTGTGACAACCAAACTCAATGTGACGACAAACGACAACAGGAATTAAAAAAGAGGGGTACATGCGGCAACCAAACAATTTGGATTACAGGAGTCTATATGCAGATCTAGTTTTTGGAAATAACGGCATTACAAGAAAGTGGATTTTGTCTGTTGAAGGCCTCTCCTGAAAAATGCTATTCACAAGCTAAAGGGGATGTCCCAAGATGAAGTATTTGCCTTGCATTAAAAGGTCTCTTAATATCTAATAACAAGGTGAGGGGTAGATCAGTTGTTACCTGATAGCCTCTAATTCTAACCATTTCTTTTCTCGCAAGTCTGCTACTCTGCACAATGCAAGTCAATGCCTTCAACGAGGCATACAGTTCTTCCAGATTCGTAGCCATGGCAACCAAACTGAGCAATATTGGCATTCCTCCGACAGCCATTACTGCTGATGCGACGTCATTTGAACAAAAACTCCTTGCCCCCGTCGTGCCAACAAGTACTGCACCTAATGTTCTTGCTGGTCCTTGGAAGTGAAGTGCTGAATTGTGAATAACGCTGACGGGGGTAAATCTGTCTTCTTCTGTTATGCATGTCTAAAATTAACAAAAACAACAACAATAAAATCAATAAATATGGAGGTCTGGGCGCTGCTTCGAAGACTGGAAAAAATAATCCTCTAAATTCGGCCTGTATTTCATTGATGGTTCCAGAATCAGCAGGGAAGATGAATAGGGCAGTCAAAGAAGTTCTCTCCATAATAGACCTTTTTACTTGCCAGAAAAGAGGTTTGGATCGAGCGTCCAAATCTGGTAAATTTTGAGAAAGAAAACAAAAGCACGACCCCCGTTCTAAGTAGAAACACTGCTAGCTGTGGCATGAAGTTGCTTCGGATCTCAGAACACTTTTGAGAGAGTTAATCATCGATAACTTGGCTCAAATTGAGTTCCGAATGTTACAGTTTATACACAGGCAAGTTGATTCGCCTTCTGGCCTCTTTCTCGTTGTTTTCGTTCATTGTTAGCTGATTTTGTTATGCAACAGTCTAGGCCCATATTTAATCAAAACACAGCNAGTCTTCTTTTTAAGCTTGTTGACTAGTCTCTTGTCTTAGGTTGCATTGGATATGTAAGAAAGTTTTAATATAAACTATAACAAACGATAAAAACGTGACATATCACAACAAAATTCGAAACACTGCGACCACAATTGAAATTCATAAAATACACAAAGAGCTATTCAGAGAATTTTGTCAAATTTACTGGGCTTGGTTGAATATGATTTTTACAAGAAACTAGCTACAAATCAGACTGCTGAGTATCTTACGCTCAAGACAATTGTTGTTATTGGAAGAATCAGCCTGTGATTTCTTATTGGCGGCTTCTTTCTGTAAAGAGAAGAAAACGAACCTGGAAATCACAAAGCAAGTGATTAAAAGCGATGACATTTGGAATGCTTCCTAATTCTTGATCACTTCTCACTGTTCCAACCAATGAAAAGATCAGATGCAAAATGTGTGTGTTCAACAACCGACTTTTCCGTTTCAGCAAATATCCAAGAATCTACAAAAGGAAATAAGACGGTGTAGGAGAATAACATCTAATTAGGATTAAGACCGAGATGCAACCCATACTTCATTTGTGACAACCAAATTCAATGTGACGACAAACGACAACAGGAATTAAAAAGAGGGGTACATGCGGCAACCAAACAATTTGGATTACAGGAGTCTATATGCAGATCTAGTTTTTGGAAATAACGGCATTAAAAGAAAGTGGCTGTTGTCTGTTGAAGGCCTCTCCTGAAAAATGCTATTCACAAGCTAAAGGGGATGTCCCAAGATGAAGTATTTGCCTTGCATTAAAAGGTCTCTTAATATCTTAATAACAGAGGGAGGGGTAGATCAATCGTTACCTGATAGCCTCTAATTCTAACCATTTCTTTTCTCGCAAGTCTGCTACTCTGCACAATGCAAGTCAATGCCTTCAACGAGGCATAGAGCTCTTCCAGATTCGTAGCCATGGCAACCAAACTGAGCAATATTGGCATTCCTCCGACAGCCATTACTGCTGATGCAACGTCATTTGAACAAAAACTCCTTGCCCCCGTCGTGCCAACAAGTACTGCACCTAATGTTCTTGCTGGTCCTTGGAAGTGAAGTGCTGAATTGTGAATAACGCTGACGGGGGTAAATCTGTCTTCTTCTGTTATGCACGTCTAAAATTAACAAAAAACAACAACAATAAAATCAATAAATATGGAGGTCTGGGAGCTGCTTCGAAGACTGGAGAAAAGAATCCTCTAAATTCGGCCTGTATTTCATTGATGGTTCCAGAATCAGCAGGGAAGATGAATAGGGCAGTCAAAGAAATTCTCTCCATAATATCGGATGAGTCAAAAAAGTTTCGGCGTTCGAAAAATCACCAAAATAAAAAATTCAATTAATTTCGAATTTGTTTCTTTGAGATGTTGTATCAAAGATCAAATTAAATTTAGAGATATTGATGATCCTATCAACGGCTTTCTAATGGCGAAAATACTTTAGTTTTATTAGCTACCTGGTTTTGAAGCAACCATGAAATTGTATAGAATTTAAGTAAAGCACATCTATTTCTTTCTATCATAAATAAATAAAAAGATAAACGAATACATAAATGGTTAAACAGTAAATATGAATAACAAATTGTTGAGAAAGTTAAAACTAAACTTAAAAGATAAACTTACTTCTTCTGCAATTGCCGAAGTTTCATGCGTTGAAAATTGAGACATTAACTTTGATAAAGTCATCGATGAAATATTCGCTGCATTCAACATGAATGTAATTTTCTCTTCAGGAANGGCGAAAATACTTTAGTTTTATTAGCTACCTGGTTTTGAAGCAACCATGAAATTGTATAGAATTTAAGTAAAGCACATCTATTTCTTTCTATCATAAATAAATAAAAAGATAAACGAATACATAAATGGTTAAACAGTAAATATGAATAACAAATTGTTGAGAAAGTTAAAACTAAACTTAAAAGATAAACTTACTTCTTCTGCAATTGCCGAAGTTTCATGCGTTGAAAATTGAGACATTAACTTTGATAAAGTCATCGATGAAATATTCGCTGCATTCAACATGAATGTAATTTTCTCTTCAGGAACCAAAGCAGGTAAGGCTTCATCGTTGCTTTTCTCCTGAAATTTAAAAAAATTCAACAATCATATTGCCTTGCTTTAAAAATGACAAGTGCATTATCAACCTTCAAGGAGAGGTTTTGCGTCAAATTAGTGGAATTCAATTATTAAAAACTTTATGTATAACGAGAACGACACACTTCATCTTCAAATGCAAGAACACAAATAAATGATTTTGATGATAACAAGTTCCATTTCACGAACAACAAAGAAACTCTTTTGCAAAAAAGTAAACAAACTTCTCCTATTGAATAATCCTTTCTCAAAAATTTCATAAAAATCAGGGAGAAACAATTTCAGTTCTCGATCCTAGCTAGCGTTGCGAGGTACAATAAAAGCAATTCAAAATTAACTTATAGCTTCACAATCGAAGAAGAAACTACTCCCTATTTGTTTCAGAGAAAGGGGAGAACATACTCGACACCTACCTCATAATATTCACTGACAACAGGGGCTTGGTAGCAGCCTCTGTAGCTTGGGCCTAATTTATACATAACGCTAACAGCATCATCTCCCAGGGGATCTTCAAGTAAACAACTCGGTCCCAATCTCCAGATCAAATCTGATATGTGACATTGAGTTGCATGTGTACCAAATATTGCAACAGTTCTAGCTGATACAATGTCTACGCCAGATGGAATTCTCGATTCGACGTATCGAAACTGAAATGAAATGAAAACACGATTTGATGAATGGCTTTAGAGGCAAACTAGCATGCTAGATGGGGTTGCAAAATCTGTCGCGTTTCAGCCTCTAAAACACAAATTTCGGAGTGTACTTTGACAGAATAAATCACATTAACGCAGAGGAAAAATGCGAAATTTTTTAGAAGTAGGTCAGTATTGGAACCGATCAATCAGTCAGTCAATCAATCAATCGATCAATCAATCATTAACCATCAGTCATATGTGACCAAACAAAGTATTTTGTAAATTTGTCTCGCTTCATTGCAAACTTAATGATAACTGACAATTTGTTTTGCACATGCGCGAATGCACTTTAAAAACAGACTTATTTCCTTAGAAGTTAGCAACCATAACACAGCAATATATAAAATTTGGCAGAAAAGTGAGTGATACCTTTGAAGTGCTGACGACACAAACACCATTGACATAAATAGAAGCTGTGCTTTTACGAACAACACTTTTATTCAACACAACACAAAGATGGTTCCAGTTTCCTTCTGCAAATAAATCCTCATTTTTTGCTCGTAATTCTGTCGCTGCTTTTCGGGAGAACGTTCGACTTGAGGTGTCCATGTCTTTGTCTGTAGTTACCTTGAAGAATTAACAACAAATATAAATATATCAACGTTCCCAATTATTTACTTAATTCAATATTTTTTGTATCATACGGTCCATGTTTTTAGTTATTCAAAAACAAATTTTGTCTTTATGAAGATGTCTTCACTAATGAGAAAGAAGCTTTGCTGCAAAATCTGGAATATCTTGAAACAAAAGAGCGTATTAATGCTACCATTATTATGAATTCATAGTTGTTTGCTTAGTTTTATTACCCAATCAAATTATAGTCTCAAAAGCCAATCATGCAATGAAATACACTAATAGGTACTCAAATCGATTTCTCTACAATAGACCTTTTAGCCATTCTACAAAAGAGTCTGGATCAAGCGACAATTGTATACATTTTCACACAAAATGTTCGACTGAGTGGCGTTATAGAACTGTTATGCAAATTCGAAAGTTCGTCAGATTACTACAAAATGTATGAAAATATCGTTCGATAATGTCTATTTTCCTAAACATGAAAACAATCTCAAAGGACATGTCGGGCAATGAAACACTTTGCAAAACTATACTAGATTCATGTCGCATTGAAGCACTCAAAAAGGTACCATACCCTTTATCATTTATTCTGAGAGAACCCACAACGGAATCTTTCGATGATGTTTAACCTCAACTTACCACAATTTCATTGCTTCCAAAATCAAGATAAATTGTAAATATTTTCATCACAAATCTTTTTCTTGGATGTCCAGAGATCCACCTTCTTTGCACGGAAAATAACCGAAGTACGTTTGAAGACGAGGCTGTTGGCAGTCTCTCAATGAAGATCCATGAAGCGAAAGTGAGGCCAATGGGTGGTGGGAATGTTCTATCTCCGGTAATCAAAGCACCGACCGGACCAGTGGACCAAGCTGAGGAGGATTCATTTGGAGAATAACTGGGACAATTAGAAGAGCCTGCAAGCCAAATCAAGCCACATTTTCACCATCACAGCAATTTTTGAATCAGAAAATATGAAAAATAAAATTTGATTTTAGAGAGAACTTGGAGCGACTGGAGATAAAATATTGGACAAGAGATAAAAAATTCGTACAAAATCCATTTCAGAGACATATCTCGATATACAAGAATTGAGATGACATGGTTAGCTTCCTGATAGATAGATAAATAATTGGTCGTAAAAACTGCGAAGACTTGGACGAAATGTTCTTTGAGAGCTACAAATAACTCGTCCAGATTTACAAATGATGAACTGGAAAAAGACGATTTGTTTTCCAAGCAAAAGTTAGCATGAACCAGGAGAGATTGATTGGCAGCTTTTTCAAATTCGTCTTGTTAAGTTATCCTGACTCAAAAGAGAAATTACAGAAGCTTACCAAAAGATATAAATAAAAGGAATAATTCCATGGAATATGCTGCCAACGTACGGGAACGCAATATAACGGCTTATAGCTTTGGATACGAAACAATTAGAGAACATACCTAGACCAGAAATGGGTGCAAGTGAGCCAATAAACAGAAATCCAAACCCATCATGACTCATATCAAATTCAACGAATGCTGGTTGTTCACATGACGCAATCGATAGCAAATCACGTGGTGTAGTCAAGGAGACTAAACACTTGATGATGTTTTGAGAAGGAGGCTCGCCTTCTAGCCTCTCACATTCTCTTGTTGATTCTTTTTCATAAAAAATACTCAAACGATCTTTGACTTGTTCTTCATCATCCCCTAATAACAAACGACCACTTTCAACACTGTCCATTCTTTTTATTGGAAAAGCTGCTTTGGTTTTCCCATCTTTTTTGTCTCCTTTTGACAGTTCGACTTCACTGTTATCTCTCTCAATATTAGACTGTTTTCCGTTTTTTTCGTTCGCCAGTTTTTCTTTACTTCCCTCATTCTCTTCCCCATTCGATCGTTCTGCAAACACGTCAGTGTGTTCATCCTCATCCTTCGATATTTCGTTATTTTCTTGCTCAGTTTTAAGGTCATTCCCTTGCACTTCTGCTAGCGAGGACTCCTCCTCTGTCTTGCTCTGATCCTCTGAAATTCCCTTCCCTGCACTCTTTTCTTCATTCGAATAATCCAATGATATTTCAGGACTCTCGTCACGTGATTCTAAGCTCTTGTTGTCTCCTGATGAATCTGCAGCCTCACTGTCAGGGTCGAGCTCTGCAGTTGATGAAATAGAAATGCTGTCAATATGCCTAGGTTCTCCCTTCCTTTCTTCGATGCTTCGTTTGTTTGTATCATCGGAGTTTTCATCCAGATAAGTATCAATTTCATTCTCTTCAACAAGACCAGGAGTTGCTCTTCCACTTCCACAAGACAGGCGAATATCGCCATTTAAAATTCTCAAAGACAATGCTCGTTGTCGTTGTCTTTCATCTAAACTTTCGTTCAAACTTTTATTCAAATCAAAATTATCTGTTTCTTCATAATCTGACGAAATTCTTCTTGACATTGGGCGTAACATTGCGTATTGAGAACTGCTGCATAATGGGGATCCAAGTCTCAAGAAAGTTCTAGAAGAAAATAGCAATTGTTACGACGTAGCTAAAAAATGGAAATTATAAAAGGTTGCGATTATCATTTTCGTAAAGAAATGCAAGATATGAGGCATCTTGTTTATAAAATGTCAATAATCAAATACGGGATTGTTTGGAAGTGAAATCAGACTTTAAAAAAATGTTTGAAAAGTGTTCGTATAATACAGCGAATCGTGTTGAATATCGACAGAAATTGCATAAGTTTCGCCTGAAGCTGGTCACTAAAATTGCAAAATGACACACGAAAGAGAACAGTCGCGAGTATTGTCAAAACTATTCCAGACAAAGAGTCAATCATTGTTTTCACATTGTTGATGAAAAAGCAAAAACAATCAATAATCTCAATAATCAATAATTTCCATCTACAAATTACTTAAAACACCATAGAAAATATACACTAAATGTATCCGCTGTGCCCTGCGTCAGTAGTGAAAAAAGCGCGGGAAAGACGCAAAACTATTTCTTTTTATCGACAAACAAATGATGAATCTAATATCTTTTAAAAACACAATAACATGTTCATCAGTAAACTACTTCCAAAATCTTCCTCTTCTCACAGCAAAGTTCCCATTCTTAGATCAAGTAGCACATGAAAACGTGTATAGGAAAAACGGGAATGAAGGATATGACCTCACCTTAGAACATCAGGTGCAACCGACTGCGTCGTCAGACGTTCGAATAATTTCGTCATTGCAGCATTCAAAGGATGATCATCGTCCATAAATGCTTCTTTGCATTTAGACAGCAACATGCATGGGAGGCCAGCCTCGCATAACATCTGCTGGTTTTGATCTGATCCCAAGATATGTTGCAGCTGACTGATAACGTTGATTAGGACCGTTGGTAATTGCTGAGGACAGGAGAAAGTCACTTGAGTTCAATTTAGATCTTTAAAATTAATTATTATCTGCAAGAAAAACATTTTCTAATTTTAAGTTAAAATAAAAATAAGGATCTCCAAGAGCTGACTCCAGATTCTTTGATGACTATATTAAGGTCGCTCACTCCTATAAATCGATTAAATTGCTTAGAAGGTCCATTTGAATGAATCCTGATTCCTTGACAACGGTTTCGTCGCTGTTCATGAATTTAGCATCATCAAAAATGTACATACTTCAACAACGCAGATATACACAAGAATGAAAGTAAGGAGACCATCAAAATGAATAAACTAAAATTACCAGCTGTGTGAATAAACTGGACGTTCTCTTGCTTTCCTAAAGAGCGAGTGACAACAGAAGAGTCACTGAAAGTACTTTTGTAAGCAAGAACTGAAAGGCAGCTCTAATACGGCAAACATTAAAGATACGGAGAGATGGCGGAGTTTGTCGTCTTCTGATTTCCGTACTTGCAACTCAAAGTTCCAATAAAAGATTGTAATATGAATACCTTTTTGGCAGCTTTTTCCTCTTGAATCTCCACAGCCTCATTTTCATCATCTTCCCATAACGAGGGTAACAATTCAACAACTGCTCCAATTGCTCCCGGGTGTATTATCCTGGGTACTTTCATGCTCATGGATTGTCTGACTTGAAATTCTTCTTCTCCTTCTATATCCCAATTTTCAAAACAACTGCATGCCATGCTCGTCAGGCATTTAAAGACTACCATCTTCATATAATCTCGGCTACTCCTCGGTATCCTAGGCAATGGCATTGAACTTAAGCATGACACAGGTACATAGCAATATCTTGTGACGGGGGGTAATTCTGGACGCACTGTTTTGAAGCAACCAAGAAGTTTTAAAGTGTCAGTTAGTCCTTTGAAACGTACCTGGAAATTGATAAAAAATAACATTACTAATCTGAAAAATACGAAAACATAAACACGGAAATAACCTGATCTTTTGAGGTTACAAGTAAACTTAGAATTATCCTTTAAATGAAACATACTTCGAGAGCAAATTTTTGGTGAAACTAACAAGAAACTTAAACTATCGTAAGTTCTAAATTTGATTTCTCGAAGTAAGTTACAGCAATCCAAAATACGTAGCCAGCCACGTCCTAAAAAAATTGCGTGCAAGAAAAAAATTTCAGTGAGAATAAAAATACCTCATCCATGAAAATAACTCGATTGCTTGGTTCATCTTGCATTGCAGCTGTTAACACTTGAAAGATTGCCCAGATCAATTCCAAAATGGCAGCTCTATCAACTACAAAAAAGACAACAACATTTATTGACACAACTAAAATGACACAGCTGTAATGCACAGTGTAGGTTTAAACAATTATTTTTTGCTCAAGTAAAACACGTGAGTTAAGGAGAACAAGAGGATGTTTCCCAGTCAACTGCCGGCTGCCTATACATGGATTAATGTCAATGGTGTCTTTAGCTTAACAATGCCCCAGCATTACTTGTAGATAAGTAAAGACTTCATACTCAAACAGTTTCTTATAATTAGTCGCAACAGAATTCGACATGAATATCCCAGAAAGAATTGCCTCGCATGAACATTGCCGTATAGTGGCTCGCTCTTACCCTACCACTTTCCCTGTGATAAGCTTTTGAAAGATCCACTTTGCAGCAAGAGACAATAAATAATAATAAAAACTTACCATTAGCCCAGCATCCAATCGCTTGCTCTGCCAAACTATCTTCTAAACTGACCAAAACAGCAACCACATAAACGAACCCACAGACTTCTTGAAATACAATTCTTGTTTGTCCACTCATTGAAAAGATTCGCAACATCGAGTTCAAAACATCTGTTTTTAGTTTCACTTCAGTTTTCTTCGTTGTATGCATCAAACCCAATAACGTACCTATAAAGAAAGTTATTGAACGTGAAATCGTATGTTAACGAAGCGTATCATATCACCTAAATAAATACTTCTTAACTAAAAATATATTTGCAGTAAAGCTCGAAGATAAAAGGGGACTCAATAAGCTACCTATAAAGAAAGTTAAAATTGCCTCTGTATCTAGCACGTTTTCCGATGTCACCAAAAACAAATTCTACTAAAGAAACAATGAAGTACACCAAGCAAAGACTTATGGGACAAGTCTTTTGGAGAACGGCGACAGAGATATTTCAAATTTCACAGAAGAGTGCTAGAAATTGTCAAAGGCCAGCGATAGAGCTCTCTATCCAAGAAACGCCTGGTAACCGTGAGTGAATATATGTTGATATGTTATCACTAGAAAAATCATTTTGAGCACCATCTTCTGATGAAAAATAATCTATTTGGAGAAATATGGTATAAAATGCAAGGTATACCAAACGGTAAATGCTACATCAAATCTATTAAATTTCTTGCATCAATATTCCTGAATATCTTAGGGCACCAAAAGAAGCTTAAAAAACATACTCAGATCTTCATGTCCACCATCTACAATCAATTGCTGTATGATCTTTAGTGCATATGGTCTGGCACATCTGTATGGAATAAGGCTATGAGCATATTGTGCACCACGACATTGACGAAAGAAAGATGCATTTGAATTGTTATTTTCAACCAACAGCCTGAGGCATTCCATTAATAAGAAAATGAAATCAGTCATGCTTTGGTCTCTTCGACTGCCTTCTCTTGTGTGCAGATCATCAGAGCTCGCTACAAAAATAAGGATATCTGATTAAGCAGTACATACTTGATAACGTAACGATACAAAATCATTTTCATGTTTGATAACTTTAAACTTTAACGATGGATTTGTTTTTCGTCAAATTTTCTGCTGAATGCCGAAGATTTATCCAATACGACCATACCTTCATTTGCTGTTGATTTTTATATTCTTTAGTCATGGTCATGTATTATTTTTTAATTTTTTTATTTTTGTCAGTCAGTTAGTCAGTCAATTAAGACTTGCTTTCTTTACAAAGGCTGGTGGAAAAAATTTACAAGTTAAAAATTCATATAAATGCCTTCTATCAATTACAATAAAGTGAAATTAACACAAGAAAAAGTAACTTAATAATTACACGAGGGCACCGCGAGCAACCACTCAGCATAACAGAGAAAATATGGACCCTACCATCCCTACAGAAGGATGTTCTTTTTGATGGATGATAAAAAGTTCTGATACAAACCCTCTAAATATACCATCGATAAAGATGCTGTCTGCATAAAATCAACAAGAGTATAAATGCTCGTTCTAACACTTGATCGATAACATGCATCAATTTGATATTCATATTTGCTACCTAACTGTGTATCCTTCAATCTAATTGGGCATCCTTCTCTTAAATACCAACTTCAACTCTTCTTGTGGCTCAAGTTATTGCGAAAATAAAACAAAATAAAAGCATTACCCTATTCTTCAATTCTTAAATTGTCGTCAGAAATGTTCCAGCAAACAGAAAATCACAGATATTTGAAAACACATGCATAACGAACAAATTAAACGTACCATTAGTATGAGTTTCTTTCATCCAAATTGAGAATTCTTTCAAGGAACTTGTCAGCACTTCCAACAAACCAACTTTCCTGAAAACATCTTTCAATCTTTCGTTTTGATTGACTAATCGAATTAGTGTGTGAAGGGCAACTGTTTGGCATTCTTGTAAACTGCAAGAGAAAACACAGAAGAATTTAGTCTTTGACATGACCATCTTATTGAATCGTCTTTTCCGACGGAAAACAAAGCATATCGAAATTATATTTGAGTGGCACGTTACAGAGCTCGAGACAACGTACAGATTACCCATCTTTGGTAACCAAATTCACAACTACAAAATTCGTAAAACTTTCAATGGAAAGCTGTATGGGGTGTTTGGGCTACAGGGAACATGTCAATGCACCATAAAACTAAACATGAAAAATTCTTAAAAAATTTGAAAGAAGAATCCAAATGGTCAATACGGAACATAGAACATAGGAACACAAAACATAGGAACACAGAACATAGGAACACAGAACATAGGAACACAGAACATAGGAACACAGAACATAGGAACACAGAACATAGGAACACAGAACATAGGAACACAGAACATAGGAACACAGAACATAGGAACACAGAACATAGGAACACAGAACATAGGAACACAGAACATAGGCAGCGAATAGGTTATATTTCTATCTAAATGGTCAATACGGAACACAGAACATAGGCAGCGAATAGGTTATATTTCTATCTAAATGGTCAATACGGAACACAGAACATAGGCAG